>JAXQQM020088820.1:0-318770 GCA_034641835.2 Pinus albicaulis | reverse complement strand
AATTGAAATTTACAATGACAAGACTTGAAAGAGAATGAAAATGTATTGCTGAAATGAAAAGGTGATGCTAATCTAATAAATCAAAACAGTAAACTAGTGAACATGCGAACCAAACTATTCTTGCTGCAGACTAAACACAAAAGAAACTATGCTTAAGGAAATTCAAAATTGCAACAAAATAAATCTAAATCAGATTACATCAATTTATCTTCTGACGCTTCATCATTAGTCCAACTATGATTTTCGGAAGTAATCATAAACAATTTGAGTAACTGATATTTAATTTGCAGAAAGTAAACTAATACTAAACCATACACTTCATGATTCAATCCCTCACCATCAGTCCAGCTGTGGCTTTCGGAGGCAACCGAAGATGTCATGCATGATTTAATATATCTAAATTTGCAGAAAAGAAACTAATATTAAACTACACATTTCATAATGCAATCCCTCACCATCAGTCCAGCTGTGGCTTTCGGAGGCAACTGAAGATGCTATGAGCAACTTAATATATCTAAATTTGCAGAAAAGAAACTAATACTAAACTACACATTTCATAATGCAATCCCTCACCATCAGTCCAGCTGTGGCTTTCGGAGGCAACTGAAGATGCTATGAGCAGATTAGTATATCTAAATTTTAACTACTGAAGCAGATAAACAAAACTGAAATGTACAAAGCAATATTGAAATTAAACAAAAGCCATGAAAAGCAAACTAGCAGCAGAACAGTGTTAGTTCCATTTCATTAGTCAAAAAGCAATGAAAATGCCCGGGCTGCCTATCTAAAACCTGAAAAACATAAACACTGATCAGTGGTTAACAATCATAAAACATGAAAAACAGAAATGAAATGGAAATTATAGAAGTTTATAAACAGAAATGAAACAACTGCAAAGTATGAACATATGAATGGATTATGATATAATGATTTCTAAAGAAACGAAATGAGAAATATACACTAATACACAAAACCTTAGCTGAGCAGGGGCCCTCTACACAGCCTTGGCAACGGTCCTCAAATACGAATTAAGTTGAAAAACAGAGTCTTCTCATATTAAAAAGTAGTTCATTACAGAATGGTAATGTTACGGCACAAGTGCAGCGTAATCACTACAGAGCAGACTAATCAAAAGATAACAGAGACTACATTCACTAATAACGACTAACTTCATATGCGTATGCAAACGCAATATATATAACAACAAACTATAACTGTTTCCTAAAGTTCATGCTAGTGGAGAGCACGTAGACCACTACGTCCACGGATATAGGAGTATGGCCGTGTTGGAAAGTAGATCTACGAAATGTGGATGCTTGAATTCGACTCTAGAACCCTGTACAGATGTCGATTTAACCTCCGCAGGCTTAGAAACGGCCGTATGGATCTTTATGTGCCACGAAACAGAGTCCGGCCGACATGAAACTCCATGGTTGACTTCCATGTGGACGCCTTTGACCGCGGCTTTTTTGGACGAGTTTGCTTGAACCAATAGGACACGAACCATGTCCACGTCATTCCTAGCCTGCCCATGTGGCTCGTTTCCCTTGTAGACACCTGTAGCATAGAGTTCCACAAAATAGCTGCGGAAAGTTGCAGCAGCTGCGGAAAGTGGCAAGATTCCGCAGCTGAATGAACAAAATCTAGATCAAATAGAAAACAAAAAAATATAATTAAAAACCATGTTAGATACCCTTTTGCACATGATATTGACAATTTGGGAGGTTTAGGTGAGTGAAAAAGGTATGGAAAAGTGTATGGAAAAGATGCAAATTTGGGACTCAACATACCCCCACTGTGAAGGTGTTGCATGTCCTCACGCAACCAAAATTTTGATACTCTTTGTTCAGTTCATGTGCCTTGATACTTCAGCCAGCACATCCAACCCCCTTCTCTTCTTCTTTGGTACTGCCATCATTCTGGGTTTTTTCATTAAGCACCTAAATTTGATATTCACAAGTGCTCTGCTCAATTTCTGGCATTTCCTTTTCAATTTCTTATTCTTCTTTTTCCATATTCCCAAATGTAACATAGTATTATCATGGATGATCTTGTCCAGCTTGCCTTGTTCTTTCAATGTTTCATTTTCATTTTTGATGTGCCTATTTAAAAGCTCCAACTCAAAAATTTCCTGTTTTAATGATTGAACTAAATCATCCTGCAATGTATGAGGCTGAATGGAAGAAGTACTTGGACCTGTGGCTGCCTTTTCCAAGGATTCTATATAGTCATATACCTCCTGCTGCTTGGGGTCTATTTCAGGTGTCATTTTCATTGGGCTGTCCCCAAAATGCTGTAAAGGAGAATTATGTTCAAAATCTGGCCGAGGAGGGCTTACATCAATATTTTGCCGAGAATAAGATGGAGTATGCTCATTGTCTGATTGGGAATGAAAGGAATCAGGTTCACTAACTGACTGAGATGGACTATGGTCAGTTGGGGACTGTTCAGATGTCTCCTCACCCAAATCAATGAAATGAGGACCCTTAATTTGTGTTTTCCTCAATTTTCCCTTAAGTCTGCTGCTTCTCCTCACACGCTGTGGTACATTATCTTTTTGTTTTTGTTTCCCTTTCTCTGCCTTCTTGGATATAGATGACTGTTTTTGAAGATAAACTAATCTTTCAGAGAGCATTTGATGATCTTCTTCTTCAGAAGAAGGAGTTTTATGTACAGCCTCAATAGTTTCTTTCCCTTTTGGTATTATTGGCTTCTTACCCTTGATTTCCTTCTTCTTTCTTTTTACCAATCTCTCTTCCCTATCAGTTCTTTTCATAGTAGTAGTAGGAGTATTTTGGATTTCATCAATTGTTCTTTTCCTCCTACTTCTTCTTGCTGTGCTAGCTGCGGGAATTTCCTGAGTAGAAGTAATTTGGGTTTCAACATTTATTATTTTTCTTCTACTCCTTCTTGTTGAACTACCTTCAGGAATTTCCTGAGGTTCCTCAAAGAAATTTCTAACTAGGAATTGTTCCCATGTGTCTTTTCTTTCCTTTAACTCCTTTTCAATCAGAATTTTTATAAGGCCGTGGTGATATAGATGAGGCTCTACATCTCCTAAGTGTTTTTGAACAGTCACAACCATTTTCTTCAAGCTATTGAATAGAAAATATGGGAGATTGAGAGTTTGGTTTTCTAGAAAATTCATCAATAGCCTGGTATGGTACATGTACATGGACCCAAAACGGCCTTCACATGTAATGAATTTCTGAACAATTAGCAGTAAAGTGGCCCATTCTTCTTTTATTGCATGCACAGGGATTCCTCTTTTAAAAACAGTGATGTCCATACCTTGATTTCGTAGGATTGTTCTCCATGCCTCATCACCGATGCTTTTATTTTTGAACCAACGTTCTCCCTCCTGAAGAAGTTCTGTGGCTGTTGCTATTGATGCTTCATTGACCGAAAACTTGAGGTCTCCAATTTCTGCTTCCGAGCCATCAAATGACCTTGCAAACGCTTTCGTAGCTTCTTTGTGGTAACCTCTGAATTTCTGAATAAAACGCAGCCATTTTGCTTTCTTCAATATCTCTTTTGCTTGCGGATATCCCTCTATAAACTTCGGTCCTTCCGGCTCTGCCCTTAGCAATTTTCCCATTTCACTTCTCTGTTCTTCACAAATTTGCCTTCGTGAGGGTTTCAAATGGAAATAGAATGATTGAATGCACAGGAACGAGCACAATGGCTGTGGGAATGTATCATAAAATGGGAATGAGTGAGACTGTGGGTAGATATCCGGGAGTGAGAATGAGCAAAAGGAACGAAACGGAATGAAATAGAACAGAGTGGGGTTTCGAAAACATAACAAAGATAGGACTGAGTAGATTGATAGAATATAACACATTCAGCCGCATTTTGAATTTTGGTGGCTACGAAATAAATGTGAACACGTTTCAATCAATGGTTGTGACTTGATGCGGCTTGTAAGAGTCCTTGGTCAAATCAAATACGCTTCATTATCACCGGTGGGATATTGGATCATGAGTGAAAATCGGGGTTTAATGATGAAACCGTTTGTGAATAAATGCAAGAGGATAATATGGAGATCGTGAAAGGTTACGAAACTTTCAATATAATCATTGCGCGTAATGGATAGAGCTCATGGTTCAAAACTATATAAAAATGTGTTTTTCAATGCTATTTGAAATAAATTTTATTCATACCTTTGGAATCTTTGCCTTTGCCCTTGGTCTTCAACTGATTGATCTCCATTGGTGTCCTGAATACTCCATTGATCCTCTCACCTGCATTTTATTTCATAATTATGGCAATAACATCTGACTATACATTCTTCTTTGAAAACAGAGTAGTAGCTGCGGAAACTGGAGTCAGCTGCGGAAACAGATGTCAGCTGCGGAAACTGACACAGCTATTACTTGGTTGAATAGAAATGAACAAATGACAAATGACCAGATGGAAATGGTCATGAAAATTTTTTTTATTGATGGAATGGAATGAAATGAAGTGGAATGAAGTGAAATGAAATGAAATGAAATGGAATGTAGTGGAATGAAATGGAGTGGGTGGTGACAAAGCTTATGAAATGAAAGAGAGAGAATTTTTTTTTGGAAAATATAGAGTGTCAGGTGTCCCTGATTTTCACCCTATATTTTCTGCATAAGACTGCCAATCAATGATTGGTTTTCAAGCTTATACCATTTTTTTTTTTTTTTTTTTTTAACTGAAAAACAAAAGCTAGGCTGGTGGAGAAGAAGAATTCTTCTGTACCAGCCTGATTGCAGAACTTTCTTGAAACATCTTGACAAAATCCTCTTTAGAGAGTGGCTTATGATAAAATTTCAATCTATGGCCATTCACAATAAGAGGAGTTTGAAACTCATCAATGGTCTTGATTCTTACAGCTCCATTGCTAAAGATCTTGTCAATCTCATATGGCCCAAGCCAATGAGTCTGAAATTTCCCTTGAAAATCTTTAAACTTTGAATCAAATAACAATGCCCAATCTCCTTCTTGAAACTTCTTCTCTTTGATATATTTGTCATGCCATTTAGCTCTTTGATATTGAACTAGATCAGTTCTTAGAATTGCTTCTTGTCCGATCTCATCTAGCTCATTCAATTGCTCCATTCTATGCTTTTGGGCTTCTGATAAGTCCATTCCCAACTGAACTGCTATCTTGAAGGTCTTGACTTGGAACTCAATGGGGAGCAAGACTTCTTTCCCATAAACAAGTTCATAGGGAGAATGTCCTGTTGTATTCCTCCATGTAGTTCTGTAGGCCCACAAGGCTTCTCGAAGCCTTTCTGCCCAATCTCTTCTATGTAGATGAACAGTTTTGGTGATGATACTTTCAAGAACTTTGTTTGTGGACTCCACTTGACCATTTGCTTGTGGATGGTAAGGAGTAGATCTTCCGTGCTTGATTTTGTATTCTTCCATCAACTTCTCCACCAAATTGGATGTGAATTGGCTCCCCTGATCTGTCACAATTTCTCTTGGAACACCAAAGCGAGTAAAAATATCCTCATAAAGAAAATGAACAAATGAATTTTCAGTAGCAGATACTAATGCTTTAGCTTCCACCCATTTAGTAACATAATCAGTACAAACCAATATATACTTCTTTTGCTTAGATGGTGGATTAATAGGTCCAATGAAATCTAAAGCCCATTTTTCAAAGGGTTCAATGAGTACCTGTGTTTGCAATGGCATTTCATTTGAAAGGGTAGGTTTCCCTACTCTTTTGCAGCTATCACACCTTTTGACATATTGTTTTGCATCTTTGAAGAGGGAAGGCTAATAATATCCTAAAGAGAGGATTTTATAGGCCGTCCTTTTGTCTGCAAAGTGTCCGCCGCATGGTTCATCATGACATGCCTTAAGAATATCAGGCATTTCATCTTCCCCGACACATCTTCTGATCACAAGATCTGGCCCTGTTTTAAACAATTCGTTAGAAATCCATGAATATTTTGAACTCTCCTGAATAATTTTTCGTTTTTCTCTTGGAAATAAATGTGAAGGTAGTTTCCCTGTAACCAAATAGTTAGCAATATCCGCATACCAAGGGGTCTTAATAGTTACTGCAAACAAATATTCATCAGGAAACTTATCTTCTACAGGAGAATCTTCTTTAGTATTCTGAATCCTAGACAAGAAATCAGCTACTGTATTCTGTTTTCCTGGTCTATCCAACACAGCAATATTGAATTCTTGCAAAAGTAAAAGCCATCTTGTCACTCTGCCATTAGTAACAGGTTTGTTCATTAAATATCTAATTGCAGAATGGTCCGTATGAATAAAAGTTTCATAGCCTGTTATGTAATGTCTAAACTTATTAATTGCATGAACAACAGCTAAGAACTCTTTTTCAGTCACAGTATAATTCAACTCTGTGGGAGTCAAATTTTTACCGGTGTAATAAATGGCATAAGGAATTAAATCTTTTTGACCCAACACAGCTCCAAGAGCTGTATCTGAAGCATCTGTAGAAATATGGAAAGGAAGTTTCCAATTTGGTCCTCTCAATATAGGTGCTTCAGATATTCTTGTTTTCAAAGTTTCAAAAGCTGATTGACAATCAGGATCCCATTTAAATTCACAGTCTTTTGTAAGCAATTTTAAGAGTGGAGATGCTATTTTAGTGAAGTTTTCTATAAATATTCTATAGTAACCAGTAAATCCTAGAAAATTTCTAACATCTCTTTGACAATTTGGAATAGACAACTTGGAGATGACTTCAACTTTTGATCTATCAACCTTAATCCCATCTCCCTAAATATGATGTCCTAAAACAATCCCTTCAGTAAACATCATAAAGCATTTTTCATGGCTTAATGAAAGGTTTGTTTCTTTACATCTTATGAGAACTTTTTTCCAAATTTTCTAATGCCTCTTCAAATGAATTACCATAAACTGTAAAATCATCCATATAAACCTCTACACAATCATGGATTAGATCAGAAAAAATTCCTAGTACTGCTCTTTGGAATGTTGCTCGTGCATTACATAACCCAAAAGGAAGCACTCGGTAGGCAAAAGTTCCCCATGGACAAGTAAATGTGGTCTTATCTTGATCTTCAGGTGCTACCTGAATTTGATTATAGCCACTAAAACCATCCAAAAATGAAAAGTACTTTTAACCTGCTAATGTATCTAATACCTGATCAATAAAAGGCAAAGGAAAGTGATCCTTCAAAGTTGCTTTGTTCAATTCCCTGTAATCAATGCATACTCTCCATTTACCATTATTTTTAGGTACTATAACCAAAGGAGAAACCCATCGGCTATCTGAAATTGGATAAATGAAGTTTACATTGAGTAGTTTTTGGAGCTCTTCTTTCACTATCTCCTAAGATTTGGATTCATCCTTCTTTGAGGTTGTCTGATTGGTCTACTGTTTTCCTCAATATAGATATGATGGATGCAAGTCTTAGGATCAATACCTTTCATGTCAGTATACTCCCATGCAAATGCAGTAGAATGTTTTTGCAAAATTCTGGTTAGTTCTTCTTGTTGTGACTTATCCAAATGTTTGTTGATATTCAATGTTTTTCCTGGAAAAATCTCAATAGTAGAACTACCAAACTCTTCCATAGAGTAAAGAGACATTTGTCTTGATGATAAATATTCTATGTCAGATTCCAACTGAAATTGTGTGGAGTCATATTCTGAAGATATCTCAAAATTTTCTAATGTGTTCAGAATTTGACTATCCTCACTGATTTCAGAAATGGTAAAGACAGGTTGTATAGTGTTCTCATCATCGACCCATTCATTGTCTCCTATTTCTGTGATTGCTCTTGCTGGAGGATACAAATTGAATTTCTTTGTCGAATTACCATTTGAAATGTACATGTCTCCATATCTACAACTAATAAAAGCATCAGCTGTGGCCAGCCAAGGTCTTCCTAAGATAATTGGATGTCCTCCTAGATTACTTTTGGGAGTCAAAATCATAAAGTCTACCGGATATTCCCAAGAATCTAAGGAGACTGAAATATCTTCTAATACACCATCTGGTTTAATAACCGATCGATCTGCAAGTTGCAATAAAGTAGGTGTAAAAAGAAGGTTAGGAAGTTTTAACTGCTCCATAGTCTGTCTACTCATAATGTTGATAGCAGCCCCTAAGTCAATCAATGTGTTTGGAATTTCTATCCCATTTATATGTGTCTTGACAATCGGACTTCCTGGATCTACATACTTCTGCATGGTAATTTTTCCCATCATAATGTTTGCAATCTTTCCTACCAGGTGGATTCTTCTTGTGTCCTTTAGCTTCCTTCCTGGTCTTTTGAAACTCAACTCCTTTATGGTTTTTGCTAGAATAGGAATTTCTCTAATGGCTTGTAGCAATGGAATCTTGATACAAACATTCTTCAATTCATCTAGAAAGTCATAGTTAGGCAACAAGATTTGTTTTTCCACCCCCTTATCAATTTGTAGTCTTTCCGAAAAAGGAGGTGTAGATGAAGATACAGGTTGCTCAACTATAGGAGTTGTGGATGTTAGCTTTTCTTTTTCTTTTTGAATTTTTGAATTTTGAAGAGATTCTTCCTCAGAACTCTTATTGACTTGAAGAGAGTCCTCCTCAGAGGTATCTTGCTCTTGAATATCTATAGAAGGTTTTTCTAAAACTCTACCAGATCTGAGTTGTACATCGTTGAGAGGAACAATCATATAGGTAGTAAATTGTTGTCCTTCTACCATATAAGTATTCTAAGGATTCTTATTGTTAGGATTTGGCAATGGCTGAGCTGGAAGTTGATTTGTCTTCTGTTGGTATGGGAGCATGAGTTGAGGATTTGTATTTTGTTGAGAAGGTTGTTGTTGTGGAAATGGCAATGAAAGTTGTGAATTTGGGCTTGGAAGTTGTGGAGCTTGTTGATTTTGAAAATATGGAGGATATTGATAAAATTGAGCAAATCTCCCATAAGGATTTTGCATCCCTTGTACCCATGGCTGATATGAATTTTGATGTTGGGGCCAAGGTTGTTGCCAAGGAGTCCAATTTGGTGGGGTTTGAAGATTCATAGGGTTATTAAACCCTTGAGATTGTTGTCCCCGCCAAGGTCTCCTTGCGACAAAACAGAGAGATTCTATTGAATTTGGATCTTCTTGAAAAACAACTTTGAGTCCAGGGATTGAAGGACAATCCTTGATCTCATGATTTTCTGAGCAAATCATACACGTTTCTACAACTTTTGCATCCAAGGGACATTCCCTTAAAGCATGTTTCTTTCTACATTTCGGACAAAAGATGGCTAAAGCATCTGTTTCTGCTTTCTGCTTGTTTTCGATTTTAAGGGTGTCTAGTTGTTCACTAAGACCCCCTAAGATATCAGTTTTAAACTCATCAAGCATATTACCAATCTCTGCCCTACTTACTGATCCAGTTGCAGATTTGTTAGCCCTAATAAGAGAAGAATCCCTAGGCCCTTTTCCAATTTTAGATTTTCCTCTTGAGAGATGGATACATAGTTCTGTTATATCACGAAATGGAAGTTGAGAAATGTCTCCTTTCCCCATCATGTTTAAAATTTCTATCCATTCATCTCTAATGGCTTTTAATAGGAGGGCTTTCAAGGTTTCATTATCTAAGTTGCTCATTTTTTCTCTTTTCAAGTTGTATTGAAATCTTTCAATTAAGTCTTCCAAATTTTCATCTTCTTTTTGCATCATTTTGAATACCTCATCCTTGTGATTGGTGGGCATACAATAGTCCAAGTATCTATCCAAAATTTTTTGTTTCATTTCATTCCAAGTCCTGATAGATTGAGTGGCTAATCCCATGAACCATTTCAAAGCAGATCCCTTCAATGTTGAAGGAAACAGTTTGAGTTTTTGAGAATCTTCCATATAGTCATAAGTTCGGCACACAACTTCAAACTCAAACAGAAATTTTTCAGGATCCTCACTTCGCAATCCATAAAAGTTAGGGAGAATAGATGGTGAGATATTTTTCATTGTTGCATGAGTTTCCTCATCAACTATAGGGAATCCAAGCAAATTGTCCCTATTTCTACCATTATTTCCTTCACCATTGTTATCTCCATTATTTCCTCCTCTTCTACCTCCACCTCTATTTATTACTTCCTCTGCCATGATAATTTCTTTAGAGTCCTTATAGTCCTCTAGTTCTTCTACCAAGGAAGGATGAGAGAAAGTCTCTTTGTTTTCTAAGTGGGTTTTAGTAGGTGGTATAGGAGAATCCTCTAATTCAGCTGTTCCTTGACTTCCAAAAATCTTAAGGCTAGGGGTAGATGGTGGTGAATCCGGTCTATGCCTTGAAGAAGATGGAGTTGTGAAAATCAAACTCTTGGCTTTAGCTATAAACCTTCCCCTAGAATCTCTTGCTCTATGCATGTCATTTTTTTTTATTTTTTAAAAAGTTGGGCTAATAATTCTCTTTCTGATCTTCCAGATCACACTAGGTGCAAGAAGAGAGCATACTTAAGAAATTACTAAACCAATAACTCTCTTTTCTGATCCTCCAGATCACACTAGGTGCAAGAGGAGAGCATACTTCAAGAAGTTATCAAGTTTTCCCTTCTTTTTATGATTTTATGTTTTTTTTTTAAGAAATTGGCTACCTAGTTACACTTCCCCGGCAACGGCGCCAAAATGTTTGGTCAATTTAGTGTGTCCTAAATAGCTGCATTTAATTTTTCAATCCGGGAATCGTAAGCTGATGAAGTGCGGCGCACTATATGTGCAAGATAACCTATTTCTTAACTTTTTGTCGTTTTTGGTTTTTCTAAGGTGAAATGGAAATTCTAAGATGAAAACAAGTTTGGTTATGTTTGTTCAAGGAAGTGACATTCCCTATAATGATTTACCAACTTGAAACTTTTAAAAAGCGAATTGAAATTTACAATGACAAGACTTGAAAGAGAATGAAAATGTACTGCTGAAATGAAAAGGTGCTGCTAATCTAATAAATCAAAACAGTAAACTAGTGAACATGAGAACCAAACTATTCTTGCTGCCGACTAAACACAAAAGAAACTATGCTTAAGGAAATTCAAAATTGCAACAAAATAAATCTAAATCATATTACATCAATTTATCTTCTGACCCTTCATCATTAGTCCAGCTATGATTTTCGGAAGTAATCATAAACAATTTGAGTAACTGATATTTAATTTGCAGAAAGTAAACTAATACTAAACCATACACTCATGATTCAATCCCTCACCATCAGTCCAGCTGTGGCTTTCGGAGGCAACTGAAGATGTCATGCATGATTTAATATATCTAAATTTGCGGAAAAGAAACTAATATTAAACTACACATTTCATAATGCAATCCCTCACCATCAGTCCAGCTGTGGCTTTCGGAGGCAACTGAAGATGCTATGAGCAGCTTAATATATCTAAATTTGCAGAAAAGAAACTAATACTAAACTACGCATTTCATAATACAATCCCTCACCATCAGTCCAGCTGTGGCTTTCGGAGGCAACTGAAGATGCTATGAGCAGCTTAATATATTTAAATTTAACTACTGAATCAGATAAGCAAAACTGAAATGTACAAAGCAAGACTGAAGTTAAACAAAAGCTATGAAAAGCAAACTAGCAACAGAACAATGTTAGTTTCATGTCATTAGTCAAAATGCTATAAAAATGCCCGGGCTGTCTATCTAAAACCTGCAATCAAGAAAACTGATCAGTGATTAACAATCATAAAACATGAAAGACAGAAATGAAATGGAAATTATGGAAGTGTATAAACAGAAATGAAACAACTGCAAAGTATGAACATATGAATGGATTATGATACAATGATTTCTAAAGAAACGAAATGAGAAATATACACTAATACACAAAACCTTAGCTGAGCAGGGGCCCTCTACACAACCTTGGTAACGGTCCTCAAATACGAATTAAGTTGAAAAACAGAGTCTTCTCATATTAAAAAGCAGTTCATTACAGAATGGTAATGTTACGGCACAAGTGCAGCGTAATCACTACAGAGCAGACTAATCAAAAGATAATAGAGACTACATTCACTAACATCAACTAACTTCATATGCGTATGCAAACGCACTATATATAACAACAAACTATAACTGTCTCCTAAAGTTCATGCTGGTAGAGAGCACGTAGACCACTACGTCCACGGATATAGGAGCATGGCCGTGTTGGAAAGTGAATCTACGAGAGGTGGATGCTTGAATTCGACTCTAGAGCCCTGTACAGATGTCGATTTATCCTCCGCAGGCTTAGAAACGGCCGTATGGATCTTTATGTGACATGAAACAGAGTCCGGCCGACATGAAACTCCATGGTTGACTTCCATGTGGACGCCTTTGACCGCGGCTTCTTTGGACGAGTTTGCTTGAACCAATAGGACACGAACCATGTCCACGTCATTCCTGACCTGCCCATGTGGCTCTTTTCCCTTGTAGACACCTGTAGCATAGAGTTTCACAAAATAGCTGCGGAAAGTTGCAGCAGCTGCGGAAAGTGGCAAGATTCCGCAGGTGAATGAACAAAATCTTCTTAGCGAGGCAAGGGCTGGACGGATCCGGACGACGCTCTGCGAAGGCCTTGGAAGGATCAGGTGATCTCTCCACTTACTTTTGTACGTACTATTTTTATAATACAGAAGTATCATGCTGTTCCCGAAGTAAACGTGTTAGTGTATGCTTTAATGTATGAAAAATATTTGTTATACAAGCATTCATGATGATTTATTTAATGTTTTATATGAATCTCACTAACATATAGAGTAGAAATATACTGTACAACTTGTCCTTTGTGCTGGTTTCTTCTCGTATTTCAGGTGAAAGAGGAAGGACGGTTGCAGGGAGTTTGAACTCCACGTGGATCTACTTCAAACGTAGGACCAACGGGTAAACCTCTCGTTCTGCTCTATTTCGTTTTCATGACTGTGCATGATCGTGTGAGTCTCTGTTAAGTAGTACGCCCATGCTCTGTGGAGGTTGAATCCCAACCAACCTCTAGGGTGTTAAATCCCCGAAACAACAGCCCAAAAAATATTGTGTGTTGGATACTTTTGGCCTTCAATTTTCAAAGATTGTATGGAGTCGGTCAAAAAGTGTCATCCGTGTCAAGTCTACACTCGAAAAATGCGCGCTCATCCAGCTCCACTTTTTCCAGTCATTACTGTCGGTCCCTTTACAAAGTGGGGTATTGATTATACTACTTGTAACCCGCCTTTAGCTAAAGGTCGCAAGTACATTATTGTAGCAGTAGACTACTTTACGAAGTGGGTTGAGGCTATGCCTACTTTTGGGAATGATGGTGAGATAGCAACTCTTTTTCTTTTCAACCAGGTTATTGCTCGTTTTTGTATTCCTAGAGAGATTTTCATTGATCATGGCAGTCATTTTCAGAACAGCATGATCGCCGAGTTGGCTCTAAAATTAGGTTTCCAGTAGGAGCATTTTTCTCCTTATTATCCTTAGGCCAATGCGCAAGTGGAAGCCGTGAACAAATCCTTGAAGACCATTCTTCAAAAGATGATTGATAAAGCTCGATCCAACTGGCATATCATGCTGTATCCTGCACTTTGGGCATACCAGACGTCAGTAAAAACTGCAACTGGCTTTACTCCGTTTCAACTAGCTTACGGGCTGGAATCCATATTCCCCATTGAATGTGAGATTCCTTCTCTAAAGTTAGTTGTTGAGCTTCTTCCTGAAACTTCTAGTCTCGAATAATGTCTCCTTCATCTGGAACATCTTGATGAGCAGCGTCGGGATGCCGCTACGATGAATGAGGTGCATAAGAAACGAGTCAAAGTTCAGTACGATAAGGCGGTCAAACCTAGGGTTTTATCGGAAGGTGACCTCGTTTTGGTCTATGCCCAAGAGAAGGATGCCCTGGGTGCAGGAAAGTTTAAATATATGTGGTATGGCCCCTTCATTGCTAAAAAGTCCTTTAAAAAGGAGCGTATGCCTTGGTTGATTTTGAAGGAAATGAGTTGGTAGAGCCCATAAATGGGCTCTATTTGAAAAGGTATTATGCCTAGGCTTCGGTCTGGCATTTTGCTTTTGTATATAGTTAGTTTTGTTTTGTGCATATCTGGTTTTTTGGTCTTTGATGTCATGGTGATGTTTTTGGTCTGCTTTGGCAGGTTGTGTTGAATTTCATGAGTCATTATGGTTTAGCCGATGGTGCTAGTAGACACACCCAGAACTTGGCTTCCGCGGCTTGGGTGCTTCATCATCCATCCGGTCAGCTGTTAGTATCAAGAGGAGTCTGCATTGGTCCTGCTTCCAATAATGTAGCAGAGTACACTGTAGTTATTTATCTACTCTCAGAGGCTATATCTTTGGGTGTTGATTCATTGGTAGTTTTCTTGGACTCCCAGCTGGTGGTGTCACAGTTAAACAACACTTATCGGGTTTGAGATCCATTCTTACTCCGATTGTTTTTTAGGGTATGTTTGTTACAATGATCATTTCAGTTTTTAACATTCATTCATATTCCTCGTACATACAATTGGATGGCAGACTCATTAGCTAATCAAGCAATTGATTGACATATTAATCATTCAATACATTAAATTTATCATCAAAAAAATCATGCATTTTTTATACATTTGTCACATCACATCATAAACCGCTGTATATATATATCATCAGAGTGTTCAAAAACTATACAAAATTTTGGATCCATATGTCATACAAAATCAGGGATTATGCCCGATCATGTTCAGTATAAAAAATATACAGTCATCCAGTAATCATGTCTATCTACTCCTGTGGCCCCTGCCCAATATTTGTGTTCTTATAGAACACGATTGCAGTAGCGACACGGCGGAATAATCACACCCAGTCACGTGGTACTCCCACTACCCGTCTCTAGATAGCCTCATGTAAGTCTTCCATTGCAGCCATAGGCACTTGGCGATTCAAACCCTCCAAGTTCCTCTGAATAGCATGGAGGGTCCTACTTGGGTCTTCAGTATTTGCCTCGCCTCTGCGGCGCTTGTGCCGTGGGTAGCCCTCAGGATGGACTGGTCTAGTATCTGTATCATGGTCATCATAATATTGTAATTCATTTTGAATCCAATCAAAAAACATGTTTTGTTTTCACATTTTTTCACATATATTGAAAAAATCATCAAAAAATCATATAATTAAAAAATTTCAATCTTACCGATTACGCCACATGTCGCGCCAGGTGGAAGGACGAGGTCTGGATCACCGCGGAAATCCATCCCGGCATAGGGGTAGTCCTCCACTGCAATGAATTTTTCCTCCCACCATTGGAAGAACTCGTCGTCCCAGGTGGTTCGGGGAACTTCACTTCCCCCCAGTCTCTTCATCAGATTAGCTCATCGGGCAATTCTTGGGTCTCTTGGGATATTGATGGAGGAGATCACTTTGGGTCGAAGCCCAAGAGTCTTCTCAAAGAAGAATGTCATCAAAATTGTTCTATACCTGAAATGATTTTTTTTAGCTTTCCGGATGGAGGTCAGTTGTTTCTTCATGTTGATTAACAGATCTATACACCAATCATACAGGTGAACTAGGCAATCCACATCTATGCTCATCTGGGTCCTGGATGCCTGAAGCAAGGAAGCAGATCCTACTACCCTATCGATGGTAAACAGGAGAATATTCATGTGCAGATCTCTCAAATATTTTATAGCAATCTGAGTCCCTACTTTTTTGGACCCCTCTACACAGTAGACGTGGACATAGTCATCCACCGTAAGCCCTCCCAAAGGCTTGCCGTGCAAATCTACTAGGTCTCCCCTCCGTGAGAGTCTAGTAATGAAGTAGATGTCTTCCACCTCTATGTGTATAGGCATTTGGTCTATCATGAAGCAATATTCCTCCGGTTCCCAGTAATTTACCGGAATTTCAAGCAACCGGACGTTACTTTTCATATTTGGCATTTTGAAGAATTTTAGCAATCCGCAATTTTAGAGGACGTCGAGCGATTTTTGATCTTGCATCACTTCATTATCAATTGCACTATGCTCATGTTCCCTCCAAGTGATGGTCATCCTAAAAAAATTCATTTATTTGTTCATTAGATGCATTTTTTTTTACATCACGGACTGCGCATACACGACTTCCCTTGCAGACATTCGCATATCATATGCAAGTTCGTCCACACGAACCCACGTATGCGCATAGCCCTAAATAAAAAAAAATTTTTTTTACGGTGAAATTTCCAAATTTTATCTCTATTAATGGAAAAAATTGATAATAATGATTGATTAAGAGCTTACCTAACTGATCCGACGAAGTTTGACCGCTGATTGCTCCTGTTTTGACGAAAGAGGGTTTTTCTCCAGAGCTCTTTTTCCCAAATCAGCAAGTAACAATGAACCAAATATGAGGTAACATGTGTACTTATGCCCAGAAATTGAAAATTTTTGCAAAATTTTGTTATGCCTATTTTTTCAATCTATCTTAAGCTGCATAACCCGGATGCTAGTAAGTGTCAAGATTGGTATATTTTCAGGTACATTTTGATAAAGTTGAGATTTTTCCGGTTTTTTTTATCCATGACTGCTGACCTGTCACGGCAAGTATATGATATTCACTGGCATATAGGTTAGGAAATCCATTTTTTGTTGCATTTTTCATACTAGCCTCCATTCTAATCACTTGCCATAGGGTCGATCCCATCAGGTCATGAGTATTTCACCCATTTCACTCACTGATTATTTAATCATGACTTGGTGGTAGAGCCTTCCTTTACATGGGATTCCTAGTTAGTTCCTCGCTAGCACTTGTTGCCCATGCTGCGTTTCATGTAGGCTCGGGAGCCCTCTTTAGTCCTTCCATGACTTATGTGTTGAAGCCTCATTCTTCTTCTTATTCACTATCATTTTTTCTGGCTATTACCCTAGAGGCTCACTGGTGTCATTGAGTTGTATTACTGCATTACATGTTGGCTACTTGTTTATCCTGGCCTTCAGCCGACTTCATTTGGACTCGATTTTTAAGCCATCTTTTGACCTTGAATGTCTGTACAAGTTAACCCTTACATGCACTTAGCTATCGCGACTTGACACCCTTATTACCCATGGATGGAACATTCCTTTGAGTATCATTGACCAGTTTCCACCACCTTACATTGGGCATAGGATGGTTCCTATTCCAGGAACTAGTGCATCTGTTTCCTGATACTCGTTCTATCCATTGTACTATAGCATTCTTTTATTCTTTTTCAGGGTTATTATATGAAAAAGACAAAAAAAATTAATATGACAAAAAGAGCGGGAACGGGATGTTACTTCATAATTTGATGGTAGTACAGTATCTGTTTGTCGCCCTTGAACAAAGCACATACCATTATATATTTCCTTCATTTGGGATGGTTTTAGTTTTGACCTAGGTTCAGCTGTTACCTTGTTTCACTGGTCAATCCTCCTCCGGTTGGTTATCTCTTCCAATCATATGGAGAGTTTGTTTTTGCCTCTTTCATAACAGACTTATATAGTGTCATTATTTACTGCCATGGTCATCATGAGTCGTGCTTTTTTTCAAGGGAAGTTCAACCAGAGTCGGCCATTCTGTGGTGTTTCTTGACTTATATTCAGTCGGCCTTCTCGGTATTGTTAGTATCTTGTTCTATCACATCAGATGTTTGGTCTTTGCTCGTGCTAGTTTGAGAAGGTCTCCATTGACTTCTTGCTAGCGGGTTTGTCTCTTATCGACTACGACATATTGCTCTGAGAATAAACCTAGAGCCGCACCCTGGTCCTATTTCCATCATTGATAGGTGACCTCGTGCTCAGAATTTGATCATCATTATGGGTCTCTGATTGAGTGGTTTTCCTTGTGTTCGACATCAGCATACATTATCACACTTGGGATTCGTACAGTACCTTGATTTCCATTTGACCCTATTGGTGGATATCTCGCCTCTGTGTCAGCTTTCATTATTGGTTGGTTCAGGGGGTTTCTTTCGTGAGCTAGCTTTATCTTGTGCATGTCGGAAACGTACTTCATTTTGGTTCCGTCACTTTGCTTCGTCTGATTCCTTCCAAATCTTGGCCTGCGGGTTACACTCGGACTGGACTGATGTGGGATGCCATAATGCCTTCCTTCCAGCAGATATTTTCCCATCGACTCCGAATCATTGCTCTGGGAATAAGATCTAGAGTCTTTTGTCAGTACCTTAGGGTTAGCAATCATCAGTGGCAGACTCTTCACTATCAACAGTGGGGATTCATTATTGCCTCTTGATTGGTAGATTCTTCCAAGTGTTCGACTTCAACTCATTCATTCGCACTTGTTATATTGTACTGGGGCACCTTGACACTCATTATCATTATCGGTGGGTCGTCTCGCGTTTGTTAATGATATACATTATTGACCGGTAATAAAACGATTTCTCACATGGTCTACTTTAGCTCATTTATTCCCATTGTGTAGAATTGTGCCATAGAGATCGATGAATACCTCGGGTTGCATCAGCATCTTTCGGTTCACTTTTGACAGTCCATTCAGTTTCTGCCAGTGATGCCATCCACCCTTATATGTTACAGTGTCAGTACAACAACATCCTATATGTTGGCTCTCGAGTTGCGTGTTTGTACCATGTGTTCCACCCCTTATGATTTGGTACCTGGAGATTCAGTTACTTTTGTGATTAGACATCCATTTTCAGCATTATTGATCAGTTTGATATATGTGATACTTGGACATTGATTCCGACTTGTACTTCCAGGCTGTGCTCAGATGATTCATTATGTACTTTCAGTTCAGCTATACTTGTATACATTCTGGATCTATTCTGTACCTTATATATGCATATATTTTTTGACTGAGCATGGGTATGCCCTAGTTTTCCAGTGCACCAATAACGTTTTAGAATATGAGGCTCTCCTTATTGGTTTACACTTTCTCAAAGACCTCAAAGCTAAGAAAATATTGGTTCAAGGAGATTTATAACTGATCATAAATCAAATTAAGGGAGAATATTCAGCCAATAACGCTAGACTAAGGGAATATAGGAATTCTGCCCTAGACCTTCGCAAAACCTTTGAGAAGTATGAGCTCAATTTCATCCCTAGGGCCCAAAATTGCATTGCCAATGAACTTTCCTTTGCTACCAACAATTTCTCTTTACCTTATGAAAATAATCAATGCCTCATCAAAGTAAAGAATAGGCCTACTGTACCAGACAACTTGAACCATTAGCAAGTGTTTAACAGTGATGAGAAGATAGATGATTTTTTGCAATCTAGAAATGAATTTGCAAGCACAAAACAGAGTTTAAGATTTGAAAGAAATAATTTTGGTGAAAATGAAACTCCCAAAATAGAGCTACCTTTGATGATGATATAAACCACCTTCAAAACCCTTGTGTTGCAGAAATATTTGATAAATCAGATGAAAGAGAACTTGACATTTTGTAGTACAAATATGACACCTTGCCAAGAGGCCTTACACCACTAGAAGAGTTGTTTGATTTTAATGATGTAGCTAAAAAAACAAAGATGGAATCCACTGAAACAAATATAGAAGAATTTAACATTGGAGGGATGAAAGAGCCCAAAATAATCAAGCTGTCCAAAACTCTCCCACCTCATACAAAACGAAAATACATTGAGCTTTTTAGAGAATTTAAAGATGTGTTTTCTTGGGGGTATGAAGACTTGAAATCCTATGACACCAAAATAATTCAACATAAAATTCCTCTCAAGGAAAATTAGAAACCATTTAAACAAAAATTGAGAAGAATTAACCCCCTCTTGTTACCCTTAGTTGAGAAAGAAATCAAAAAGATGTACGATGTTGGGATCATAGTCCTTGTCCGATACTCAAAAAGGGTGTCCAACCTTGTGTCAGTTAGGAAGAAGACCGGGGAAATTAGGCTTTGTATTGACTTCAGAAATTTAAACAAGGCCTCCTTGAAAGAAAATTACCCCTTGCCTAAAATGGATCACATATTCCAAAAAGTAGTTGGCTCACAAAGAATCTCATTACTATATGGCTTCTCAGGTTATAACCAAGTTCTATTCTTTCCAAGTGACCAACTCAAAACTGCTTTCACTACACCTTGGGGTACATTCATGTATGTTAAAATGCCATTTGGTTTAATGAATGCAGGAGCTACTTTACAAATGGAAATGGACATAGATTTTTCAGAATACATAGGTTACTTCATAGTCATATACCTTGATGACATCATTGCCTACTCTAAGACTGATGAAGAGCACTTAGTCCACTTGAGAAAAGTCTTTGAAAAGTGCAGAAAATATGGCCTATCCCTAAATCCTAAGAAAAAATTGTTTGGCCTTCAGGAAGGAAAACTCTTAGGTCACATCATCTCTGAGGAAGGAATCAAGATAGATCCCAAAAGAATAGAAGACATCTTACAAATCAACCATCCTAGAAACATTAAAGAGCTGCAATATTTCATTGGAAAGATTAACTTCCTAAGAAGATTAATCCTTAAACTTGTTGAGCTCCTAAGAAATATCAAAAATATGTTGAAAAAGGAAGTAGGAGTGAAGTGGAGTATGGAAGAAAAAAAATCTTTTGAGCTGGTAAAAAAAGCACTCACACAAACACTAGTCTTAATCAGCCCTGACTTCACCGAGGACTTTTAAATCTTCTCCTTTGCCTCTGAACATACTCTGGCAGCAGTATTATTGCAAAAGAACATCATGGGGTAAGAACAACCCATATATTTCTTCAGAAAAGCCTTAAGGGATGCTCCTCTAAAGTATAAAATTATGGAGAAGCAAGCCTTTTCCTTAATCAAAGCTTTGAAGGATTTTAGAGTTTATATTTTGCATTCACATATCATAGATTTTTTCCCATACAGAGTTGTAAAAGACATACTTAATCAAGACCCTGATGGTAAAAGGGGCAAGTGGATTGCTACCATTTTAGAATATGATTTAGAAATCAGACCCACTAAATTGATTAAAGGACAAGGACTTGGCAAAAATTATGGCTAACTCAAATTTCCAAGCTTTAGACATGAATATGGTTGATGTGTTAGAAGAAACTGAAGAATTTACAACACCATACATTGATGAAATGTTTTTAAATTCATCTTGGTATGCTGATATTATTTATGTGCTTATTTATCTCAATGCTCCCCCTTCTTTTTTAAAAACCAAACCTAGATTCTTAAAACAAAAAGAATTATTTTTTTGCAATTTAGATGGAGTGTTGTACTGGAAGAGTTTTTCTATTTTTCTTCTTAAATGTTTGCTTGAAGATGATGCAGAAAAAATCATGCATGAATTACATGAGGGAGAATGTGGGGATCACCTTTATTGGAAGACCACAACCAACAAGATCCTTAGAGCTAGCTACTATTGGCCTACCCTATTTCCCGATACTCAAAAAATAGTCATGACTTGCCATAAATGCCAAATATTTGATGGAAAAAGAAAGCTCCTACCTCTTCCCTTGCATCCCATTAGTGTTGAAGCTCCTTTTCAGCAGTGGGGTTTGGACTTCATAGGAGAGATCCATCCTAATTCATCTGCCCAACATAATTTGATCCTCACCACCACTGATTAATTCACCAAATGGATAGAAGCCATCCCTTCTAGAAATTCCACTGAATCAGCCATCATCAAATTCCTTGAAACTAACATCTTGTCCAGGTTTGGTTTTCCTAAAAAGATCATCACCGATAATGCTGCTGCCTTTGCATCTAAGAAAATGGTGGAATTTTGTTACAAATATCACATCACCCTAGGCCACTCCATTGCTTATTTCCCACAAGGTAATGGACTAGCTGGGTCCTCTAACAAGAGCATGGTAAACATCATTAAGAAGCTCCTAGAACAAAATAAAAAAGCATGGCATGGCAAACTAGTGCATGCACTATGGGATGATAAACTAACCACCAAGAAATCAATTGGTATGTCTCCTTTTCAACTAGTGTATGGCATGGATGCAGTTTTACCCACCTCTTTGGGAGTTCCAGTCATGAAGCTTCTTCAAGAAGTACAATTAGAAGAAAATGACATGCAGAGGAGGCTGAACCAAATCATTCATTTGCAGCAGTCAAGGGAGGAGGTTTACAAAATGACACAAGCTATATAGGACAACATCAAGAAAATATTTGATAAGATTCGAGAAGGGAAGACAAGGGAAAACATGGCAAGTTTGAAAATCTATGGAAAGGCCCTTACATCATTCAGTCAGTTAGAGGCAACAATGCTTTCTTTTTGCAAGAGCTTGATGGAACTGAAATGTTTGGAGTTCCGGTCAATGGGAGGATGCTTAAACATTACTTTTGTCAAGAAACCTAGTTTTATTTTTTCGTTCATTGTACATACCACTGTTTGATGAAAATAAAAATCACAAAAACAATATAAAAAGAAAAGAGGGCAGAGTTTGAAAGAGAAGTAAAACCCCATACCTAAAACAAAAAAATAATGCTGAAAGTGTGCAAGTCTAAATGCCACTACTTATTAAAAAATAAGAAGCCTTGTTCAGTCATCCAGCCTAATCATGGCTGAAGATGTTTTAAATTTATGGTTGATAAGTTAGTAAAAAGAGTAGGTCAAAATTTTCAATCTTGACTTGTCAAAAGTAGATTGAGTAGGTAGAGAGATGTTGGTTCCACATGCTCAAATATGAACCAAAGAGGAAAATGGAGATGTTAAAAAAATGGCATATATTTCCCTCATGTTTCCTAAGATTTTTCAGTACAAAAATAACACTTGTGTGCAGCTTGTTTCAATGCCACAACTCATGGTGAGTCAGATTGCCTAATCCTGATTTACCGTGCTTTCAATTTCATGTTAGTAGGATAGAGAATAAAGTTTTTCAAACAACTTAATCTTGAAAAATGAGTATATTAGGTAGAAAATAAAAAGAGTTCATTAGCCTAATCTGAACTCTTGGAAGAAATCAGGGTACAATTAGATAGTTTTATTTTTGTTTCCAAAAAGAGAAATGTCAAGGGTTTGCTAGTTCAAGTGCACCCAAGGAAGAAAAAATGTTAGGCAAGTAGATTGGGTAGGTAGAGATGATGGTGATATGAATCATGTATTTTCAGATCTCAAAGATTACAGACTCAAAACAAACATCAGCAAATGAAGAAAGAGCACATTTGCCCAATTGAAGAGGCACTGGTCTCCAAAAGCCAGAAAAATATGAAGTTCTGGACACCTCCTGAGAAGGAGCTGCCCTCCCCAAGTGGAGCCACTGTTAGTCATCCATAATTTTCACTATCTGAATATGACTAAGTATCGGTCCTAGATTTCTAGAAACAAAGTTCATAAACATTGTGAGTTCTAGAAATATCACTGCCTTCATTATCCTAAGATAAAACTTTCACTATTTTATCATCCTATCTAGTCATGACTGGCCCACCACTCCCGAAAGACCCATCATGGGCTCAAGCCATTTTATTTTAACCCTAAATTTTCACCCATTTTTTCACCATGTCTTTCCTTTTGGCCCAAATCCTGTGTTTTGTTTACCTACAAAATTCCACACTACCACCTAAACCTACCAATCAAATAACTTTGTTGTCTCTTCCATAATACTCTCAAACACTGATTTTCTCTACAGGCCCTTTGGACAGTCAAGTATGTTGGATCTGAGGTCTTCAATACACTAAGCTTATCATAGATCCTATCTTGTACTTGGTGATCCCTAAGTCTAAGTGTCTGTCCAAAGTCCAAGTCTAAGAAATCCCCCATTAGGTCACCTAATGTTTCACTAAGTCATAGGATGGATTTGGTGCCCAACAAGTTATGGCTTCCTACATGAAGAGATTGTATTCAAAGAGGAATAAAATCAAGAAATTTGATCCAAAGTCATTCAAGAAAAGACTCCTTGGCTTAGAGCAAAAATAATGCAAGGGACAACTGCCCTTGTTCACATTTCTACAATTAATAGCCATGGTGGCCACCAAAAATAAGAAGAGGTAAGGTAATAAGGCATGATCATCATGAGGAGGCAGACACAAACAAGACAAAAGCAACAGGCCTATAGGTAAAAGAGAATTAGGGTTTGTTTTGGTTGATTAACAAAACAGTGGTGACAAGCAAGAAACCATCTCAAAGATTACAAGGACAGAAGCCACCTCTCTAGGGTTTTTCCAAAAATAGAATTTCTTCACCTGCACTAAATGGAGAAAAGACAAAGAGTATTAGTTTAGAAGGGATCATCTTACCAAAGGGTAAAAAATAGAGTTTTTAAAATAAGATCAAAGGTTGGGCATAAGTTATTATCAAAACAGCCTAAGAAGAAAGTGTGCCTCTGGTTTGCATCTCAACAATAGACCCCCAACAAAGGCCTCTTTGTCAAAATATTGTTCTGCAAAAGATGACAGAGACATAAGTAAACATTTTTGCCAAAAAGTGTAAAAAGTGTGTTTCATAGAAAATATCAGTCAAAAGGCACACAAAAAATATAGGGGACATTAACTTTGCAAAAGTGGGTTTTATATTTTAAAAATTACTTTTCAAAACAACTATAAAAGGTCACTTGAACCTTTCCCATACATCATTTTCCATTTTACAAAGAGAAGAAGTTGTTGGAAGAATTTTTTCGGGGTTTTCAGGCCAAACTGGAAAATTTTTGGGTGCTACGCATCGAGGCCGACGCTATGCACCTGGCTTTCGGCGCTACGCATAGGAGGGAGGCGGGCAGTTTAAAAATACACTGTGCTATGCGCTCAGAGCCTGACACTACGCACCTGGCACGGTGCTACGCGTAGGCCCAACAAGGACCGGAAGCACCTAGGACACTGCCCTATTTTCCTGGCGCTACGTTCCGGCCAGACTTCTCCACATTTTCTCAAAGAGCTCCAAAATTTGAAATTTCATCTTCAAAAATTCTGCAAGCAGAGCCTAAGGTTGGTGAAACTTTGTTCTCCTCCCAAGCTTTCCTTTTTTCTAAAAACAAAGAATTCATCCATAGTCAAATTTAGAGCAAACTCTAGACTATATAAAGATCATTTATTTAGTCTTTGAGTTAGGGTTTGCAAGTGAAATTGGTTTTGAGTACAAGAAGAAGATTGGGTAACTATAGGCTAACCTCCAACCCCAAGTGCAAGCTCTAAAAAATCATTTTCACCTTAGCCTTTGTTTTACAAAGAGTTGACCTAAAAACCACTAAAAGCACCTACTTTGCCCAAAAACCATCAAGAAAAGTCCAAAGGTTCTACTGTTGTTTTTGGACCAGTCATCATGTCAGAGGGAGATAGTCACACCAGTAGTGATGAGAGTCATACTCCCACCAAGCCAAAACATCATGGAGGAAAAGAAAAAAGATTTGATCCCATAGACACCACTTCAATCACTTCATCTCCTATGATCTTTTCATGCTTCCAGGATGTAGGGTGCTACAAATTTTGTGATAGGGTCAAGCAAGTCAGTAGCCATTCAGACTTGACTAGATTTTTCGTCTGTAGCTTACAAAACCATCAAGTCAATCTAGCAGGGATGCAATTTGAGCTCTCATCTGAGATCATTTCCAAAGCAACAGGTATACCAGACATTGGTGAGGTATGGTTCAAACAAAAGAAGCTGGAGTTGAGTTATTATGTGCCCTATTTGAAACCCAGCTATCAAAAAAATTGTAAGGTTATTTTCCCTTTTTCCCATTTTCTAGAGAGGTATGCTGCATTGATGAGGTAGATTATCAGTTTTTTCACATGTGAGGGGAGATACTCCTGGATCTACTCATATCATATAAGGTTGCTGATGCATTTTACCAGGGTCAAGATTATGAACCTACCTTACTACCTTTTCCGAAGCATTGGTAAAATGGCCTTAGTTGTCAAGAAGAAAAGCTATGACCACCAAATTTCAAGCCTATTTCACCACTACCTGATCAAAATGATTGTCCTATACCAGCTAGAGCAGCAAGGAATATATTGGGAAACCTTCATCTCACATGATGTGTTTACAGAACCCTAGGCCTTCATCCAGCATAACTTTCCTTCCACTTCACAACCATCTATCTCCACACATCCATCATCTCCCCATGTGCCTTCTCCACAAATAATTTCACCTCTTACATCTTCCCCTAAATTGGCAAGTGAGGGAGCTGACAGTAGCCCCAGTGAAGAAAAAATAGAAGGCAACAATCAAGAGGAAACTGAGACAGATAATGATGGACAAGAAGGGATCAGTGGAAAAGAAGATGATGAAAATGAAGAAAACAGTGAAGAGGAGGGAAGTAGCCATGAAGAAAGTAGTGATGGCAATGATGAAATTAGTGAAGGGAGCCACAAATATGAGAGTAGTGAGCCCGATGAAGAGGAAAACATAGATGAAAGTAGCGGGAAAAATGATGAAGAAGAGCAGCAAAATGATGAGGAAGAGCAGCCAGATGATGAGGAAGAGCAGCATGATGAAGAGGACAACAATCAAAGTACTCCAGACATTCAAAGAAAGATTCATGAAAGTCATGATAGAATTCATGATTATCTTGAAAAAAATCATTCCATGGATGACAAAGAAAATCAGAGTGAGGCAAGTGTAAAAGATATCAAGCAAATTAAAAGTCAAAATGATGATAGCACTACCTTTGAAACTTTCATTGTTACCCCTCTCACATGCACATATCACGGAGGGAGAAGAAATGTGTTTGTTGCCTCTAAAAGGCAAAGGGCCATCTCTCTTCTCAAACAACCAAAACATTGGACAAAGGCAAAGAAAAAAAGGAAAAATTTGAGCAGAAGGTACAAGTAAGAAGGAGCAAAAGGATCAAAAAGACTTCTCAAGGGCCTCTTTTTGTTGATCTAAACAGTGATAATGAGGACCAGGGGATAAGTACTAAGTTGCTCCACTTAGAAAAGGATGCCCAGCTTCAAAAAAGGGAAAAGGAATTTGAGAGGGCATAAAGGTCATATACTATTATAAAGAGGAGCATAAACATTTCAAAGAGGTGAAGAGGGGCCTTGCCTTACAGAAGAAAATGGTCAAGCACTATGCAATGAAGAGAATGCTTGCTAATGCCAAACTAAAGCAAGCCCTCATGGAGCTAGAAGAGCTAAAAAGGACCAAAGTTCATAACAGCCTTGGGATCTTGGCTGATGCTTCTCAAAAGGTAACTAAAACCCCTTAAGGGGTCTACACACCAATTTTGAGGCAAATCCGGAAACTTTTTGTTTTTTCCAAATTTTGACCCCTAGGAGCGCAACACCCTAGGCGCTACGCACAAAAGTGGGGCATAATCAGCTGCTGGAGTTTAAATTTTTGGATTTTTCACATCACCAATAGTCTACACAAAAAATTTTAGGTCAATTGGAGCATTTTTTCCCCCTCAAAAGGTCAAAAAACACCTCAAAATTGACCTTTCTGCCTCCTTTTTAGGCTAGGTGATGCACACAGAGTAGTCATGGGAGATTTAGTTTTTGAGCAGTTAAATGGCATCCATTCAACACAAATAAATTATTTTTGGAAATTAAACTCATCAATATTTCCAACGAGCCATCATGGGGTCAAATCTGATGTCGGGAATGGGTCCAAAACTCAGCTACAACAGACCCTATTTTTTGCTGAAATGGTGCTACACACAAAGACAACCTTTTGCCAAAAAGTCAACAAAAGGCACTGATTAATGGAAAATTGGTTTTTTAATATTTTTTTTGGGACAAATCACTCCTGATTTGATTAGGGAGTTATGTTTTGATGTTTTTCATGTATTATATTATCTATTATGTGCCTTGGGCCTTGCATGGTCATTAAGCACATTTATGACATTTATGGCTAAGTTAGGGTTTTTGGAAGCCTCTTAGGGTTTCCACCTCCTCATTCTCTCCATAAATAGAGCATGAGGCTCTTATGTGTTGGTTGGATTTTGATGACTTATTCTGAAGTAATACATAGTCTCTTGGAGCCTTTGATGAGAATTTGATGTCTTGGAGCTCATGCATGCCTTGATTTGTTTACTGATGGTGAATGACTGCTTGCAGGATCCATAAGCCTGGTTGATGGTGAAGTTTTCTCTTGTTTATGTTTTCTAGTTTTCCATTATGTTTTCCATCTTGCTATGTTGCAGTAGGAAAAAGAATTTAGATTAAGAAATGTTTTCTAATGGCACCTTAAGTCTGTTTGTCCTTCACTGCCTCAATGTTTTCTTCTGCTGAGATATGTTAGGGAATCCATCTCTTGCTCTCTAAGAAATTCTTAGCTTGTTCATTCCTTGAATTTTTTATATAATTTAGTGTCAAGTATAATTTATGGCTAGCCCTGCATATTGTGGGCACTGAAATACTCTGTCCTTGGAATCACCTCTTTAAAGTAGCTTTGCCTAGGTTTATCAAAGAAGTCTGTTTGAATCATGCTCTTTGCCTTCACTTAGCTAAAATTGTTTCAAGGAAACTTCATAGCTGTAACTTTAGATGTTAGGATTTTCTCTCCTTCTATGGTTATAGCTACTTGTGCATCTTAAATGTTTTTCTGCTCTTAATGATGAAATATATGAAAGTTAAATAAGTTTCTTGCCTTTCTATGTTTCATCTAAATGTTTGTCTTGGTTGATTATCTGCTTTTGTTCTAAAATCAAATGGATTAGGTTTTTCTTATGCCTTTGATTCTCTTTCTATGCTCATAAATATTCTAACTCTCTCACTTTACAATTACATAAAGGATTCAATTTTTTCCCTTTATTAGCTTATTGTTCTCAAGATTAATGTTCACCTCATGATCCTTCACAACCTTAAAATATCCACCAACCAAGTTAAAATTGCCCTGCAAATGCTCTTGAAACCATTGATGAACTTATCATGACCTTGTTAGACTCCATTGCCCAATGATCTAACAATCTTCCTTGTTTTCTATCAAAATCTATCTGAGCATCATACCCAACAAAAAACCGTCAAAATACCCTGCACTTAACATCTAGCCTAAAATCAACCTAAATTAGCAAATAAGTTCACAACTTTGTACCTAATAGAGAGATCCCTCTCCGAATACAGGAAGGCTAGGTCCTTGGATTTCAGAGCTTGGTTTGATGTTGCCCTTGTCCATTTGTATCTCAATCAATCTAGAAAATTACGGAGAGCTAACAGAGCCCATCCACCTTTGTTTAGTTTCTTCCAAGGCTACTTCATGAATGTCTTCAAAGTACTCCTATCCATTTTCTATGATGTCCTTATGGATGGGCCCAAGTCGAGTCCTTACACCTTGCATTCGCATAAATTTCTTGTGCTGGATAAACAGTTGTAGGGGTTTTGTGAGTTCTGTTAGGCCTCTGTAATTTGCAAGATTGGAAAGAAAAAATTCTGTAGAGCCTACATCAAAACCACTTTGGAATCCTAGGATCTAGCCCTCCTGGATTCAGAGAGGGATCTCTCTATATAAGTGTTTTCTAAAGATATGATCTTTGTGCTTTTTTTATGATATTAGGCTAGTTATGAAGTATAAGGGTTTTTGTTTGTTTTGGTTGGAATGGATACCATCAAAATGAAGGAAGTATTTTTGAAGGGTAAAGGTCTGAGCAGGTTGAGATAATGGTTTAGCTGATAGGATAGGTATGAAACAGTATCAATCCATTGGGCTATGGAGTCACAAAATAATTTAATTGCACAAAAATTTTCAAGAGTGGTCCATGGGGCAAGTCATCTATGTCAAAGGATTATTTAGATCGATTTATGATATGGAAACATAAAAAGTGTTGTGAAATAAAAAAACACACAAGAAAAACAAAGGATAGCCTAATATTAGGTAAGAACTTTTAAACTAGCCTTCTTTTAGCATGCACTTAATGGAAAGACACAAAAGTAACCTAAGATCAGGTAAGTACTTTTAAACTAGCCTGCTTTTGATATAATTTTAAGGAAAAAAATTGAAAACAAAGAATAGCCTAAGATGAAGTAAAGACTTTTAACTTAGCCTGCTTTTAGCATATTCTTAAAGGAAAACATTCATGATAAACATAAAAAGTAGCCTAAGATCAGGTAAGTACTTTTAAACTAGCCTGATTTTGACATACTCTTAAGGGAACTTTTCAAAGCAACTGTTGGAGAAGAAAATAGAGGACATGGCTAACCATAGACTTCTCTAATTCAACTTTACTTAGCAGACTTTTCAAGAACTTTCAAAGACAATATCTCAAGTTATACTCAGTAAAAATGGGCTTACCAACTCTTCACTGGTTATACTCTATTGGATTATCCTAAAAACAACATTGGAAGAAAACATAAAGATAAAGATTTATCAGTGAGATTTAGGGTACTTGACAGTAAATCCTAATCTATATTTTCTGTTCTTTATCAGAGAAAGTGGAAAATATGGAAAACATGAGAAAAATGACAATTACAATAAGAAAAACATCACCATTGACATAAACCAAGATCCCACAAATCAGCTTGTGTATTTGATGTTCAAACCAGTTACAATCTTCAAGTCCAGTGGGTCTTTTATAGCTTCAAACTTCTCATTTCAACCTATCTTTCTTCAATTACAAAAAAAATCTTTAGCAGCCTCAATAGCTATTTACATTAAATGAGTATTCAACCAACAATAATAATGAACTCCTCATATGATATATATAGGTAAATTTGACGAGGTGGAGTGAAAAGAAGGTCTATTTGTTTAATTAATACAGAGTAAGTGCTTCTCGACCTTTGGGAGGCCTAACGGAGAAGATATCAGATGTTTTAACTCTGTGCTAATTAATTTTACATTAACTTCATCAAATTTAGTCACTTTTGTTGACTTTGGAGTCTTTTGGTAGGCTTGTAATTAATTTTGAGCTGTCTTTAGAAATATCTCTGACTATGCAGTTAATATGTATTCTTTTGAAGTGAAATGAGCCTGTAGGTGGAATTTTGAGGATTAATTGCCTCACTAATGTGGCATTTGGAGGTTCTCTTTGTTGATTTGTGCTGATTTGGCACTTTTAACTTCAGTAGGCCTTTGATTTTGCTTTTGGGCCTTTATAATCATCTTTGAGCTTTAAACTTTATCTACTGACTGTTTTATCCTTAAATCATCCTTTTCCTTTGATTTTCTGCTTTTATCTCTTTCTTTAATCACTGTGATTTATCCAAATTTTTTTGGTTTTAACCTTTAACCCTTTATCTTTAAATATTCGCTAACTTTCCCTTTTGTTGTTGTGGACAGGTGTCTTCGGTATGCTGAGGGTTTGATAATATGACCAACACTCAAAAAGCACTGGTCAAACCATGAAACTCGAACCCTGAATTCTCATTTTTGTGATTTGAAGTTATTTGGGCCTCAGATGTGGTAATATTCGACCCTGTCCCTTTATGGACTGTGGGAAGGGTTTCTTCCTAAAAAAAAACCATCAAACCCTACATAAGACAAACAAAAAATTAATAAAACCCTACGGTGTTGGAAAAACTACATGCAGAGGCTGGAAGAGGGTGGGAGGAGCATGATATGTGGGGAAACAATATACAGGAAGATGTTTCATGGAGGAAACCTGTGAAAACTAGGTTTAAATGTGAATATGGCACGAAAAATGGCTTGTTGGTTTTTTGAAAACCGTCGGCGGTTTTCGCGCGACATCCAAGCGGTAAGTGGTTTAAGCTCAATTGCATGCAATTACATACATTGCACGACACATGTACCTTACGAAACTAGTGGTTTCGTGTGAAATTGGGTGGTTAAATCCCGAACAGCAAAGTTACATGAAACCTGATGCGAACCGTTGGATCTGGAGGTGTAGATCCAACGGTGGGGGAGGAGCGTGAAAACATGAAGTTGACCGGTGGATGGATTAAGTGGAAGCTAGGTGTCAGCCAGTGATTGGACGGGAGGTTGGATAATGGTGGGTGAGCCATAATGCTGACGTGAGCTATTTTGTTTGATAGCGTGAATGTTTGATCAGCGGGGTTGATCTGCAGGTTTAACGAGGGCCGTTAGATCATATAGATCAATGGTGAAGATCGGTGCCGGGGTGAAATAATAATGGGTAGAGTTGGGAGAATAGAGGAAAAAGGGAAAGCATGGTGGCCTTCAGATCAAGGCTTGAGGCCTATGATCTATGGCTGAGATTTCTCCGTGGTTTGGTAAGTAGGAAAAGGGAAAAGAAAAGGGAAGGGGGCTTAAAAAATAAGGAAGGGAAGGGTCCGATGGAGGAGTATGGGACCGGAAGCGGGGTGTGAAGGAATAGAGAGAAAGGGAAGGTGGGGGTGATTTAGCGCCGTTAGATCATATAGATCAATGACCAAGATTGATGTGGAATTTTCCAAGTAGGGCGAGGGAAAAAGGGTTGAGGGCTAAGGATTTTTAGCACCAGGTCGCAGGTGCGGGTCATGTTAGGTCTCCGTAGTTTGCAAGATTGGCAAGTACAAACTCTGCAGATCCTACATCAAAACCACTTTGGAATCTAAGGACCTAGCCATCCTAGATTCAGAGAGGGATCTATCTATGTATGTGTTAAAAGATATGATCTTTATACTTCAGTATGATGTTAGGCTAGTTATGAAGAACAGGGTTTTTGTTTTTTTGGTTGGGCAAGGATACATGAAGATGAAGGAAGTCTGTATGAAGGGTGAAGATGTGAGTAAGTGAAAGAATGGTTCAGCTGATAAGATAAGCAAGGAACAACATCAATCCATTGGGCTATGGAGTCATAATAGGATTCAATTGCACAACAAGTTTCAAGAGTGGTCCATGGGGCAAGTCATATATGTCAAAGAATATCTTTAATTTGATTTTATGGAATGAAAAACTAAGAAATGGAGTGAGGGAAATCAAGCAGATGAGGGAAAAAAGGACAGCCTAAGATCAGGTAAGTACTTTGAAACTAGCCTGCTTTTGGCATGCACTTAAGAGAAAAACACGAAAGTAATCTAAGATCAGGTAAGTACTTTGAAACTAGCCTGATTTTGATGTACTTTCAAGAGAAAACATTTAAAAAAAATAGAATAGCTTAAGATCAAGTAAATACTTTTAACTTAGCCTGCTTTCAGCATATTCAAAGGGAAAAGATTCATGATAAACATAAAAATTAGTCTAAGATCAAGTAAGTACTTTGAAACTAGCCTGCTTTCAACATACTCTTAAGGGAACTTTTCAAAGAAACTCTTGGAGAAGAAACTAGAGGACAGGGCTAACCATAGAATTCTCTAGCTCAATCTTTAATTAGCAAACTTATCAAGAACATTCAAAGACAATATCTCAAGTTGTACTCAGGAAATATGGGCTTGCCAACACTTCACTGGTTATAGTCTATATATCATCTTTAAATAAACAATTAGCAGAAAACGTAAAGGATAAAGACTTATCAGTGAGAATTAGGGTACTTCAGAAGTAAATCCTAATTTATATTTGATGTTCTTTATCAAAGAATAGTGGATAGAATGAAAACATAAAGAAAATAACAATTTACAGTGAGATTCACATCACCATTGACATAGATCAGGATCCCATAAATCAGCTATTTGTATTTGATTTTCAAACCAATTACAATCTTCAAGTCCAGTGGGTCTCTACAGCGTCAAACTTATCATTTCAGCTTATGTGTCTTCAATTAAAAACAGAGCTACAACAGCTTCAAAAGATATTTACATACAACAAATATCCAGAGACCAACCCCTAAAGTGTCTTCTACAAAAGTATTTATAGAAGAATGAGGAGGTGGAGTGTAAGAAGGGTTCATTTGTTCAATTAATAAAGAGTAATAGATTATTTACCTTTTTGAGGCCTAAGAGAGAATATTTCGTATGCCAATCTCTGTTTGAATCAATTTTACATTAAGTTCCATCACCTTTAGTTGCTTTTATTGACTTTGAGGGTTTTTGGTAGGTTGGCAGTTAATGTTGAGTTGTCTTTTTTTAAAAATATCCCAGACTGTGCATTCATTATGCCTTATTTTGAGTAAATGAACCTGTAGGTGGTAGTTTTGGCTTTTATTGCCTCACTGATGTGGCATTTGGAGGCTTCTTTTGCTAATCTATCTGTTTTTGTGGCTTTAAAACACTGTTATAACTTTGATTCTGCTTTATGCCCTTATAATCATCTTGGAGTCTTTAATCCTGATCTGCTGACTGTGTTCATCTTTTCGCTGTGTTTTAATATTAACACAATAGGGTTTAACTCTTTTAATCCTTCAGATGGTGCTTTATCCCTTGTCTTTATACTTTGGGCCCTTTGCTGACTATACTCACTGTGTCAATTTTTAACCTCTACACTTTTTTCAATATTTGTTTTCTTTAAGCCTGGGAACTTTTGTTTTTTCATTTTGAAATGTCCTTTGCCCCTTTTTAATTAGATTTAGGCCTTGGTGTCGTGTTTGGGGCCTATCCTTCTTAATCTTCACTGCTTTTTCCTTTCGTTGTGGACATGAGGCTCTGGCACACTGGGGTTTTGATTTATATAACAATAATTTATAAAAACCTGGGTTTATGCCTAAAGAAATCCTTTTCTATGTATTCTGGGCTTCTGATGAGGCAATCCTCAGCCACGTTCCTTTGTGAAATTTATGAGGGCTTCTACCTTCAAAACTTACAACCAAAAACCTTCAAAACCATAAGATACGTTATAAAAAACTTGCGAGTTTGGAAAAACTGCTTGCAGAGAGAGGCGGAGGTGGAAGGGCATTGCAGAGGGGTGATTTATGTAGGCAGAAGAGGCTTTAACGAAGAAGAAGGCAAAAATCAGGTTCAAAATGGCATTTGGCGCAAATTCGGGAAAAAGTGGTTTTGAAATACTAGGGGTGGTTATCGCATTCAATTCATATGGTAAGTGATTTTAGCCGAATCAAACGCGATCCAGTTGTATCGCGCCACATGGATTTTTCGATACCGCCAGTATCACGTAACTTTGGAGTGTTAAAATCCGAATGCAAAAATCACACGATATGGGTCATAGACCGTTGGATGAGGGGGATGAGATCTGACGGTGCAGACCGGGCGCGATGACAAATTTTGCTCAGGTGGAAATGAAAGTGGAAGCTAGGTGGCAGTGTTTGATAGGGTGGTCATTGTATGTGGTGGGTGGTAGGCCCCGATGGAGTTGAGTTGTCAGGATTAATGAAGACCATCGGATCTATAAGATCTACGGTGGGGAGCTATCATGGAGGATGGAGGAATATGTATAGGTGTGGTCTTGTGGGGAACAAGGTGACCAAGAGTTGAGGAGGGGAGAGCTTATTGCATCTGCACATCACCACAGAGGGGGAAAAGAAAAGGGGAAGGGGTAAGCCGATGGAGCGATGCGATGAGGGTTAAGGCTAGGCTCGAGACATGGTTGCATGTTGCAATATGTGACTAGGGGCAGAAAGATTAGGAGCTAATCACATTGGTGGGAGAAGGTTATGAAGAAAATGTGGGGTTTTAGTGGAAATGCCGATGCGATGATAATGCCCGATGCGATGGGGCTAGCACCTGGTCGTGGTCATAGGTTATATGGTGGATAAGGGGCTAGAGGCTAAGCCATAAAGGGGCCTAAGTGCCTGTGTAAGAAAAGGGCGTTTTTAAAGTAAACAGAGGGTTTTGTAAGGGTTTTTTGGGTTTCGATAAACAAAATAGGAATTTTTAAACAATAAAGAGGGATTTTTTATGAGTTTAAAAAGGGATTTTGTAGGTTCCCTTGGGATAATGAGGATAGAATGAAGAGAAAAAGCGATTTTTCAGAGTAAAATAGAAGATGAATTTGGGCTGAAAAATGAGTGAAAAATAGGTTTAGATAATGATGGAAAAAGGTCTAAAAGCAGTAATTTTGGATATTAGCATGGCTTCTTGGTGGGTTTTCTTAATGAAATAGCAGTGAATATTACTTGCTGAGTTTAGGCAGCACAAGAAGGCTTCAAGAATGAGCAGTTTTGCATGAAAACAATCTCTTGAGGTTCAAGACTTATTTTTAGCCATCATTTGCTCTCACAAAAATTTACTGATGGGTAACAGTAGCTCCACTTGGGGATGACAGCTCCTTGGAGGTGTCAATAAGTTTATAATTTGATCTTTGGGATACAGACCTGTGCCTTTATCCATTGGCAATATTTCTTCACTGATCATGCTGCTTTGAAAAATATGATCAATATTTTATATCAGCAAACAAATTTCTCCCAATCATTCTACCTACACAGCCTACTTCCTAACATTTTTTCTTCAACAGGTGCATTTGGACTTGCAGACCTTGAACATCAACATTTTATTATTTTTGAAAAGCAGAAAAAACTAATCCAAATCTACCCTTATTTCTTCCATGAGTTCAGTTAAACTATTGAACTCATAAATTCTCTACCTAAGCTACTATTTGCCAGGATTAGACTATCTGGCAGATTTTATTCTCTACTTTCTAAAACAGAAATTTAAACATAGTCAAATCAGGATTAGACTGTCTGATTTTCCATGGTGTCTATGGCTGTGTGTACAAGTTGCACATAGAATTTATTTGCAGAAATTTAAAACAAAGCTATGAAGGCTTAAGATCTAAAATTTAAAACCTCCTTCATTCTTTCTTTCAGCTCTGCTTTTGATCTTTTTGAGTTGTTCATTTCTTTTCTTTTGTTTCAGATTTTGAGCAGAGTAGAACCAATTCTTCATCAATCTCATAGGTTCAAGATTTGAGCTTGTTTGAACCATTGTTTTTTCTATCCTAATCTACTCTATTGATAAGCCAAGATTAAATAGTTTGGAAAATCTTCTTCACTAGTCTATCAGCAGAAAATCGAAATCTATCTTAGTCATGATTAGGCTGTATGACTAAAATAGCAGTGTTTTATGGTAGTGTCATTTAAGCTTGCACACTTTCATATTTCTCCTTTCTTTTTTGGGTATGGGGCTGTACCTTTTTCTTTTATTTCTGTCGTCTTTTCCTTTTTTATTTTTTTTGTATTTTCTTTCAATTTTTATTTTTCAAAGCAAAAAGAAAAAAAACTAACTAAATGCTCAAAGGCTGAGCTTATTTGCTTTCCTATCTAACCTAATCTAACTCTGAAATATTTACATGTTTAGCTGAAAAATTATCTTTTCCAATACATCCACTCAATCAGATGGTTCCATGACTGGCCTTGGCTCATCTCTTTGAGCATGGTGGATAAACAAAAGGGCCACTCCCATCTCAGTTGTCCTTTAGCAGCAGTGCTAAGAAATTTTTTTGTATTTGGTGATATATTGCTCCTAACAATCTCTATCCCTTCTCCAAATGTCTTCAAGAAATCAGCATAGGGATCTCGAAAAAAAGCCTGGTTGTGATTATTTGAAAGACAATTTTCAACCAATATTACCTTTTCCTCCACTGGATCAAGAAAAAGATTCCTTTGAGAAAGAAAATATTCCTCATCTTCATTATTATCTGAACTGGAGGACTCATCATATTTGGCAGTGCTATCTTCTTGTAGTCTTGGTACAATCTGATTCAGTGGACTGTATTTTATGAAGAGATCATCATATTCTTAAGTAGGGATTTCTTTGATTACCTCAACCCTTTCAGGAGAAGGTTATTTATATTCATCATGCTCAAGAATTTCTTCATTGTTTTCCTCCTCAACCTTTGATCTCAAAGACTGCTGGTTCCCAATCACATGAAAACTGTTAGTGATGAGCTGGATTGGTTGATTGCTACCTTCAAGCTGTTGATAAGGAATTTCATGACACCAATCAATTGTTGGTTGCCCTGCATGATTAGTTTTTGTTCGAAGCTCATCATCATCATCAGACTGATCAAAAATTGGAAAATCATTAGTATAAACAATTTCACCAATCAAGCATATTGGGTTATCAGCAGGCCTTTCTTTATTCGGATCTAATAGGGAATTTTCTAAATTTTTACAACAGAGCTCATTAGGTAAATGGGAAAGAGTGTTTTTTCTATAAAATATTTTAGAGGCAGGCTGCTTGTTTAATATTTGATCAATTTATTCTTCTGTCAAAAGAGGGATTTCTTTTTCAGCATGGACAGAAGAACGGAAATCCTCTTTCTCTTGTGTCAACTGGTTTTGAGGCTTGATGTCTTCTTGAGCCTCTTCTAGAGGATATTAACTTGTGCTTGCAGGTAAAATTTGAGTATTTTCTACAATCTCCTGATCTTCTTCTGTTTCAAGAAATTCCTCATGATTATTTGTAATGTTCCCAATTTTAGCCACAAGCAAAAATGGAACATTATAGTTGCACATTTTATTTTTTCATAATAAAATGGGGAAGGAGACACATTAGCCCCTTTTAGATGAAGAAATAAAAATCCTCATGTGAAAACGAGGAGAATAAAGCAGCTGAAATAAACAGCAAGGGTGTGAATGGAACCCAGCTCACTTGATTAGTCATCTTTGACTAAAGTCAATAGTGCTGCCTAAGGAGGAAGAGGCTTCCTAGAGAAGCTGCGTAGTTTTGGAGGGAAGAGATTCACATGAGGGTGAAAACCCTAATTGGTGGGACCATGGTGGAGAGGATTTCTCTCACTTTATATGGAGGAGATGGCAACCCATTTTCATTATGTTATGTTTTAGATTTTCAAACTTGGGTCTACAAAAGCTTGCATCCTCGGGCTGTTTAGCAGGGTGATGGTTCCCTCGGGAACTAGGGTGTTCCCGGTCCGGAATCCCTACCTCTTCCTCAAGGAAGGATGAGGATTGAGCTAAATTTCCTCAACCCGGCATTAGCCACAGCTACATTCATCTACCACAACATTATTTCTGCAGCAGAGAGCACATTGTGTTGCTGGGTGCAGCAAGAGAGGAACTCATGGAGTCTCTCTTGTCTTGTTTTCTTCAGTGGAGGAGTGATCCACTCATTGGAGGAGTTGCAAGGAGGATTCCTGGGCTTCATATCAGATATTTTGGCATGGGTCAACATTCCATCATCTCCCACTGCGTAGTCCATGGAGGAAACTGTGTTATTTCAGAGGAGGCAGTGAGAGAGGGTTTCAGGAGCTCATCAAGAGGATGTTTTTGAGACAAAGGGATCAGCCCTTTGTATTGGATACATTATCAGAGGAGGGAAATAAAATTTCATATCTTCCATGGCCTCATTCATATTTCAGTTTAGTTGTAATGACAACTCTGTTGTCACATTTTGTATTTTCCGGCATTTCTAGCAATCTCTCCTAGATTGGCTAGAAATCTTGTATTTCGGCCCATTTCTCTGTTATTCGGCTATTTCTTGTATTCCTTTAGCCATATATGTATTTAATGTATATTTAGCAGCTGCTACCTTCATATAATCAGTGCAATCACTGCTCTCCGGCATTTTGTGGAGTTGCAACAACTCATGTATTTCATTGTTCATTCATTGGAGGTTTGCTCCTAAAGTTTGAGTGGCTTGTCCCTCAACTATTTCTTGTATATTTCTGCTGATATAATCATTTAATTTTGGCTGCATACATTTCCCTCTTATGGTGTATTTCAGATTCGCAGAGTTTCTGGCTATGTTCATGTATTGTTGTAAGCTCTCTCATTGAGCCTTGTTTTAGAGACCTAGATTGGGGGGATCTGAATAACCCATCTAGAGTTATTTATTTGATCTCATATTCTGCATAGGAGTTTTATTAGAGATGATATAGGGAATCCCAGCAGTGGTTTGTCTTATTTTTGTAGCAGCTTCCTTATACAGCGTCCTCAAGGACCCTGTGGCAGAAATTCCCGAAGTGGAAATATTGCATATCCATAGAGAGAGTCTGTGAAGGGCCAGCTAGCTTCTAGATCTCACACTCCCTTATGAAGGTGACATATCTGGTAAATGCCCCAGCAGTAAATCTCTGGAATGGACTTGTGGTCTTTCTATAGAAGGAAAATTGGAATATCTTAAGATATTCCCGATGGAGCAGATAATTCCAGATTTGGAATATTACAGTGGTATCAGAGCATGATCTTGGCTCAACTTGTGCCCAATATCTAATGCCATTAGCAAGAGGAGCTTCTCTCCAAGAAGAGAAGATTGACAGAGGAAACAAGGGAAAGGGAATGACGGAAGAGGAGGTTTCCCTTCTTCTTTTCCAGACCATTGCAGAGATCATTGAAAATCTTGATGAAAGGGAAAAGTAGAATATTTTCTGAGAGGGTTTGTTGATGAGACAAATCCTAGCTATTTTTCATGAAGGGTGTGGGCATTCAGCCACACATGCAGATCCACAACGTAGTCATTTGTTCACTTACATTGCAGAGGAGTAGAGGAAGAAATGAGGCCATGGGAGGAGCAGCGCTGCAACTCAAGTTATGGCTCATGATCGTTGGTTTGAAGGTTCCATTTTTCATTGTCATGCAAATGAAAAAACATATGATGCATTCACTAAGGGTTTGACAGAAAAACTTGGTGAAACTCATTGTGTCATAAAAAAAAAACACTTTGCATACACTGGAAAGGACCAACAACGCTGCCACATTAGGAGGAGATCCATCACCACATGGAGGTGAAGGGGGAGCCATTTCTTCCACTAGAGGAGCCCTTGTGTCTTTGCAAGGAGTTCCAAATATTTTTATGTGGGTACCAAGACACAATTCCGGAGCCATATGCAGTAATTGTTGGGGATTGTGAGATGGAGGAAGAAGAGAAGAAGGATTAGCATGAAGGGATGATGAGCATTCTCCCTTATCTATTTCAGAAATTTTCTGCACATGAGAAAGAGACTGCATTGCGCAGATGAGATAGGGACAAATCAATCCACTCATACATGTAGTCTATTTCAGATCTTGATGTCTCACTTTTGGAGGCTTTCCACCCGAGAGGAAACTTGATCTAGAGATGATGAGAGGCATCATGCTTCTTGGTTCATCACTCTTGGATTCCGGAGAGGTGGAGACATTGGAGGAATCCATCACAATGTAGAGAGTTTGGGGATAAACTCAAGGAGGAGGGATACACTCTCTCATTTTCAGCACCACCCATTCTCATCATCTTTACTATGCAGATAGAGTTTACAGCATAGATGGAGGATAGCATCTTAATGATTCCATATGACTGCTCCATAGATTTGGTGAGAGAGAGGATGCTTCCTTGAGGAATGAATATTTCATGCATTGGAGTAGATGGAGGCCACTAATGCTTACATTGGCCAGGATCGGGAGATTCTTTGGAGGTGATAGTCTCTCATGGGAGGCTCATTTTCAGAGAGCATTATTTCTGTTTGAGCATGAGTAGCTGCATGATGGCATGGCAGAAACTTGGAGGATGAATTTGGCATGAGGGGATGTCAAGGTAGCAGGCAGCAGCGTGATGGAGCACCATATTGCAAAATATCAGTGATGTCTATGTGGAGGATTGATCCAGGATGGAGGACTCAACTTTGGTTGAGTATTCCCTAGGATCTTGGTGCATGCATGATTCTTGGATTAATTTGATGGATATGGCAGATACTTAGTGGGTGATATGATCATCTATCATCATGGCAGACTCTTCTTGACTAGGGCTTCTAGTCCCAAGGAGAAAGTATTTGCATGCAGCATATGAGGACTTCCTAGCTATGCACTTGGATGCATAATTTGTTTGCTAGAGGAGTTCACTTGGAGGGAATTCAGTATGATCTACATCATAATATGGATAGATGCATAGCCTGACTGATTTTGGAGAGGTTGGCACAACCATTCCCTTACTCATTGGAGGAGAGGGAGAGCATTCAGATGAGCCATTTCAGCTCAAGAGCTCTAGTGCATGATGGAGGAGGTATAATTTCATATTTTGTATTGTACTTCTTTTCATTTATTAAGGAGCATGAGGTATCAAGGGGGCTTGTTCCTTCTTTCATTTTTCATGAGGATGCACTTGCAGCCAATTGCAGTAGTGGGATTGGCCATTCTTATAGTGGTTGTGGGGGAAGCCACATGCTTCTTGGTGTGCACCATTGGCACCAAATTGTGATTTCATGTTTCATATTATGAGGAGATTTTGTGGCAGCAAAAAAGTGGCTATTTCAGCACTTGTTACTCTTGATTTTAAGGTAGGCCAAGCAGGCACTACGCAAGTTCCATGAGTAGGATTTGGAACCACTCTCTGGTTTTCATTTGACAACTTGTTTCTATTGCACATTGCTCCTTATATATTTCTGATGGTGTATATCTATTAAGGAGAATTATTTCGAGAGAATTGTATGTACAACCCATTGGGAGCATGATTCTCCCCATTATACATGTTTTATTTTCCAGGAGATACCATGGGAAAACCATGATTGCCACATTGTTACTTGTATCTTCTTGTGGGAGGGACCACTTGGAGAATTTGCAGAGGCATTTCATGGCTGATTTTTCTTGATGGGGTAGCTTGGGCCATTCTTGGAGGCCATAATTTCCAACCCAAAGACAAATGAAGCCCCATATGAGCATCATATGGAGAGAGGGCCATCATGGGAAACCAAAACAACTCTCCATTCAACCCCAACACATTGCAGAAATTAGGGGTGAGATCTTCATTTGGATGATTGCATGGATGAGAGGATCATCATTAGGAGACAAATTTTACCATGCATATCATCAATCCTACTTTAAGGAGGCCTTAGCATAGCAAGGATTCCACTACACCTTATATCTTTCCATGAGGAGCATTGTTGTCAGCTTGCACACTTGGAGAGAGCATTGGAGGACAAATTCATTGCAACATATTTGAGCAGTTGTGGAACCATTGATGAGGAGGCCACAAGAGAAGAAGGAGGAGGAATTTTGTTCTCTCTATGTAGTTGCTTGAGGGAAAGCAACATGTGGGAGGGGAGGATTGGAATGTTCCCAATTTTAGCCTCAAGCTAAAATGGAACATTATAGTTGAACATTTTATTTTTGCATAATAAAATGGGGAAGGAGACACCTTAGCCCCTTTTAGATGAAGAAATAACACTCCTCATGTGAAAAGAAGGAGAATAAAGTAGCTTAAATAAACACCAATGGTGTGAATGGAACCCAACTCACTTTATTAGTCACCTTTGACTAAAGTCAACAACGCTGCCCAAGGAGGAAGAGGCTTCCTAGAGAAGCTGCACAATTTTGGAGGGAAGAGATTCACATGAGGGTGAAAACCCTAATTAGTGGAACCATGGTGGAGAGGAGTTCTGTCACTTTATATGGAGGAGATGGAAGCCCATTTTCATTATGTTATGTTTTAGATTTTCAGACTTGGGTTTGCAAAAGCTTGCATCCCCGGGCTGTTTAGCAGGGTGATGGTGCCCTCAGGCAGTATGGTGTTCCCGGTCAGGAATCCATACGTCTTCCTCGAGGAAGGATGAAGATTGAGCTACATTTTCTCAACTCAGCATTGGCCATAGCTACATTCATCTACCACAGCATTATTTCTGCAGCAAAGAGGGCGTTGTGTTGCTGGGTGCAGCAAGAGAGGAACTCATGGAGTCTCTCTTGTCTTGTTTTCTTCAGTGGAGGAGTGATCCACTCATTAGAGGAGCTGCAAGGAGGATTCCTGGGCTTCATATCAGATCTGTTGGCATGGGCCAACATTCCATCATCTCCCACTGTGCAGTCCATGGAGGAAATTGCGTTATTTCAGAGGAGGCAGTGAGAGAGGGTTTCAGGAGCTCATCAGGAGGATGTTTTTGAGACAAAGGGATCAGCCCTTTATATTGGAGACATTATCAAAGGAGGGAAATCACATTTCAGATCTGCCATGGCCTCATTAATATTTTAGTTTAGTTGCAGTGACAACTCTGTTGTCACATTTTGTATTTTCCGACATTTATAGCAATCTCTCCTAGATTGGCTAGAAATCTTGTATTTCGGCCCATTTCTCTGTTATTGGGCTATTTATTGTATTCCTTTAGCCATATATGTATTTCATGTATATTCAACAGTTGCTACCATCATATATTCAGTCCAATCACTGTTCTTCGGCATTTTATGGAGTTGCAACAACTCATGTATTTCATTGTTCATTCATTGGAGGTTTGATCCTAAAGTTTGAGTGGCTTGTCCCTCAACTATTTATTGTATATTTCTACTAATATAATCATATAATGTTTGCTGCATATATTTCCCTCTTATGGTGTATTTCAGATTTGCAGAGTTTCTGTAGGTTTTAACCCTGAACATAAATTATCTACACACAAATCTTATAACAGAAAATAAACAGTAGCGAGAGCATAAAACATAAAACAGATAAACAAAGAGATTTTCCCTTGGATCCCAAATTGGAATGACCAGCTTGATTTTTCATTATATTCCTTTTAGTGTTACAACACATATATATACATGTCGAAGCACACATAAACCCCAATCCATTAACCCTGGATTAGAACATAACCGTAGTTCCCTTAACCGGATCTACAAAATACCAAGGGTCGAAAACCATCGTACCCCAAAACCATGTGCAAACTCATGCACAAAACATGTGTGGGTCCGCATATGAGTGGGACCGCATACCAAAAAAAAATTCTTCGGGGCGCTGCCCCGAACCCCGACAGGGGGGGCTACCGCCCCCCCTGTTACGCCCGACGCAACGTACAAATCTTAGGGCTAGTCATGGAAAGAATATAACACATACCCAACATTCTCCCACTTGTTGTTCTTTCCATAGGGGGCCACAGGAGAGCTTAGTCATTGGGCCAATTTTTCAACACCCATTGTTTCTCTACACCAAGAGAACTTCTGAGTGCTCACAAACTTCGTCAATGCATCTGCAACATTCTTCAAAGTGTCCACCTTTACCAGCAACACCCTTTTAGCCTCGACCATATCTCTAACAAAGTGATATTGAACATCAATGTGCTTTGTCTTTGAATGATAAGCAGGGTTCTTAGCCAAGAAAATTGCACTTTGGCTATCACGGTCTATCCTTATAGCTTGCTGTACCAACCCCATACTTGAACACAATCTCTGCAACCAAACTACTTCCTTGCTTGCATGAGTGGCTACTATGTATTCTGCCTCTGTAGTTGAAGGTACCTACATACTATCTTTTACTCATCCGATTGTTTGCACCTCCAAATAAGTAAACACATACCCACTTGTAAGTCTTCTTTGGTCCAGATCTCGACCAGGTAGCCATCAACAAAACCATGAATGTCAACATTCTTGCCAATCTGGTCTTCCTGGTAGCATGACCATAATCACTAGTGCCACGTAAATATCGAAAACCCACTTCCATTGCTGTCCAATGCTTCTTCCACCAGGTTTGTCTTAAACCTACTCAATACTCCCCTTGCATGTGCAATGTCTAGTCGTGAGACCATTGCATACATCGAGCTTCCAACACTCCAACTGCCTTGCATATGGAACACGGAGCGTATCCTCCTCTTTTAACAGCCCATGTTGGGACCTTTGTTTAAGCGAAATTGGAACACCTGAGAATAAGACACTTGAGCGATTTACTATCTTGCATATTGAACCTCTGCAATATAGTCTCGACATACTTTCTCTAGTTTAACCAGAGCTTCCTCTTTGCCCGATCTCTCTTAATTTCCATGCCCAGAATATCGTTTTCAACACCAAGATCCTTCATGTCGAATTTGGAGAACACTTGGGTCTGTTAGCCCCCTATGAAATTCTTGACAAGCAAGTAGGGGGCTAGATTGTTTGGAGCCTTCAAGGAATGCTTTTTCCCGAAAACTCATCATCCTTGAAGTCTCTCCATGCTTTTCCTTATAAAAATTTCCACTGCTGATTCCCATCTCAAAAGGCCTATTTCTGCCCCTTGAACCCCTGTAGAAACCTCCACTTCATCCCTTTTGTCCTTTTTCAAAGTTCCCTTTTCCTACCCCCAAATTTCCCCCCTAAACCTCCTAAATCATTCCCATGCCCCTCTCAAACCATGCATACACCCTTGGTTTAGTTTAAGAAACCCTTTTCCCTTCTACTGTTACCCTCCTGGGGCCTCAAAATGCATTAAAATGGCTTAGAAACCCATTTTCCACTTTATAATAGGCCTAGCTCCTCTTCTGATAGCCCCCGCCCCTCTTTCTCCACGTGATCCAGCACCGAAACCACCCGCCAGCTCGAAAAGCGCCTATCTCAAATGTGTATCGGGTGCAACATCGACCGTCGATCTTATTGATCGGATGGTGATCGTTTACCCCGCAGCCTGCCGTGTTTCCCTGTTATAACTCTTGACCGCGCCATCGCCGTCCATTTACACGGAGATCTGATGGTCCGCAATGTGCCCGCACCAGTGGTCCCCATACACTGTTCATAAACCCAGTGGTTTCTATCGTACCGCCTTTGGGCGATAGGCGGTTTTCCCTCGTCGGCCAGCAATTCCATACATCAAGCGACACGTGGCCCCGAAACTATTTCAAAACCACCGGCTCATTGCGTGTTAACGTTTGACCTAGGATGCCGAGCGATATGGCTGTCAGCTATTAGATCTCTGATCGCCCATCCGACGGTCATCGCTCATCAAAGTTGCGCGTTCGATAACCCTTCTCCACCGTACCCCTGGCCCACCGTCCATCGCCCTCCAATGCATCCTCTGCCATTGATCTCCACCACGATCGGACAGCCCTAATCTGTTGACCCATCGTTGATGACCCAACCATCGCCCGGTCACACCACGTCACCCCCGCGCGCACCCGTCGTACGTCATCCCATGCATCGCATATATTTGTGAAAATTTCATGTTGTTTAAGGTTTTTCATTCGTATTTTTCTCCGCAGACCGCCATCCTCCACCTGTGAATTTTTCGCCATTTCTCTATGATTTCTCCTCCATTTCATCATCTGCACAGTCATCTCTGCCATCCACACTGCCTCCATCATTCCCACGCATTGATTTCTTGACAAGTTTGCTGTTTTGCAGGGTTTCAAGCGGGGAAAACTGCCATGGCTCGTTATCTCTGTCACAGTGGCAGAGATTGCAGAACAGGTCATGTACAGAGATAAATTTAGTGAAGCCAAGCCCGGGAAGGTGATGGACGTGACTGCAATTAAAGAACCGGGCTGAAAAATCTGTACAGCCCTCCTGGGGCCATTAAAGACGCAGTTTTTCTCCAACAGAGATATAAATGGAACAGCGAGGAGCTTAGGGCAGGCTAATGAAGATTTTTGAGCCCTATGCAGAGTATTGAGAGGCAAAATACCGGATTGAAGACCCCGAGGATCGCTCAGAAGATCCTGTGTACAAGTAAAAGATAACATCAGGGTTTATTCACCAGCAGAATGTTTTTCTTCACGAAGGGACAGAATGCCCATATAGCTCTTATATTATACACATTGTTCCCGAGGATTTGCCGCCCCGACAACCGTCCGGAATACTATCAGAAACATTTGTTTCACAGTATGGAGACCCAAAATTTTTTATTTTACTTTTATTCAAGTCACTAGGAGTACTGCAGAGCACCACAGCCAAAATATGTCAAATTCATATCCGGAGAAGATCACTCTTTCATAAAAGGGGTGACAGAAATTAAATACTCAGCATTCAAGCAGAATGGGTTTCGGCCCTCTTTATTTTCAGAAGTTTTAATACTGTATTTAGTTCTTCACCTACCTCTTCTATTTCTCTTCAGCTATAAAACTCAGGAGAGAATATTGTAATGGTTGTTGATGAGATATCAGAGAATTGCAAGCAGCTTCTCTTGAGATGAGTTCTCTATGTATAATTGTAAGATAGGATGAGAATGATGTATTCAGATTGAATGACTAAGCTATTGGCTATGTTGTACCTGATTGGTGTTGATATTTAATATGAAAAGCACATTTCATTGGATCCTGATCTAAAGCTGCAGTGATGTTTTTCTCTCTCTGCGTCTTATTCCATTTCATTTCGTTTCTACTGGCTTGCATCAGAATATTGGCATAGGATTTACCCTTGTTAGGTACCCTATGTTTCTTCTCTCCTTGCCTTTAATGTTTTCTGCTTAGTGTGTTTATCTAAAGATTGATTTCAATTGATTTAACCAGTATAGTGGATGTTATTGCCTGCTTACTGATGAATGAATTAATGGAATCTATTTTTTAGATGTTCTTGCTAGGATTTAGTTGAATGCGTTGAGAACACTAGGAGGTCTAGAATCCTGTATCTGCCTCACTAGGATCTTTCCATTCCAATTAAGCCTTTCTAAGTTCCCTTGTGCTGCCTCTGATTGTGTCCAAGAAAGTCTGGAGTTAAATTACCCCTGACCTGATCTATAGACAGAATTAGATGGTTCTCCTTCCTCATTTTCAGTCCTTAATGTTCCATGCCACCCAATCACTTTAGGATCCAAGGCTTTAGATGAATAGCCCAACTGAAAGCTTGTGTGTTGAGTAGCAAGTAAATCCTTTCTTGACTCCATTACCCAATGGACTTGACATTCCCTGAATTACTTCTCTTTGCCTAAATTCCTTTTTTCTTAGCCTTGTCTCATGCTGAACTCTTCCTTCCTAAATCCCAACAACCAAACTCAAAATCAAACAAACAAACCTTATGCTAATAACTAGCCTAAAATCATAACTCTAAGCCTCATAGACATAAAATTTTGCTCAAACATAGAGAGATCCCTCTCTGGACCCAGGAGGACTAGATCCTGAGGTCTGAAAGTGGTTCTGATGTTGTCTCATATTTTGGTCTTGCCAATTTGGCCAAAACATGCGAACCCCAACATAATAGCGACTCCATATTCCCTAAAACGTTTAAAGACTCCACTGGTGATCAGTAGGCCTGCTGATTGTCTTGGTTTCACATTAGACTCCACTGGGAGACCAGCCTCCAAAACAACATCAACCACAGTAGTAGTGAAAAGTAGGGTTAAGCTGCATGGTCAGAAAACAACATTCTGGCTTCTAGAACCATTCATACAAGAGCTTACCATAACCCAAACCCACCTAAAATAGTTGACAACCCTGAAAGCATCCTCAAGGGAGCTCCTGCACCTAAAAGATCAACTATTTCTAAACACATACATAGAGCTAATTCCGCACCAGAAGATCTTACAGCTCTATCGCACTCTCACCTTCACCTAGACCTACCTAACAGCTTATCTAGAACTAGGTCATTCAGTATCCTAGACTAGCCAGACCTTGAGCTTCTTGGCTCACCACCCCAAAGTGGTAGACACCGTGGGAATAGATAGACCCCTTCCTCTACACCTGCTAATACACATTTCATACAAAACTTGGGGCTCAGTCACCCTAGATCTGCTCAACAAACCCCTGCTGGTCATAATATCACTGTAATCCATATACCAGCTGCTCAAACTAATCCTTTACCTCATCAAAACATCATCATGGTAGCTTGGTATGCACCTTTGGTTTTACCTCAGACTCTAGTACCCTTACCAAATGATTAGCAGTCAAAAATCCCACACTTCACTGCTAAAGAGTCCATCACAGCCCAACAACATGTAGATAAGATGGAAGATTTGTTTAACTACATGGAAATAGATGACGATACAGTCAAAATGAGAATCTTTGCCCAAAGCTTAGGGGGTGATGTGAAGAAATGGTTTAAAGGCCTACCTCCGGGCAGTATTAATGACCTCCCAGCTCTATATCAGACTTTCATAAACAAATGGGAAGCTAGGGCAAACCCTCGCCAACTCCTGGCAGAATACATGACCCTAAAAAGAAACGTAGGAGAGAGCGTCCATGATTATACAATATTTAACAGCATTTATAATGCCCTCCCTCCACATATGAAACCTCCACAAGGCATGGCCCTAGCAAAATACCCTGAAGGCTTTGATGTTGACATGGCCTATGAGCTTAGGGATAAGGAATACAACACTTGGGAGGACATGCAGAAAGGAGCAGTGAACATAGAGGAAAATCTGATTGAGAAGAGAGCTAGACTGAGATCTGAAAGGAGGGTAACGTATAAGGATGACAATGTAGCCTCCACATCTAATCCAAATCATGATCATCTATCTAAAAAAGTGGACAAGCTATACCAAATGATGGAAAAAATGGTTGTCACAGTTAGTAGCCATAATAGAAACCAAAACCAGAACCAAAACTTTATAAGAAACAATAACACTCCCAACAAACAAAGAGAATCAGATCAACAAGTTATCCCCCCATTCCAAGAGAATTTTCTCGATGAAGATGAGGGAATCATAGAAGAGTGTGAGGGAAACACAATTAATATGTTTGAAACAGAAGATTCAATCCATAACTGTTATTCAGAAGCAGACCAGCCTTCACCCTCTGGTTGGGAGGAGGAATGGTTGGAATCTGAAGATTACAGATTAGGATTTGAAAATGCCATGATGCAGGTTAGAGAAAAATATGAGCTTAGAAGAAAAAAGAGCCAAGAAACTCCCAAACCAAAAGCTTCTGAGGTCACCATCAAGAAAAGGCCCGAGAAATCTTCCAAAGCAACCGCTGAAACTAACAAATCAGCAGTTGAGAGTTCTGGAAAGGATAGAGGAAAAGACAACCAAAACATTAATGCACAAGGTAAACCAGCCAGTAGCACTAGCACTACAGTTAGTGCTCCTGATGAGACTGCCACAAACATTGTACATAACAAGAACCAACACACCGATTCAGCCACTAAGGCAGTGGCTAACAAAACAGAGTTGAAAATTCCAAAGAGTCAGTCCACTTTCAATTTGGAGAGTGAGATTGCAAAATTTAAAATCTCTGTTCCACTCTCTGAGCTGGCCACTCAAGACGTATATAAAGGCCAAATTTTGAAAGCATTAAATTTAGGTGAGAACAGCGACACTGTAAATCTGAGTGATGATCAACCTGCCCTCCTGTTTGGTCCAAAAATCAAAGGGAAGTTTCAGGAAGGGGTAGTACCCCCTTTTTATATCAGTCTTAATGTTCATGATAAGATTCTCCACAATGCAATGCATGATCCTGGGGCATCACACAACCTGATGCCTAAGGTAGTAATGGAAAGATTAGACCTAGAGATAACTCGTCCCTATAAAGACCTATACTCATTCGATTCTAGCAGGGTAAAGTGTCTTGGCCTGATCAAAGATTTATGTGTGAGCTTGACCCAGATCCCAGCTAAATGTATGGTCATGGATGTTGTGGTGGCAGATGTGCCACCCAAGTATGGCATGCTATTTTCAAGATCATGGGGAGCCAAACTGCAAGGAAAAATGCAGATGGACGGCTCATAGGCCACTATCCCCACATTTGGCCAACTTAGAAGACTGTATAGAGAGGCTCATATGAAATTCCTAGTCAGTAGCCCCGAGAAACCTGAAAATTCACCACTATACTCTGTACACACAGACCTGGATTCTTTCATTCTTTACAATGACCAATCCTTAGGAGAAACAGCATCAGAAAACAGGTATATTAACAATGACATAGAGCCCATGGACCTTAACATAATAGCTACCCTAGACTCGGAAGGAAATAATGAAGAAAACCGTGGGCAGAACGCTAAAATTGAAACTCTGAGTGAGCCAAAAACAGGAACAGAAGGCAAACATCAAACTAGCCAACTCTCTGATCTCCACACCCATTCTGAAGAATGAAACAACCCTCAGACTAGTGCAGACGCTGCAACACAACATAATGGTGAACCCAGCTGTAGGGAAGGAAATGACAATGAAACGAAAAACGAACCCCTGTGGGAAATGAGTTTCGATGGCTCCTGTACTAGAAAAACTGCTGGAGTATGGGTATGATTACACAATATATAAAGTGACTACGCCGAGAGCCATGCATGCAACTTGCATTTCAAATGTACAAATAATATTGCAGAGTACGAGGCTCTCATCCTGGGTCTAAATCTGTTGAAGAAATTAGGGGCCTGTAGAATAACCGTGTTAGGAGACTCTGAGTTGGATATCAAATATGTGAATGGTGATTACGCAGCAAAACACCCTAGACTGAGGGCATATAGGAACGATGCCATGGATATATTGAAAACCTTCATGGAATATGAGTTGGTGTTTGTTCCTAGGAGTCAAAACGTTATTGCTAACGGATTATCTTTCTTGGCTAGTTCATATCCTAAGGCTCCAGCTGACCAACAAATCATCATTCAGACCAAATTCAGACCTGCAGTGCCAGACAACGAAAAATATTGGCAGGTTTTTGAAGGAGACAAATAGATTGAATATTTTCTGGTGGGTAGAAATGAGTTTGGATTTTCTGACTCAGACTCAAGATCTGACAATAGCTGCCCAAGTGAGGATCCCCCAGATGAACAAGAAACACCCTGTAACATAGAAATAAACACTCTTTCTGAAGAAGCTGGAAATCCAACTGAAAAATGTGAAAACGCAGCTAGTGAAGAAATGGAGGTGCTGCAGGCCAAAGATAAGAACATACCCAGAGGGCTGGCACCCTTAGAAGACCTTTTTGACTTTGATGATGTGGCAAAAAATTCCACTATAGAACATGCAGATTTAGATGTAGAAGAATGTAACATAGGCACTGAAGATAAACCCAAAATTATTAAACTGGCTAAGTCTTTACCTGCAGACATGAAGATAAAAGACATTGACCTGTTTAAGGAATTCATTGATGTGTTTGCATGGAGCTATGAAGACTTAAAGGCATATGACACCAACATCATAAAACACAAGATACCCCTGAAGGAAAATCAGAAGCCTTTCAGACAAAAACTCCATAGAATTAATCCGAAAAAATTGCCTGCAGTGGAAAAAGAGATTAAAAAGATGTATGAATCAGGCATAATAGTTACTGTAAGGTTATCTGATTGGGTATCAAACCTAGTAGCTGTGAGAAAGAAAACAAGAGAGATCAGATTATGCATAGACTTCAGAAATCTTAACAGAGCCTCACTCAATAGTGGGCTCTAAGAGGATCTCCCTGCTAGATGGTTTTTCAGGATACAATCAAGTCCTAGTACTCCCATAAGATCAACTCAAAATAGAATTTACCACTCCAAGGGGCACCTTCATGTATGTGAAAATGCCTTTTGGACCAATGAATGCTGGGGCCACCTTCCAAAGAGCGATGGATATAGCTTTCTCAGATGAGATAGGACACTTCATTGTTATCTACTTGGATGACTTAACTGTCTATTCTAAAACCAAAGAAGAACACCTAAAGCATCTGAGGAAAGTGTTTGAAAAATGTAGAAGGTTTGGTCTGTCCTTGAATCCCAAGAAAACTATGTTCGGGCTGCAAGAAGGCAAACTTCTTGGCCACATTATATCTGAGAAAGGGATTAGGATAGACCCACAAAGAGTTGAGGGGATACTACAAATCACACACTCGAGAAACATCAAAGAATTGCAGTCCTTCATTGGGAAGATTAATTTCCTCATGAGATTCATTCCCAACCTAGCTGAGCACCTTAGGAACATGACTAACATGCTGAAGAAAGGTGCAGGAATTAAATGGACTGTTGAAGCCAAGAAATATTTTGAGTCAGTAAAACTCGCACTCACTCAGGCTCCTATTCTGATTAGCCCAGATTTCTCAAAGGATTTCCTTATCTTTTCATTCGCCTCCCAGCATACAGTGGCTGCAGCTTTACTACAGAAAAATTTAGAGGGTAATGAACAGCCTATAGCTTTTTTCAGCAAAGCCTTGAGAGATGCACCCTTGAAATACAACATCATGGAAAAACAGGCCTATGCCTTGGTCAAGGCCTTGAAAGACTTTAGGGTGTACATTTTGCATTCTCACACCATAGCCTATGTGCCAAATATAGTGGTCAAATATATCTTGTCCCAAGAACCTGATGGGAAAAGGGGCAAATGGATTGCTACAATTTTAGAATATGACCTCGAAATAAAACCCACCAAACTAGTCAAAGGTCAAGGCCTGGCCCAATTAATGGCTAAATCAAATTTGCAAGCCCTTGAAATTAACATGGTAAATGCCTTAGATGAGCAAGAAGGATTGCCTGACCCCACTGTTGAGGAGAAGTTTCAAAACTCTCCTTGGTATTCCGATATCCTTTATATGCTCACCAATCTCAACGCCCCTCCAGAACTGTCCAAAACTAAGGCCAGATTCATAAAACTAAAAGCCAGAAATTACTGCATTCTGAATGAGAATTTATATTGGAAAAATCCAAATGGCCTATTACTTAAATGTTTACCTGAAGCCGAAGCTGAAAGAATCAAACAAGAGTTCCATGCTGGAGAGTGTGGAGGCCACCTAAGTTGGAAGCCACTGTAAACAAGATACTCAGGGCTGGCTACTATTGGCCTATGCTCTTCAATGATTTCCATAAAATGGTAACTGCCTGTCATAAATGCCAGATCTTCGAAGGCAGAAGAAAGCTCCTCCCCCTCCCTTTGCAACCAATCACGATTGAAGGTCATTTCATGCAATGGGGCCTAGACTTTGTTGGAGAAATTCACCCCTCTTCTTATGGGCAACACAAATGGATCTTAACTGCCATAGATTACTTCACCAAATGGATAGAAGCCATAGCCACTAGGAATGCCACTGATTATGTCATCATTAGGTTCCTAGAAGATTACATCCTCTCTCGGTTTGGCTGTCCAAGAAAAATAATCACTGACAATGCTGCTGCTTTTGGATCCAAGAAAATGGTTGATTTCTATCACAGGTATGGAATAGCACTTGGTCATTCAACTACCTATTACCCTTAGGGTAATGGATTAGCTGAATCATCTAACAAAAGCCTGGTCACTATCATTAAAAAGCTGTTGGAAGAAAACAAAAAGTCATGGCACAAAAAGTTGGTGCACGCTTTATGGGCCGACAGGCTTACAACAAATAAATATATTGGCATGTCACCATTCCAGCTTGTCTATGGAACAGAAGCAGTTTTTCCTAACAGCCTGGGAGTGCCAGTGATTAAGCTTGTCCAAGAGATTCAGATAGAAGAAGATAGTATGGTGAGAAGGATAAATGAAACAATTCATCTCCAGCAAACAAGGGAAGAGGTTTATAACAAGACTGCCAAAGTTCAGGAAAACATGAAGAAGCTGTTTGACAAGAGAACCAAAGCTGCTGATTTCAAAATTGGAGACAAAGTTCTGAAGTGGGACTCAAGAAGAGAGGACAAAGGAAAGCATGGAAAGTTTGACAGTTTGTGGCAAGGTCCATATATCATCCAAGCCACTGTGGGTCCTAATGCATTTTTCTTGCAAGAAATTGATGTTACGGAGTTGTTTGGGGGTCCTGTCAATGGTAGGATGCTCAAACATTACTTTTGCTAAATGTCAGTTTCCAGTTCCCATCTCATTGTACATAACATTGCAGTTCTTTGTTTTCAAAAAAAAAGAAAAAAAGACAGGTTCAGACATGCCCAAAACATGAACCTCTGAAAGAATTCAAAGCAGCTAGTCCTAACATGCCAAAAATTTGGACCAGCAAAGGAAAAAGAAGAATCAGCTCTAACATGCCCAAAACCAGAGCTAAATCAAAGAAAAGGAGGTGACTCTAATATGCTCAAAACCTGAGTCATAGAGAAAGAAGGATGTTTCAAAGTTGCGGATTCCATGCCTTCACAGTTTTGTCTTCGGTTTCCTACAAGTTTTGGTCCAGCAAGCCAGACAGTCTAATCCTGGCTTGACTGATTTTCAATTTCTATCTTAGAACGTAGAGAAGAAACCTGTTGGACATTTTAATCCCAGCAGGTAGTAGATTAGGTAGAGAATCATATGAGACCAACAGTCTAATCTGGTCTCATGGAGTAATAAGGGTAGATCTAGAATAGGTTTGTTTCATGTTTTCAAGAATAAATGATGTAAAAGGTCTGCTAATCAAAATGCACCCTGGGAGGAAAAAATGTTAGGATTGTAGTTTGGGTAGGTAGAATGGTTGGGAAAAGTTATTATGTTGATGTTTCTATCATGTTGTGGCAGCTGTAAATCAAATTAAACAAAGGATGTGCCAAGCAGCAGGCATCTGGCCTACTCCAAAGATCATTTCTGGATTCTTGCCTCCTTCAAGAAGAAGCCATCCCCATGTGGAGCCACTGTTAGCCCCCCTATGAAATTCTTGACAAGCAAGCAGGGGGCTAGATTGTTTGGAGCCTTCAAGGAATGTTTTTTCCCGAAAACTCATCATCCTTGAAGTCTCTCCATGCTTTGCCTTATACAAATTTCCTCTGTTGATTCCCATATCAAAAGGCCTATTTCTGCCCCTTGCACCCCTGTAGAAACCTCCACTTCATCCATTTTGTTCTTTGTCAAAGTTCCCTTTTCCTACCCCCAAATTTCCCTCCTAAAACTCCTAAATCATTCCCATGCCCCTCTCAAACCATGCATACACCCTTGGTTTAGTTTAATAAACCCTTTTCCCTTCTACCGTTACCCTCCTGGAGCCTCAAAATGCATTAAAATGGGTTAGAAACCCATTTTCCATGTTATAATAGGCCTAGCCCCTCTTCTGCTAGCCCCCACCCCTCTTTCTCCACGTGATCCAGCACCGGAACCACCCGCCAGCCCGAAAAGCGCCTATCTCAAATGTGTATCAGGTGCAACATCGACTGTCAATCTTATTGATCAGACGGTGATCATTGACCCTGTAGCCTACCATGTTTCCCCATTATAACTCTTGACCGTGCCATTGCCGTCCATTTACACGCAAATCTGACGGTCCGCAATGCGCCCACGCCAGTGGTCCCCATACACTGTTCATAAACCCAGTGGTTTCTATCGCACCGCCTTTGGGCAGTAAGCAGTTTTCCCTCGTCGGCCAACGATTCCATAAATCAAGCAACACGTGGCCCCGACACTATTTCAAAACCACTGGCTCATCGCGCGTTAACGTTCGACCCAGGATGCCGAGCGATATGGCTATTAGCCGTTAGATCTCTGATCGCCCATCCGATGGTCATCGCTCATCAAAGTTGCGCGTTCGATAACCCTTCTCCACCGTACCCCTGGCCCATCGTCCATCGCCCTCCGACGCGTCCTCCGCCGTTGATCTCCACCATGATCGGACAGCCCTGATCTGTTGACCCACAGTTGACGACCCAGCCATTGCCCAGTCATGCCACGTCACCCCCGCGTGCACCCGTCGTACGTCATCCCATGCATCGCATATATTTGTGAAAATTTCATGTTGTTTAAGGTTTTTTGTTCGTATTTTGCTCCGCAGACTGCCAACCTCCACCTGTGCATTTTCACCATTTCTCTGTGATTTCTCCTCCATTTCATCATCTGCATGGTCGTCTTCGCCATCCACACTGCCTCCATCATTCCCACCCATGGATTTCTTGACAAGTTTGATTTTTTGCAGGGTTTCAAGTGGGGAAAACCGCCATGGCTCGTTATCTCTGTCATAGTGGCAGAGATTGTAGAATAGGTCATGTACAGAGATACATTTAGTGAAGCCAAGCCCGGGAAGGTGATGGACATGACTACAATTAAAGAACCAGGCTGAAAAATCTGTATAGCCCTACTAGGGCCATTAAAGACACAATTTTTCTCCAACAGAGATATAAATGGAACAGCGAGGAGCTTAGGGCACGCCAATGAAGATTTTTGAGCCCTGTGCAGAGTATTGAGAGGCAAAGTACCGGATTGAAGACCCCGAGGATTGATCAGAAGATCCTGTGTATAAGTAAAAGAAAAATCAGGGTTTATTCACCAGTAGAATGTTTTTCTTCACGAAGGGACGGAATGCCCATATAGGTCTTATATTATACACCTTGTTCCCGAGGATTTTCCGCCCTGGAAACCGTCCAGAATACTATCATAAGCATTTGCTTCGCAGTATGGAGACCCAAACATTTTTATTTTACTTTTATTCAAGTCACAAGGAGTACTGCAGAGCACCACAGCCAAAATATGTCAAAGTCATGTCCGGAGAATATCACTCTTTCATAAAAGGGGTGACAGAAATTAAATACTCAGCATTCAAGCAGAATGGGTTTCGGCCCTCTTTCTTTTCAGAAGTTTTAATACTGTATTTAGTTCTTCACCTAACTCTTATGTTTCTCTTTAGCTATAAAACTCAGGAGAGAATATTGTAATGGTTGTTGATGAGATATCAGAGAATTGCAAGCAGCTTCTCTTGAGACGAGTTCTCTGTGTATAATTGTAAGATAGGGTGAAAATGATGTATTCATATTGAATGACTAAGCTATTGGCTATGTTGTACTTGATTGGTGTTGATATTTAATATGACAAGCACATTTCATTGGATCCTGATCTAAAGCTGCGGTGATGTTTTTCTGTCTCTGCGTCTTATTCCATTTCATTTCGTTTCTACTGGCTTGCATCAGAATATTGGCATAGGATTTACCCTTGTTAGGTACCCTATGTTTCTTCTCTCCTTGCCTTTAATCTTTTCTGCTTAGTGTGTTTATCTAAAGATTGATTTCAATTGATTTAACCAGTATAGTGGATGTTATTGCCTGCCTACTGATGTATGAATTAATGGAATCTATTTTTTAGATGTTCTTGCTAGGATTTATTTGAATGCGTTGAGAACACTGGGAGGTCTAGAACCATGTATTTGCCTCACTAGGATCTTTCCATTCCAATTAAGCCTTTCTAAGTTTGCTTGTGCTACCTCTGATTGTGTCCAAGCAGGTCTGGCGTTAAATGACCTATGACCTGATCTATAGACAGAATTAGATGGTTCTCCTTCTTCATTTTTAGTCCTTAATGTTCCATGCCACCCAATCACTTTAGGATCCAAGGCTTTAGATGACTAGCCCAACTGAAAGCTTGTGTGTTGAGTAGCAAGTAAATCCTTTCTTGACTCCATTGCCCAATGGACTTGACATTCCCTGAATTACTTCTCTTTGTCTAAATTCCTTTTTGCCTAGCCTTGTCTCATGTTGAACTCTTCCTTCCTGAATCCCAACAACCAAACTCAAAATCAAACAAACAAACCTTGTGCCAATAACTAGCCTAAAATCATAACTCTGAGCCTCATAGACATAAAATTTTGCTCAAACATAGAGAGATCCCTATCTGGACCCAGGAGGGATAGATCCTGAGGTCTGAAAGTGGTTCTGATGTTGTCTCATCTTTTGGTCTTGCCAATCTGGCCAAAACATGGGAACCCCAACAGGGTCTTCAAATCTTGGATAATTTCTTTGTCATTTCCAATCAACAACATATCATCCACATACAAGAAAAAATAAATAACATGGTCACCAATTAATTTAAAATAAACACAGTGATCCTCCTTGCTTCTGGTGAAGCCAAGTCCCCATATATAGGTATCAAATTTCTGATACCACATCCTTGGTGACTGTTTTAACCCATACAGAGACTTCTTCAACCTGCATACTAGTTCTTTCTTACCCTTCACAATAAAGCCTTCAGGTTGCTTCATGTAGATCTCCTCTTCTAGATCCCCGTGAAGAAATGTTGTCTTCACATCCATGTGTTCTATCTCAAAATCAAATGCAAATGTTAAATCGTATAAAAGTAATCTAATAGAAGTAACCTTGGCAACAGGAGAAAAAATATCACCAAAATCAATTCCCGGCACCTGGGAATAACCTTTTGCTACCAACCGAGCTTTGTATTTCTCCACCTTGCCTTCAACATTCATCTTCTTCTTAAACACCCATTTTGTCGCAATGGGCTTCCTTCCAGCCGGCAACTCCACCAGATCCCATGCATCGTTTTTGTGCAAGGATGCCATTTCATCAACCATGGCCTCCTTCCAGAGTTTTCCATCCTCTGAATCTACTGCCTCCCTGACAGTTCTGGGTTCATCATCAGTTATAGTTAAGGCAAAACCCGAACAGAAAGCAGATGGACTATACCTTTCTGGTTGCCTTCTTTCCCGAACTGATCTTCTCAAAGCTGGAGTTTGTGGCTCTTCATCTTCTGAGTCTTCTTCTGTTGTAGAGTCTGATTCATCCTCCTTTAGCTCAAACTCTATCTTCTCAAGTTCCTTTGGTAGGACTTCATGTTTAACAACATCTTTCACTTCTCTAAACACCACATCTCGGCTGTACACAACCTTCCTTGTTTCTGGGTTCCAAAGCTTGTAAACCTTTAAACCATCCTTATACCCAATAAAGATGCACCTTTCAGATTTATTATCCAACTTGGTCCTTTTCTCCTTTGGAACATGTACATATGCATCACATCCAAATACCCTTAGATGTGAAAAAGAGGGTTTCTTACCAGTCCATACCTCATGTGGAGTCTTATCCTCCAATGCTGATGAAGGTGATATGTTAACTAAGTAACATGCAGTCTCCACTGCATCTGCCCAGAATTCTTGTCCTAACCCGGTACCACTGAGCATGCTTCTTTCCTTTTCCATCAGTGTTATGTTCATTCTTTCTGCAACTCCATTTTTCTGAGGTGTGTATGGAGTAGTCTTTTTCCATGCTATACCACACTTCTTACAGAACTCTTAAAATTCCTTCTTGCAGATCTCCCCACCATTATCTATCCTCAACGCCTTTATCTTCTTCTTTGTCTGGTTTTCCACCAGAGCCTTAAATTCTTTAAATTTGTCAAAGACTTCAAATTTCTTCCTCAAGAAATATATCCATGTATTGCTTGAGAAGTCATCTATGAATGAAACATAGTACATAGACTTTCCTAGTGATGGCACTGACACAGGTCCAAACACATCAGTGTGCACAAGTTTTAATATCTTGTTTTCCCTCTTAGCACCAGAAAGAAAACTCACCCGATTCTGCTTCCCATATACACAATGTTCACAGAAATCAAAATCCAAAGAGCAATTAGACATACCTTTGACCATACCATTTCTATATAGTATTCGAAGGCCTTTCTCTCCAATATGTCCAAGCCTTTGATTCCATAGCATGGTCTTTTCTCCAGAGACAGCTAGGCTTTCTGCTCCTCTTTCAGGAACCACAGAACTGTTACACCCATCAATAATAGTGCTACCTTGTAGCTTGTACATAGTTCCAATCCGAACTCCTTGCATTAATACCAGTGCTCCCCGAAACATCTTGCAGGCATCTTTCTCGAACACTTTTTTTACACCTTCATCATCCATCTTGCTTACAGAAATCAGATTTTTGGCCAATGCAGGAATATGCAGAACACTAGGAAGTTTTCTAATCCTTCCACCTTGCAGCTTCAGCTTTACCTTTCCACGTCCGACGATTCTGGCCTTCCTATCATCCCCTAGGAAGACATCACCACCATCATATTTCTCATACTCGCAGAACCACTCCATATGGGGAGTTAAGTGAAAGGATGCACTTGAGTCAATCAACCATGACTCATGATCTACATGTGTACTTGAGGAAGAAGCCAAATACACATCCCCACCTTCATCTGAGGTGGTTTTTGCCTCTGCAGAAGGAGCATCATCAGATCCCTTTCCTTTCTCAGGAGCTTTAGATCTGCACTACTTTTTGTAGTGCCCTTCCTTTCCGCATTTCCAGCATACCTTTACAAACTTTCCAGGAGATTTAGATCTCCCTCTAGATTTAGATCTCCCACTCGAAACCTTATTCTTGTTTCTGTTTTGGTACCTTCCTCGTACAGATAAGGCATCTCCATTTTCACCCTCCATATTTATCCGTCTCATTTCCTCCGAAAGCAAGGCTGACACAATGTCATCAAAATTCAAGGTAGTTGTATTGCTACCTATTGAAATAACCAGACTGTCCCACGAGTCTGGTAGAGAAAATAACAAACTGATGCACTTATCTTCATATGAGATTTTAATATCAATAGATGACAGCTGAATTACCACAGTATTGAAGGCGTTAAGATGCTCTGTCACCGATTCTCCATCCTTCATCCTTAGGTTATACAGCTTTTTTCGCAGGAACAAATTATTCACCAGAGACTTAGATTGGTACAAAGTCCCAAGTTTTTCCCACAAATTCTTCGCCGTAGCTTCCCCAGATACATTCAACAATACTGAATCTGAGACACACAACTGTATTGTGCTCTTAGCCTTCCGATCCAGTTTCTTCCACTCTTCATCTGACATTGCCGTTGGTTTAGTACCTGGATCTACCACGATCCACTGATCTTTATCCCCCAACAGATCCTCCATCTTGAGCTTCCACAACTCAAAAATATGACCATTAAATTTCTCGATCTCTACCTTTCCACCCCTCACCATCTTCTTTCACAACAAGAATCGATCCCGCAGATCTCCCACTGAACAAGGTCTACCTTAGGCCCAAGAAAAAAACCCTCAGTAGCAAAGGCGTCCCCTTGAAGCCGAAACATCTTTGAAACCAAATGTAGGTTTTAACCCTGAACAGAGATTATCTACACACAAATCTTATAAAAGAAAATAAACAATAGCGAGAGCATAAAACATAAAACAGATAAACACAGAGATTTTCCCCTGGATCCCAAATTGGGATGACCAGCTTGATTTTTCATTATATTCCTTTTAGTGTTACAACACATATATATACATGCCGAAGCATATATAAACCCCAATCCATTAACCCTGGATTAGAACATAACCGTAGATCCCTTGACCAGATATACAAAATACCAGGGGTTGAAAACCATCATACCCCAAAACCATGTGCAAAATCATGCACAAAACATGGGTGGGTCCGCATATGAGTGGGACCGCATACCAAAAAAAATTTCGCCGGGGCACTGCCACGCCCCCTATGAACCCCCTGCTGTGCCCAGTGCAACATACAATGCGTGTGGCTAGTTGTGGAAAGAATATAACACATACCCAACATTTTCTAGTTATGTTAATGTATTGTTGTAAACTCTCTCATTGAGCCTTGTTGAGACCTAGATTGGGGAGATCTGAATAACCCATATAGAGTTATTTCTTTGAGCTCATGTTCTTCATAGGAGTTTTATTAGAGATGATCTAGGGCATCCCAACATTGGTTTGTCTTATTTTTGCAGTAGCTTCCTCATACAGCGTCCTCAAGGACCCTGTGGCAGAAATTCCCGAAGTGGAAATATTGCATATCCATAAACAGAGTTTGTGAAGGGCCAGCTAGCTTCTGGATCTCACACTCCCTTGTGAAGGTGACATATCCAGTAAATTCCCCAGTAGTCAATCTCTGGAATGGACTTGTGGTCTTTCTATAGAAGGAAAATTGGAATATCTTAAGATATTCCTGATGGAGCAGAGAATTCCAGATTTGGAATATTACATTATTATGACACTTAGTTTGAATACAAGGTTCATGAGTTGTTTCTTCTATATTATTAAGATGCCACTCTTGTTGTATAATCTGAAATGAGTTGTAATAGAGAGGGAGAGTCCCTATATGTGTTGGTTTTCTTTCCACATCATATTCTGCGTTTTCTAAGTGGCTACTTGTTTCCTCAAAGCACTGTTTACTATTTGTTTTTGAAATTCGGTTGTGAAGCTCTCTTAATAGCATAGTACAAGATATAGGTAAGAAATCAATAATTTCTTGACAACCTTCCTCATTGTTTTCTCTGTAACCTTGCTCATCATCTTCTATAAAGTCTTGATCATCATACATGTCTTGCTCATTGTCTAGGTCTTGTAGTGGTTGAGTTTGTTCTTGATCTGGAAAAAGCATGGGCTGCTCTAGATCCTCAATATTTATTTTAGCCTCATACCTATCCATTATTTTTCCAAACATGTACAACATTCTTTCCATCTTGGTTAATAGTTTTTCTTCTGGGTTTGCATCTAAATCCATGTTTGTAAATCACAAAAGAGGTCACTGTATCTTGTCAACTAGTTCAGAGTCTTCTACCAATGGAGTCATTTGGTCTTCTGAGAGTTATGGAGTCACAGGTGGATGATTTAAATTTTTCTATCCACCAACAGTATTATTGGGTTTGCTCAATGCATTCCCAATGGAATCTAAAAAGACTGGAGGGGTAATAGGCCTACTGGAGGCCAGTGGAGTCACCAGGTGGAAATTTTTAGCTCCTTTAGAGGTAAAATGTTTTATGGTCCACCACCATTTATTGATTTACATACCAATATAAAATTTTCTAGGTCTTATGAGGTCTTAACGATGTATAAGATGTAACTTCACTCAGAATTCCCCAGTATGGTCGCCAGTATGTTAGGTCTCCATAGTTTGCAAGATTGGCAAGTACAAACGCTGCAGAGCCTACATCAAAACCACTTTGGAATCTGAGGACCTAGCCATCCTACATTCAAAGAGGGATATCTCTATGTATGTGTTCAAAGATATGATCTTTATCCTTGAGTATGATATTAGGCTAGTTATGAAGAACAGGGTTTTTGTTTGTTTTGGTTGGGAAAGGATATCATGAAGATGAAGGAAGTCTGTATGAAGGGTGAAGGTGTGAGTAAGTGAAAGAATGGTTCAGCTGATAAGATAAACAAGGAACAGCATCAATCCATTGGGCTATGGAGTCAAAATAGGATTTAATTGCACATCAAGTTTCAAGAGTGGTCCATGGGGCAAGTCATCTATGTCAAAGGATCTATTTAAGCTGATTTTATGGAATGAAACACTAATAAATGGAGTGAGGGAAATCAAACAGATGAGGGAAAAAAGGACAACCTAAGATTAGGTAAGTACTTTGAAACTAGCCTGATTTTGGCATGCAATTAAGAGAAAATCATGAAATTAATCTAAGATCAGGTAAGTACTTCGAAACTAGCCTGCTTTTGATGTACTTTCAAGAGAAAACATTTAAAAAACATAGAATAGCTTAAGATCAAGTAAATACTTTTAACTTAGCCTAATTTCAGCATATTCAAAGGGAAAATATTCATGATAAACATAAAAAGTAGTCTAAGATCAAGCAAGTACTTTGAAACTAGCATGCTTTCAACATACTCTTAAGGGAACTTTTCAAAGCAACTGTTGGAGAAGACACTAGAGGAAAGAGCTAACCATAGACTTCTCTAGCTCAATCTTTAATTAGAAAACTTATCAAGAACATTCAAAGATAATATCTCAAGTTGTACTCAGGAAATACGGGCTTACCAACACTTCACTGGTTATACTCTATTGAATCATCTTTAAATAAAAAATTAGCAGAAAACATAAAGGATAAAGACTTATCAGTGAGACTTAGGGTACTTCAGAAGTAAATCCTAATCTATATTTTCTGTTCTTTATCAGAGAATAGTGGACAGAATGAAAACATAAAGAAAATAACAATTTACAGTGAGAATCACATCACCATTGACATAGATCAGGATCCCATAAATCATCTATTTGTATTTGATGTTCAAACCAGTTACAATATTCAAGTCCAGTGGGTCTCTACAGCTTCAAACTTCTCATCTCAACTTATGTGTCTTCAATTACAAACAGAGCTACAGCAGCTTCAAAAGCTATTTACATACAACAGATATCCAGAGACCAACCCCTAAACTGTCTTCTACAAAATTATTTATAGAAGAATGAGGAGGTGGAGTGTAAGAAGGTTTCATTTGTTCAATTAATACAGAGTAGTTGATTATTAACCTTTGGGAGGCCTAAGAGAGAATATTTCGAATGCCCATCTTTGTTTGAATCAATTTTACATTAAGTTCTATCACCTTTAGTTTCTTTTGTTGACTTTGAGGGTTTTTGGTAGGTTGGAAGTTAATGTTGAGCTGTCTTTTTTTAAAAATATCCCGGACTGTGCATTCATGGTGCCTTCTTTTGAGGAAATGAACCTGTAGGTGGCAGCTTTGGCTTTTATTGCCTCATTGATGTGGCATTTGGAGGCTTCTTTTGCTAATCTTTCTGTTTTTTTGGCTTTAAAAAACTGTTATAACTTTGATTCTACTTTATGCCCTTATAATCATCTCGGAGTCTTTAATCCTGATCTGCTGACTGTGTTCGTATTTTCACTATGTTTTAATCTTAACACAATAGGGTTTAACTCTTTTAATCTTTCAGATGGTGCTTTATCCCTTGTCTTTATACTTTGGGCCCTTTGCTGACTATACTCACTATGTCAACCTTTAACCTCTATGCTTTGTTCACTATTTATTTGCTTTAAGCCTGGGAACCTTTGTTTTTGTGTTTTGAAATGTCCTTTGCTCCTTTTTAAACAAATTTAGGCCTTGGTGTCGTGTTTGAGGCCTATCCTTCTTAATATTCACCGCTTTTTCCTTTCGCTGTGGACATGAGGCTTTGGCACACTGGGGTTTTGATTTATATAACAATAATTTATAAAAACCCGAGTTTATGCCTAAAGAAATCCTTTTATGTGTAGTCTGGGGTTCTGATGAGGCAATCCTAGGGCACATTCCTTTGTGAAATTTATGAGGGCTTCTGCCTTCAAAACTTACCACCAAAAACCTATAAAACCATAAGATACATTATAAAAAACCTGCGAGTTTGGAAAAAATGCTTGCAGAGAGAGGCGGAGGTGGAAGAGCATTGCAGAGGGGTGATTTATGTAGGCGAAAGAGGCTTTAATGAAGAAGAAGGTGAAAATCGAGTTCAAAATGGAATTTGGCGCGAATTCGGGAAAAAGTGGTTTTGAAATACCAAGGGTGGTTATCACGTTCAATTTGGATGGTAAGTGGTTTTATCCGAATCGAACACTATCCAGTTGTATCGCGCTGCATGGATTTTTTGATACTGCTGGTATCGCGTAAATTTGGAGTGTTAAACTCAGGATGCAAAAATCGCGTGATATGGGTCATAGACCATTGGATGAGGGGGATGAGATCCAACGGTGTGGACTGGGCGTGATGAAAACATTTGCTCGGGTGGAAATGAAAGTGGAAGCCAGGTGGCAACATTTGATAGGGCAGTCGTTGTATGTGGTGGGTGGTAGGCGCCAGCAGAGTTGAGTTTTCGGGATTAATGAAGACCGTCGAATCTATAAGATCTACGATGGGGAGTTGTTGCGGAGGATGGAGGAATAGGTAGGGGTGTGGTCTTGTGGGGAACAAGGTGACCAAGAGTTGAGGAGGGGAGAGCTTATCGCATTAGCACATCGTCGCAGAGGGGGAAAAGAAAAGGGGAAGGGGTAAGCCGATGGAGCGATGCGATGAGGGCTAAGGTTAGGCCCGGGACATGGTCGCATGTTGCAATATGTGACCAAGGGAAGAAATATTAGAAGCTAATGGAATCGGCGGGGGAAGGCTATAAAGAAAATGTGGGGTTTTAGTGGAAATGCCAATGCGATGATAATGCCCGCTGTGATGGGGCTAGTGCCTGGTCGTGGTCATAGGTTATATGGAAGATAAGGGGCTAGAGGTTAAGCCATAAAGGGGCCTGAGTGCCTTTGTAATAAAAGGGTGTTTTTGAAGTAAACAAAGGGTTTTGTAAGGGTTTTTGAGGTTCCGATAGACAAAATAGAAATTTTTAAACAATAAAGAGGGATTTTTTATGAGTTTAAAAAGGGATTTTGCAGGTTCCCTCGGGATAATGAGGATAGAAAGAAGAGAAAAGGGGATTTTTCAGAGTAAAATAAAGGATGCATGTGGGCTGAAAAATAAGTGAAAAATAGGTTTAGATAATGATGGAAAAAGGTCTAAAAGCAGTAATTTTGGATATCAACATGGCTTCTTGGTGGGTTTTCTTAATGAAACAGTAGTGAAGATTACTTGTTGAGTTTAGGCAACACAAGAAGGCTTCAAGAATGAGAATTTCATGAAAATAATCTCTTGAAGGCTCAGGACTTATTTTTAGCCATCATTTGCTTTGACAAAAATTTATTGATGGCAAATAGGTCATATGACAGAGAAGGAGCTGAAGTTTTAAGCCCTCAGGGGCTTAAAGCCTGTGTATAAAAAAGGGCGCTTTTTAGGCCAAAAGAGGGGTTTCTTAGTATTTTTTGAGGTTCCGATATGAAAGAAGGGATGATTTAAAGCATAAAAAAGGATTTTTTATAGGTTTTAAAGGATTTTAAGGTGAAATGAGGGGTAAAAAATGGGTTTTTTTTTAAAGGGAATAGAGGGCAAATGAGAGGAAAGGAGGCATTTTTCAAAGGAAAATGAAGGATATATGAAAGGAAAAAAAGAGTGAAACATGCTTAGGAAATGATGGAAATAGCCTAAAAAATAGTTTCTTTTGATATCAACAAGGTTACTTGGTGGATTTTTTTGAATGAAACAGCAGTGTAGATTACACTTTGATTTAGAAAGCACTAGAAGGCTTCAAGAATGAGAAATTTTCTGTGAAAATAATCTCTTGAAGGCTCAAAACTTGTTTTAGCCATCATTTTCTCTGACAAAAATTTACTGATGGCTAACAGTGGCTCCACTTGGGGATGGAAGCTCCTTGGAGGTGTCAAGAACTTCAGAAATTGATCTCTAGGATGTAGACCTGTGCCTTATCCATTGAAAACTTTTTCTTCCCTGATCATGCTACTTGAAAAAGATAATTAGTACTTTGTATTAGCAAACAAATTTCTCCCAAACATTCTACCTACACAGCCCACTTTCCTAAAAAAATTTCTTCATAAGGTGCATTTGGACTTGCTAACCTTTGACATCAACATTTTATTCTTTTATTGAAAGAAGAAAACTAGTCTAAATCTACCCTTATTTCTTCCATGAGTTCAGATTAAACAGTTGAACTCATAAATTCTCTACCTAAGCTACTATCTGCCAGGATTAAACTGTCTGACAGATTTTATTCTCTACATTCTAAAACAAAAAATTTAAAACACAGCCAAGTCAGGATTAAACTGTTTGACTTGCTATGATATCTATGGATGTATGTACAAGCTACACATAGACTTTATTTGTGGAAAATTTAAAACAAAACTTGAAGGCTTAAGATCTGAAAATTTAAAACATCCTTCATTCCTGCTTATGACTCATATTTTGATATGTTTTTTGAGTCATTCTTTATTTTGATTCTTTGGCTCAGATTTTGGTCTGATTAGAGCCATTTCTCTCTATCCTAATCTAGTCTACTGATAAGCCAAGATTACACAATTTGGCAAATCTTCTTCACTAACCTATCAGCAGTAAATTGAAATCTATCTAGTCATGATTAGGCTATATGACTAAATAGTAGTTCTCTCTTTTGGTAGTGGAATTTAAGCTTGAACACTTTTAGATTTTCATTTCTTCTTTTTTGGTATGGGGCTATACCTTTCTTCTTTTTTTTCTGCCCTTTTTTTCTCTTTTCTATTGTTTTTTGTGTTTTTTTCCTTTTTTTCAAATTTAAAGCAGAAAACAAAAACTAACTAACTACTCAAAGGGTGAGCTTTATTGACATTCATACCTACCCTATTCTAACTTGGAAATATCTACTTTTTAAATGATACAATAATGCCAATGTAACCAGTTGAGCAATGAGAAAAAGAAATAGAAAATATGGCTGCTTGTCAGAGGTAACCATGGTATTGTTTGAATATTATTCTTCAAAACCAAAGCTATTACAGAAGGTGACAAATTCTTAGGTATTTGGCTTTTGCAAAGGATCCATGTTTGATAATTTGAGCCAATTAGAGCCTCCACACATTCCTCCATAGGATCAAAAAAGAAAATATGAGGACTCTCTTCCTTTTGGCCCTCCATGATTGGTAGATTGTCTGCCTCCAAGACATTAGCTTTGATGACTGCATATTCAGTGTGTTCCTTGGAAGCATCATCATCCTTTACCTATAAATAAACAAGAAGTGAAATTTCTTCTTTCTCTAACTCTATGCTTGTCTATGATGTAAATTCAGGTTCTTTGGATGATAGATTGATATCAGTAGCGGGCGAAGGTTCTTCTTGAAAAGATGATATATCCTCAGTATGACAGTCTTCTATTTGTTTTTCTCCCCCAAAGATTTTCCAGTACTTTTCATTGTTTGGGATAGCTAGTCTGAATTTTTCTTGAATTGTATATTGTTTACTCTTACAAGGTCTCAGACATGTACTAGCAACAAGGGCTAATCCACTGGAAAAAATGTTTTTGTTTTTAGGAACAAGGGTAAGTTGGAATTCTTCAAAATATTTTAACAAATCCATGGAATCATTCTTATAGGCTCTAAGTCTAGGATGTTTAACCATGCATTCCTCATTCACTTGCCTAATTACCAATTCTGCATTCCCACGAACTGTTATCCTCTGGGTTCCTAATTTTTTCAATAAGCGCAGCCCTAAAAGGAGTGCATCATACTCTACTATGTTACTTGTGCATTGAAAATTCAATTTATATGAATGGCCCTTAGAATGATTTCTTTCTGTATTGTAAAGCCATATTCCTGCACCTGCATTGGTTTTACTACATGACCCATCAAAATTCATACTCCACAAAGGAATAGTTTCAGATTTATCATTAATTTCCCTACTATCCTCTCTGTTTTGAGTGCCATTTTGTTGTTCTGTGGGATAGGCACTATGCTGATGATTATCTTGTTCAAATGAAGGTTTGGAGGTTAGTTATTTTCTTAGTATTTGATCAATTTCTTCTTCTGACAAAGGAGGGGTCTTTCTTTCAGCATAGACAAAAGTACAACAACCCTCTTTCTCTTGTGTTAACTGGTTTTGAGGCTGGATTTATTCTTGAGCCTCTTCTAAGGGATATTTACTTGTCCTTGCAGGAAAACCTTGAGAATTTTCTACTATTTCCTGATCTTCTTTTGTTTCAAACAACTCCTTATGATTATTATGATACTCAATTTGGATACAGGGTTCATGATTTGTTTCTTCTACATTATCAGGATGCCACTCTTCTTGTATAATCTGGAATGAGTTGTAATAGAGAGGGAGAATCCCTATATGTGTTGGTTTTCCTTCCACATCAGATTCTGCGTTTTCTAAGTGGCTACTTGTTTCCTCAAAGCACTGCTCACTATTAGTATTTCCATTTTGTTCGTAAAGATATCTTAACAGTAAAACACAAGTTATAGGTAGGCAATCAGGAATTTCTTGACAACCCTCCTCATCATATTCTATAAAGTCTTGATCATCATACATGTCTTGCTCATTGTCTAGGTCTTGTCATGGTTGAGTTTGTTCCTAATATGAAAAATGTGTGGGCTGCTCTAAATCATAAATATTTAAATTAGCCTCACCTAGAAGGGATGAGGAATCATTATTTATGCTGGCAATGATATCTTGAGGAATGTCCTTTATTCCTTGATTGATTTCTTCCTCAATTGATTCATCTAGGTTTTTGAGATAGGTGTCTTGGGTATGAAATTCATGGATGGCTGCTAAGAGATCCTCAGGATGCATATTAACCAAATCCTCATCAATATTTAGCAGGTATTTAATGAGGTTTTGAGATTGATCACAACAATTTGCAGTGCATGATAAAGATGAAGGGTTTTATTTATATTCTTCACAAAATACCCAGTGCATGTCTTTTAAAGAAAACAAGCTCTTAGGTTCTAACCATTCATACCAATCCCTTGCCTTTCATTCTAATGTTAACATGAACATTTTCATAAGGCAGTCTTCATGCTATTCAGTCTTTACCTTCCATACATGTATATGAAATTTGATGAGATGTAAAAATGGGCCATCAAAATTTTCACCTTGAAAAACAAGAAGGTTATCATCCCAACACAACTGGGGCATCTTATGTGGGAAGCCAAGGATATGATCTCTACTCATTGGAGCATATCTCCTTTTTATCCTGGGTTCCATGTTTGTAAATCAGGAAAGAGGTCACTGTATTTGTTCAGCCAGTTTAGAGTCTTCTACCAGTGGAGTCATTTGGTCTTTTGAAGGTTGTGGAGTTGTCAGGTGGAAATTTTTAGCTCTTTAGGAGGTAAAATGTTCTATGGTCCACAACCAGTGTTTATTTAAATACCAATCTGACATGTTCTGGGTCTTCTGAGGTATTAAAAATGTACAAGATGTAATTCATTCAGAATTTCCCAGTAGATTCTTAAGAAAGACCAGAGGGGTCAGCAGGTCTACTGAATACCAATGGAGTTGACAGGTGAAGGATTTTTACTTTTTTTTCAAGGTCTTGGTTGTTGTTCACCATCAAAAATCAATAATAACCAGTCTTGCTGACACTTGATTCATTTAGGAATAGGGGTTAGTTGAGTTGTGAAGTTTACTCAATAATCTCCCTAGTATGGTCGCCACTCTGTTTGGCCTCTGTAATTTGCAAGATTGGCAGGAACAAATGTTGCAGAGCCTACATAAAAACCACTTTGGAATCCTAGGATCTAGCCCTCCTGGATTCGAAGAGGGATCTCTCTATATAAGTGTTTTCTAAAGATATGATCTTTGTGCTTTGTTTATGATATTAGGCTATTTATCAAGTACAAGGGTTTTCGTTTGTTTTGGTTGGAATGGATACCATCAAAATGAAGTAAGTATTTTTGAAGGGTAAAGGTGTGAGTAGGTTGAGAAAATGGTTCAGCTGATAGGATAGGTATGAAACAGTATCAATCCATTGGGCTATGGAGTCACAAAAGGATTTAATTGCACAACAAGTTTTAAGAGTGGTCCATGGGGCAAGTCATATATGTCAAAGGATTCTTTAGATTGATTTTTGATATGGAAACATAAAAAGTGTTGTGAAATAAAAAAACACACAAGCAAAACAAAGGATAGCCTAAGATCAGGTAAGCACTTTTAAACTAGCCTTCTTTTAGCATGCACTTAATGGAAAGACACAAAAGTAGCCTAAGATTAGGTAAGTACTTTTAAACTAGCCTTCTTTTGATATACTTATAAGGAAAAACATTGAAAACAAAGAATATCCCAAGATCAAGTAAAGACTTTTAACTTAGCCTGCTTTCAGCATATTCTTAAAGGAAAACATTCATGATAAACATAAAAAGTAGCCTAAGATCAAGTAAGTAATTTTAAACTAGCCTTCTTTTGACATACTCTTAAGGGAACTTTTCAAAGCAACTGTTGCAGAAGAAAATAGAGGACAAGGCTAACCATAGACTTCTCTAATTCAACTTTACTTAGCAGAATTTTCAAGAAATTTCAAAGACAATATCTCAAGTTATACTCAGTAAACATGGGCTTAACAACAATTCACTGGTTATACTCTATTGGATTATCCTCAAAACAACATTGGAAGAAAACATAAAGATAAGGATTTATCAGTGAGATTTAGGGTACTTGACAGTAAATCCTAATCTATATTTGTTTTTCTTTATCAGAGAGAGTGGAAAGTATGGAAAACATGAGAAAAATGACAATTATAGTAAGAAAAACATCGCCATTGACATAAACCAGGATCCCATAAATCAACTTGTGTATTTGATGTTCAAACCAGTTACAATCTTCAAGTCTAGTGGGTCTTTTACAGCTTCAAACTTCTCATTTCAGCCTATCTTTATTCAATTACAAAATAGAGCTTCAGCAGCCTCAATATCTATTTACATTCAATGAGTATTCAACCAAAAATAATAATGAACTCCTCATATGATATATATATATATATGTAAATTTGAGGACGTGGAGTGAAAAGAAGGTCTATTGTTTAATTAATACAGAGTAAGTGCTTCTCGGCCTTTGGGAGGCCTAAGGGAGAAGATATCAGATGTTTTAACTCTGTGTTAATTAATTTTACATTAACTTCATCAACTTTAGTCACTTTTGTTGACTTTGGAGGCTTTTGGTACGCTTGTAATTAATTCTGAGCTGTCTTTAGAAATATCTCTGACTGTGCAATTAATATGTATTCTTTTGAGGTGAAATGAGCTTGTAGGTGGCATTTTGAGGATTAATTGCCTCAATGATGTGACATTTCGAGGCTCTCTTTGTTGATTTGTGCTGATTTGGCACTTTAAACTTCATTAGGCCTTTGATTTTTCTTTTGGGCCTTTATAATCATCTTCGAGCTTTAAACTTTATCTGCTCACTGTTTTATCCATTAAATCATCTTTTTCCTTTGATTTTCTGCCTTCATCTCTTTCTTTAATCACTGCACTTTATCCAATTTTGTTTGTTTTTAACCTTTAACCCTTTATCTTTAAATATTCTCTGAATTTCCCTTTTGCTGTTGTGGACAAGTGTTTTCGGTATGCTAAGGGTTTGATAATATGACCAACGCTCAAGAAGCACTGGTGAAACCATGAAACTCAAACCCTGAATGCTCGTTTTTGTTATTTTGCAGTTATTTTGGACTCAAAGGTGGTAATCTTTGACCCTGTCCCTTTATGGACCATGGGAAGGGTTTCTGCTTCAAAAACAACCGTCAAACCCTGCATAAGACAAACCAAACGTTAATAAAACCCTGCGGTGTTGGAAAAACTGCATGTGGAGGCTAGCAGAGGGTGGGAGGAGCAGGATATGTAGGGAAATAGTATATAGGAAGAGGTTTCATGGATGAAACCTGTGAAAACCAAGTTTAAATATGAATTTGGCATGAAAAATGGCTTGGTGTTTTTGTGAAAATCGTCGGTGGTTTTCGCGTGACATCTAAGCAGTAAGCAGTTTACGCTCAATTGCATGCGATTCCATACGTTGCGCGACATGATTCCCTTACGAAACCAGCAGTTTCGCATGAAATTGGGTGGTTAAATCATGGACGGAAAAGTTACGCGAAACCCAATGCGAACCATTGGATCTGGAGGTGTAGATCCAATAGTGGGGGAGGAGCGCGAAAACATGAAGTTGACCGGTGGATGGAGTAAGTGGAAGCCAGGTGTCAGCCAGTGATTGGACGGGCAGTTGGATAATGGTGGGTGGGCCATAATGCTGATGTGAGCTATTTTGTTTGATAGCATGAATGTTTTATCAGCGGGGTTGATCTGTAGTTTTAACGAGGGCCGTCGGATCATATAGATCAACGGTGAAGATCGGTGCTGGGGTGAAAGAATAATGGATAGCGTCGGGAGAATAGAGGAAAAAGGGAAAGCATGGCGGCCATTAGATCAAGGCTTGAGGCCTATGATCTATAGGTAAGATTTCTCCGTGGTTTGGTAAGTAGGAAAAGGGAAAAGCAAAGGGAAGGGGGATTAAAAAATAAGGAAGGGAAGGGTCCGATGGAGGAGTATGGGACTGGAAGCGGGTGTGAAGGACTAGGGAGAAAGGGAAGGTGGGGGTGATTTAGCATTGTTAGATCATATAGATCAATGGCCAAGATTGATGCGGAATTTTCCAAGTAGGGTGGGGGAAAAAGGGTTAAGGGCTAAGGATTTTTAATGCCAGGTCGCGGGTACGGGTGATATGACAGAGAAGGAGCTAAAGTTTTAAGCTCTTAAGGGCTTAAAGCCTATGTATAAAACAGGGTGCTTTTTAGGCCAAAAGAGGGGTTTCTTAATATTTTTTGACGTTTCTATAGGAAAGAAGGGATGATTTAAACCATAAAAAATGATTTTTTATAGGTTTTAAAGGATTTTAAGGTGAAATGAGGGGTAAAAAATGGTTTTTTTTCCAAGGGAATAGAGGACAAATGAGAGGAAAGGAGGTATTTTTTCAGAGGAAAATGAAGGATATATGAAGGGAAAAAAAGAGTGAAACAGGCTTAGGAAATGATGGAAATAGCCTAAAAAATAGTTTCTTTTGATATCAACAGGGTTACTTGGTGGATTTTTTTGAATGAAACAACAGTGTGGATTACACTTTGAGTTAGAAAGCACCAGAAGGGTTCAAGAATGAGAAATTTTCTGTGAAAATAATCTCTTGAAGGCTCAAAACTTGTTTTAGCCATCATTTTCTCTGACAAAAATTTACTAATGGCTAACATGTTACCCTCTAACCCACAAGTCTAGGCTATGCTCTCTCTTTCGGAAGATATTATAGGCCTTGGCCCACTTAATCTGGTTCTTGGCGAATGAGAGGAAGGCTTGGAGCTGAACATCTCCTATAAAGGGACTAGGATTTTTGTTTGTGTCCTCTTCTAAAAAGAAATTGTGTCTGTAATTTTCACATAGGAGGCGTTGGACTTGTTCATCTTGCTCATTATAGCAGTGGACAAATTCTTCTATAGTCCTAAATGTTGTAGATTTTCCTGCCCTGATGGCCTTGACTTTCAGTAGTAAATATTGTTTTGTTAAGAACAAGGCATAGTTAGTGGCCGGTGCTCTGCAGGATAGTGCATCGTTGTACAGAGAACAAATTGTGGTGATTTTTTTCTTTGCTTGCTCCATCTGTTCTTGTGCCCTTTTTAGCTTTGCCTGTTCTTCTCTGAGCTGGGCGAATGTTTGGTCTTCTATAGAGGAGAGGTTTGTGAATTTCTTTAGTAATTCTTAGTATTCTTGTGCTGGCACCACCTCCTTCCTATATTGTGTTAGCTCATGCTGTGCTTGCACCAGTTCATTGTGTAATTTCTGATAAACAACTTTCTCTACCAGGGGGGTATAGGTAGGGGCTTCCTTTGTTTGGGTCTCCTTCTCTTGTGTAGTTTTTTGCTCAGTTTGTGTAGAAGCTTCAATGGTATTTGCTAGTTCTGTCTGAATTTCGGCCTCAGAAGTACCTGCTTGGTTAGTCTGTATCCATGTTTCAGCTGTATTGATTAAATTGGTCTATACCTGAGCCTCTCTAGTGGCTACCAAATTGGTTTGTACCTCAGCCTCAACAATGTCAGCCAAGTCAGTTTGCATCTCAGCTTCAGTGGTGTTTATCAAGATGGTGACTAATTCTGTTTGAGTTCCTACAGTGGTGGTTTATTTCTTTGGCTTTCGGGCCCTTCTCTCCTCCTTAAGTTGTTTCCTCAGATATTTCACCATTTTCTTTAATATTCTGCAGGCCCTTCTCAGTTTCGTAATTTCCTTTTCATCTAAATTTTCACCTGTCCTGATTTTAGCAGGTGGTGGAGGAGCAGTATTCCCATTTTTAGGAATGGTATTGCCAACCTTAGGGTTTCCTGTGATGGTGTTTCTTATTTTATATTCAGAGTTTACTTCTATATGAGGGTCCTGACTGGGTGGATCAGTGCTACCTCCTGGTGTCAAGGGGTCTGTTTCTGTGCTTTTTTCTACAGGGACAGTATCACCTAACTAATTTTCTAATTCCATTCTTTCCTTTGCCTGTCCTTCGTTGTACACCTCATAATTCCTAAGAGGGGACACAGTCCCATCATCCTGTGGTTCCTCTTGGTCGGGTAGGACTTTAGTGTGACCAGAGCTAATGACGATGGTAGACTGATCTATGGGTTCCTCTTGTTCTTCTACTCCCAATGGGTTTCTAGATTCAAAGTCTGTCCTCAATTATTCTAGGACTTGAGCCATTTCTTCCTCGAAGTCTTGTAAGGGTGCGTTTTGAGGGTGGAATGGACATGCCTCTTCTATGAGGTCTGAGGTTCCTTGCAGCGTTTTGGACCTTTTTTGCCTACTTGGTTCTGAGGTTGCAGTTCGGGTCCTTTTTCTTCTTGGTGTATTTACCCTAGGGGGCTCAATTTCGGTTTCGTTGGGATTTATTTCTAGTTCTTGTGCATCAGGGTTGACAAAATTGTCCCAGGATATCTGTTTCTTACCCAGCTTATGAATGATGGCTAGTTTAATTAACCCATGGTGACTGACTACTGCTTGGGGATTTTTTGCTTTTCTTAATCGAACAGAAGTATCATGCAATATGGAATTTAAGAAAGAAGGCAGATTAACTGAAATATTTTTCTTAAGTACATCTAGGAGTTTGAGATGACAAGGTTTTACCGTAGCCTGACATCCATCACATGTAATGAACTTTTGGATGAATGGCACCAGTTCCTGCCATGGCTGGTGTAGAGAGGTAGGGTTAATCCCTCTTCCTTTTCGCTCCAACGGTTCCTCAAGATCCTAATATACTGCTACTACCTCTCTTAGGAGGATATGTTTCTCTATCCATATTTCTCCTTTTGCTGGAATTCTGGAGACTCCAACAATAATCTCCTCTGTGACTGGTATAATTCGACCCTTGATTCTAGTCTGACCTTCTTGCAGATTTTACAGAAACTCAATTGCAATTTTCATACCAAATCCTTGTAATCGGTGTACATATGTCAGCCAGCCGACTTGCTGGAGGATGGCACTAGCTGTATTTGAAATTGAAAAGTTTACAGGCTCATTTTGAAGGGAATTCCTCCCATAGCTGATATGATTTCTTCCTCTGATTGTATTCTTCCTTGGCTATGTTGTTTCGATTGAATGTTGTATGCAAGCGAAAGACAAAATGTGGTTCTGTGTAGGTAAATTCATGCCTTAATTGAAGTGTTCCTCTGGTCTTATCGATGTGTCTAACGGGATTTGTGTTGATATTTCGCATGCTTGCCAATTTAAGATCAATTACACCCCCTCCATCGAAGAAAGGGCGCCCATGCCCTCAAGTATAGGAGAGATTTAGCCAATAATGAATGTAGACAATGGAATGTCAACATTTGGTAATAATGATCTGTACGTGAAGGAGCAATTGAACTTCAGGTGGTTGATTAATTACTAGCATATGCAGTGTAAAGGTCAGTTTTGGAAATTTTTTCAGAATTGCATCTTGTGCAGAAGTGACCCGAAAGGGAAAGGGAATAGTATAAACATTATTGCGATATGATGTCCTCATTTACTGAAAAGTTATGACGGAAGCAAGACTGAGTCAATTAATGATTGGTGTTCCTATGGTAGATTATAATTCTCACTAATTCGAGTAATAGCTTATGGATGAAGAATGGAAGATAAGCAGAGCCACTGCTGCTAGCAGCCATTCATAGCCTCGACAGGGTTGTTATTTTAACCCGAAAGAATGAGTCGGGATCCTTATGTAAAAATGGTTATTCTGCCCATTTTATGGAGAGATCACCATGCTGGTATGGTAGCCAAATAACCATAGTGCCACTCACCAGAGTTGTAGCAAATTGATCAGGTCGGCTCGTGATGAGACCTCCTATCCTTCGAGTAGTTAAGAAGTTCATTACCCTGGTGTGGTGGCCATTGTGGGAATGTCACTTACTAAGCTCTTATGAACGTGGTCGGTTGGCTCGTGATGAGACCCTCTATCCTCTCTTGAAAATTTGCATGTGATCACAGTACTTCTTTTTGAATCATAACATCTTGATTTATAAGGAGGTCACTGTGCTAGTGTGATAGCCAGATAGTCACAGTGTCATTCACCAGGATTGTAACAAAGTGATCAGGACAGATCGTGATGAGACCTCATGTCCTTCAAACAAATGAGAAGGTCATTACCCTAGTGTGGTAGCCATTGTGGGCATGTCACTTGTTAAATCCCTATGATCATGGTAGGCTGGCTCATGATGAGACCCCCTATCCTCTTAAATATTTTCATGAACACATAACAATTTCTCTTTATACATGAAGGGAATCTTATTAACTCCTTAGGAGTTAGGGATGGTGAAATAAGTGAAAGAATGCCAATACAATTAATACCCTTTATTCCCATTCCTTCATATTGGAGGGAAATATTACTCGAATAGTGCAGAAAGATATACCATGATAAAGACATTTATTATATGATAACATATCTGAACTGGGGATGACTTAGCCTTTCACTTCATTTATGTACATTTTCATCTTCCTATTTAAGGAATATAGTGCCAAGGAGTCATCATATTTGTAATTATACCGTTTCCCTTTCTTCTTCAATTGCCATTTCCTTCTTCAACTGCCATTTCCTGCTCAGAGATGATTTTAGCTGGACAAAGGGGATAATGGGATGAAAAAAAACAAGGTCATTCAATTTGAACAGCAGGGAGAAATAAAACAAAAAATTAAACTATTCAATCCAATGGAACAACAACTGTTCATATATTGAACAATGGTCGTTCAGGTATTGAACAAGGAGTAGAATAAAAACTCAAAATCATGGTTGTCCAATCCGATTGAACAATAGCCGTTCAGATATTGGACAACAACTGTTCAAGGTTTGAACAAAAAGAAAAATAAGAACTCAAAATCATGTTTGTTCAATCCAATTGAACAGCAACCGTTCAAGGTTTGAACAACAAGAAAAATAGGAATGCAAAAACGTGACTGTTCAATTCGATTGAGCAGAAGCCATTCAAAGATTGATCAGCAGCCGTTCAAGGATTGAGAAACAAGAAAAATAAGAACACCAAAACACGGTTGTTTAATCCGATGGAACAACAACCATTCAAGAATTGAACAACAGTTGTTCAAGTTTTGAAAAACAAGAAAAATAATAACACCAAAACATGGTTGTTCAATCTGATGGAACAACAGTTGTTCAGGAATTGAACAACAGCCATTCAAGGTTTGAAAAATACGAAAAATAAAAACACCAAAACATGGTTGTTCAATCCAATGGAACAGTAGTCATTTAAGAATTGAACAACAACCATTCAAGTTTTGAACAACAAGAAAAATAAAAACACCAAAACATGGCTATTCAATTTGATGGAACAACAGCCATTCAAGAATTGAACATCAGTTGTTCAAGGTTTGAACAACAAGAAAAATAAAAACTCAAAATCATGGCTGTTCAATCCGATTGAACAACATCCGTTCAAGGTTTGAACAACAAGAAAAATAGAAACGCCGCTGTTTAATCCGATTGAACAACAACTGTTCAGGTATTGAACAACAACCATTCAAGGTTTGAACATCAAGAAAAATAAGAATGCAATTCACAAGAGGATAAGGAAAAAAAAAATTCAAGTATGAAGAATGTACAACAAAATAAGACATTTATATACATTATTTACAAATGATGCTAGAAAACCTCTCATGTACTTGAGTTTGTGGGGTTGTCACCCCCTTGTGCCACAACTTGGATGGTGGGATCGTTTCGTACCTATTGGCAAAAAGATTATTTTGTGAGAGGTTTGTGATAGAGGCGCACTCTATGTCCGTTAACTCGAAATGTTGAACCAGAACCATCTATGGTGGCCAAGGTGAGTGTGCCATTACTGTGTACTTCCTGAATCTCATATGGATCGAGCCACCTTGTTTGTATTTTTCCTAGAAAATCTTGGAATCTGGAGTCATAGAGGAGTGCCCAATCTCCTTTTTGAAAACCTTGTTCTTTATAAGGTTGTCACGCCACTTAGCTCGTTGTTGTTGGATGATCGCTGTGCATTGTAGGTCTAGTAGTCATATTTTATCTAGTTCATTTATTTGTTGGAGTCTTCTAGCTTGAGCTTCCGTTAAGTCCAACCCCACTTCTTGGGCTATTCTCAGAGTTTTGGTTTCGAATTCAATAGGGAAGATAGGTTCTCTCCCAAATACTAGCTGATATGGTGAATATCTAGTGGTGTTTCGCCAGGTTGTACGATAAGCCCATAAGGCTTCTGGTAGTCTAGTGGCCTAGTCCTGGTGATGTGCTGCTACCGTTTTGGTAAGGGTTGCCTCCAGGACTTTATTGGTGCTTTCGACTTGCCCATTTTCCTGTGGGTGGTAAGGAGACGTAACTCTATCGTTGATATGGTGATTTCTTAGGGTGGATGTAATTTTATTACCTATGAATTGTGCCCCTCCATCAATTATCACTTTTCGTGGTAAACCGTATCGTATGAATAGCTCAAAAAGAAAATTAATCACCGATTCTTATGTGGCTCTTGACAAGGCCACTAATTCTACCCATTTGGTTACATAATCTATGGCAACTAGCATGTATAATTTTTGGTTTGATGGTGGGTTGAATGGTCCAACGAAATCCAGCGCCCACTGTTCGAATGGTTCTACCACCAATTGTGGTTGTAGCAGCATTTCATCAGCTTGGCCTGGGCGGCCCATCCTCTGGCAGATATCATAGGCCTAGACATATTTTTTTGCATCATTCAAAATCGTAGGCCAAAAATAGCCTAATTGTAGCACTTTATGCCCAGTTCTGCGTTCTGCAAAATGGCCGCCACAAGGTTCATCGTGACAGGCTCGTAAGATGTCATAGATTTCGTTTTATCTTATGCATCTGCATATGTGCATGTCGGCCCCTATATGAAAGAGGTATCCACCAATCCAAGAGAATCTTGTGCTGCATTGTACAATTAGTTTCCATTCTCTTGATGTTAAGTGTCTAGGTAGCTTCCCTACTGCTAGATAATTTTCCACATCTGCATACAATGGTGTTTTTACCGCTACAACAAACAGATGTTCATAAGGGAACTAATCATCAACTGCTAGGGTTTCATCCGACTTTGGAACCATGGACAGGAAGTCCGCGACTACGTTTTCTTTTCCTGGATGATCTTTGATTGTTATATCGAATTCCTGCAACAAAAGTAACCGACGAGTTATTCTCCCATTCGTGATTGTTTTATTGGCTAAATATCTAAAGGTAGAGTGATCAGTATACATGAACACTTGATAACCAGTTATATAGTGCCTAAATTTATTAATAGCATAAATAACATCTAGGAACTCCTTTTTGGTCACAGTATAATTTAATTCGGCAAGAGTGAGGTTTTTGTTGATATAATAAATGGCATAAGGTTTTTTGTCTTCTTCTTGTCCAAGGACTGCTCCTATTGTTGTATCGGATGCATCCGAAGAGATGTGAAAAGGAATTTTCCAGTTAGGTCCTCGAAGAATCGGTGCTGTTGAGACCAGTGTATTCAAATCTGCAAAAGCGGTGTCACATTTGTCAGTCCAATGGAATTCAACATTTCCAGTTAATGCATACAAAGGTGCGGCTATTTGTGAGAAATTCTTTATAAATCTGCGATAATATCCTGCATATCCTAGAAAACTTTGTACCTCTGTATGTGTACAAGGTGTGGCTAATAGAATGATTACCTCTATCTTAGCTAGATCTACCTGTATTCCAACTGCAGAAATGTAGTGACCTAGGATCACCCCCTCAGTCATCATCATGTGGCATTTTTCATTTCTTAGACATAACCTAGTAGAAATACATCATTCTAACACCTTTTCTAGCGTTTCTAGAGCTTTATCAAAGTCTTCTCCATATTTTTTGAAGTAATCCATATAGATTTCCAACCCCTCATTTATTAAGTCAGAGAAAATGCTGATTATGGCCCCCTGAAATGTGGCTGGGGCATTACATAACCCAAATGGTAGAAATCTGTAAGCAAAAGTATCCCATGGGTAGGTAAAGGTTGTCTTATCCCGATCTTAAGGAGATATTTGGATTTTATTGTAACCAATGGAGCTATCAAGGAAGGAAAAGAGTCATTTCCCCGCCAATGTATCCAGGACCTGCTCAATTAATGGAAGGGGAAAATGGTCTTTCTGCATTGCTTTATTCAATTCTCTGTAATCTATGTAGATTCTCCATTTCCCATTCCTTTTAGGGATGAATACCAGAGGGGAGACACATTTGTTGTCTGAAATAGGGTAAATGAAATTCACATCTAATAGCTTTTTTAGTTCCTCTTTTAAAATCTCTTTTAAGTGTGGGTTTAGCCTTCGCTGGGGTTGCCTAATGAGACTTATTTCCTTATGATTGGTATAAATGTGATGGGTGCATAGCTGAGGTTCTAAACCCTTCATGTCTGGGTAATCCCAAGAAAATGACCTTCATACTTCCGAAGGACTTTTATGAGCTTCTACTTTTGGTCATCATCCAAATTGCCATTAATATTCAAAACCTTTCCTGGCTCAACCTCAATAGGTATGCTGTTACGTATAGTGGTTGTGGGAATATGCTGATCCTCGAGGTTTGTTATAGGATCCTCTTGATCTTCATTTTCAAGGATTGTTTTCAACATTTTAAATTTTAAATTTCAGATGTGGGTGGCTGACTCATAAAATTATTGATTATGTCGTCTTCAGTTTGATCCTTAAATTCAAGAGCTTCTACTAGTGTCAGGGGTGGACGAATGTTTTGCTCCCAGTATGTACATGGGTGTTTGTGAATTTTTACTGTGGGTAAGCTTCGTTTGGCAGGTGGATAAATGATGCTATTTTTTATAGAATCCCCTCTAGTGATAGTCATGTTGCCTATTCGACAGCCTATGTAAGTATCCGCTATGGCCTGCCAAGGTCGCCCAAGGATCAATGGATGCCCATCCATCCTGTTCTTTGGATTAATAACTAAAAAATCAGTTGAATATTCCCATGAGTCGACAGAGACCAGGATTTCCTGCACTATTCCTTTTGGTCTGATAACAGGCCCGTCAGCCAGTTCTGGCAGTGTAGCCATAGGTTCTAAAGCCGATATGCCTAGTTTTTCGCAGGCCCCTGTAGTTAAGATGTTAATGGCTTCTCCTAGGTCAACCGATGTGTTTGGAAATGAGTGGCCAGATATTTTTACAGTCACAATGGGATTTCATGGGTCTTCATATTTCATAGGTGGCTCCTTACCTAGTAACAAATTAGACATCGCCCCTACCACATGAATGGTGGGTGCAGCCTTTGTTTTGTTTTTTTTTTTTTCCCACATAGTTCTTTAATCATCATTGCATAGATAGGAATGCCTTGGATGGCCTGGAGGAGAGGAATTTTAATACAGAGGTTTCTCAATTCCCCCAAGATGTCAAATTCTGGAGATTTTATCAGTCTGGGCAGATTTAGCCTCTTAGGGAATGGGGGTGGAGGCATCCTAAGTTCTTCAGGTCCCTGTTGGTCAACCTCTTTCTCTGTTATATTTGTTTGGTTAGGTTCAGTTGAAGTCTCAATTTGGGACTGAGGTGGAGTCGTGGCTTCTATAGGTAAGATAGTACGTCCTGATCTCAGCTTTAGTTCATTGCACTGTTTCTGTTCAATGTCAGAATTTGGATTTTATATGATTTGGATTAATTGAAATGGTCTATTGTTGGGATTAGGATTGGGTTGGGCTGGTAATTGGGGGTGTATGACAGGCTACGGGTTATGCTGAACTGGGTAGGGAGCTGGAAATGTAGGTTGATTTTGAGTTCCCACCCCCATTGGTAGGCTGGTCATCCCCAGTGGTCGCTGCCAATTCCAATTAGTGTTTTGAGGAGGAGGGTTTGGCCACTGGGCTTGATATGGAACATTTTTCCAATAAGGAGGAGAACAAGGAAAGTTCAGCCAATTATTCCTTGATGAAGGTTGTGTACGCCAGGGTGGCATAGGAAACGACTGGTTTGGCCAAGTAGAGAAAGGGTTTTGAGTCTGCCAATATGTTGCAAGGTTTTACTGGTTAAACTGTGATGAAGAAAAGAATTGAGGCAGGTCTTGTGGAATACCTAGTTGTGCTTGCCATTGGCGACACTGATTCATTATATAGACTGGTTCAGTCTCTTCCTCTGCCTCCTTGTAAAATACTTTCAGCCCGAGAAGTGAAGGACATTGGTTCATGGTATGATCCTTAATGCAGATGGCGCAAGTCTAGACCATTTCTAAAGGACATTCCCTCTAGCTGTGCTTCTTCTGACATCATGGGAAAAATATGGCCAGGTTTTGTTCTATTATAGCTTGTTTCTGCTTAGCTTGTAAAACATCAAGCTGTGTTGTCAAGGTACCCAAGATGTCAGTTTTGAAATTTTCTAATAGATTTCCAAATTCTGCTCTGGTTACATTGCCATTGGTCTTCTTAAGATCATTTTTCATAGAATCACACCCAATTTTCCTATTGCATGTACTACCCCGAGAGCATCTAATACACAGGGAAATAACATCGTCATATTCTTCCAGGTAAATATCTCCTTTACCCATTATGTTAAGAATTTCAACCCATTCTTCCTTCATTCCTTTAAGCATCATGGCTTTTAAAATTTCCTTGGATATCATGGTATATGGGGACCTTTTTACATTGTATTGAAATCTTTCTATGCACTCTTTTAATGTTTCATTGTCTTTTGCTACATGTTAAATATTTCATCTTTTGGGTCTCGGGTTCGGCAATAGTATTGATATTTTTTAAGGAAAATCTTCTTCATTTCATCCCAATTATTGATGGTTCCCCCACCTAGTCCCATGAACCAGCGTAGTGCTGTTCCTTTTAAGGTAGAGGGAAATAGTTTCAGCTTCTGAGGATCAGTGGTGTAGTCATACCCCCTACATAAGACATCAAATTCAAATAGGAATGCATCAGGATCTTCCGTAGTCAAACCATGGAAGGTGGGAATGTTGTGTAAGGGGATGGCTTTCATAGGGGCATTTGCAGCATGATCAACAATGGGGTATTCCAATTTTGGTGTTTGCCTCTAATTCTGATTTTGATTATTTTCCATTTGGTCGAAGAGGTGCCAGAAATATTCAGGGATTTCTTGTTCTGGAGGAGTGATCTGGGGGGTCTTAGGAGGCGAATGTGGTGGAGGCTTTATAATGCTTCCCTAGTCTGGGATCCTAAGTACCTCTGTCTCGACCACTCTTTCAAGTGATTTAGGTTCTGGAGCTTCTATTTGAATTATGCCACTAGTTTCTCCTTCCCCTTCTTGTAAATTGCAAGAACCTCCCTCTCTCGAAGGGTCAGTGCCTATATGATTGGCAGTTTGAAGGCTTCGCTCAACTCCTCTTGTTTCACCATGAATCTAGGCATGGGCTGTAGATGGTGAGACTGTGGCTTGAGGGAGCGTGATAGGGCTTTGAATGGAAATAGTTCTAGGTCCTATGGATGCCTGAGATTCAACTTTCTTAATGATTTCGTCTATATATGTTGTTCTTCCAAGAATTATTGGTCCTTTGGATTGTGAGGATTTTTGCGAATGATCTCTGATTGTTTCTATATTTTTCTTCCTATTCATAAAACAAGAACACCTATTCTACTGTTCTTTGAACAATTTTGCTGAGAAGCGGGTTAGAGAGAAAGCATTTTTCTTGCCAGTACGTAGGTTCTTACCTCTCATTTTTAATACCCAATTCTTCACAACAATAGAGAAAGGTGAATAAATGATATCACTCTTAATACTCTCCCTGGCAACGATGCCAAAAATGTTGGTTTCACAAAGGTGGCTTATTCTAGGCAACCCTAATGCTTTTCATTTAATTATCAACCCGAGGTAAGTCTTCTTATTTAAAGAGTGTTGGCACAGTATATGCAAGTGAGATCGACTTATAGATACTCTATGTTGTTTATGAGAAAGGATTATCTATCCTTCTGAATTCAATCAATTTAACGAGGAATGGTTTGGTAAGTTATGGCTGGTTATTCTGTGAAGCCTAGGATTGAACAATGGGATGATGATTTGAACAACAACTTAATGAATTGAAAAAAAATCTAAATGAATTGATCTAAATGAATTTAAAAACAATCTAAATGAATTGAACAAAAATCTAAGTGAATTGAACAACAATCTAAATAAATTTAACATCAATCTTAAATGAATTGAACAACAATCTTAAACGAATTGAGCAACAATCTTAAATGAATTGAACGGAAATCTTAAACGAATTGAATGGAAATATTAAATGAAGCAATCTAAATGAATTGTACAGCACTCACTTATATAATTTTTCAATGGAATTCTCTTTTTAAACTAACTCATTGATATTAATCAATAATTGGACGCTTTACCGTGCTGACAAAACAATGTAACCCATAAAGATAAGTAACATCGGGCAATAACTATGTTACGATTTGTAAATCAATTGCAAAGGTATTTGAAGGAATTGGAAACATCTACGGGTGATGAAATATTGTTATAAACTAGAAAATACGAAATGTGATGATTCTGAATCAAGAAATACAAATGATAAACTATTCTGAAGGAAGAAAAACTGTAACTTTATTGAGTAGAAAAGTATGTTACAACCGCAACAGATAACTGAACGTGGATTCTGTAACTAACGCACAACACAGAATTGGCATAGAAACTCCCAGAGGTTGGGCCCAGACCACTGGAAGTTCTGACGTGATGAAAACATCAAAAGGTAATTGTTCAAAACATAAAAACTCAAAATATAATGCAGGAATACAATACGACAGCTCTGTCTTGATGCGCTGATTACAGAGGAAAAATTCCCATTCAACTTCGACTCCCTATCTAGTTTTTCCCTGGTCTTTTTAAATGAAATTTCACGCAATGAGGAAGCATTCTCCAAACGACAGCCTGCTATGTGTGGTTGTTATTTGAGTTCTTGAGCTTAAACCCATCTTTCTGCCTTCTGCCGGCCTCTGGGAGTTACTGAGATCCCATATGTTTGCGTCTGTCAGTTGTATTTCTATTTACCATTGGTTCAGCTACTTTTCCTTCCTGCATACGAAGATACAATAAGTAAATTTTCTGTTATAGAAAAATTCCTTTTGTCGTTAGCCCTATTGCTCTAGTTTTCATAAATATTTTAATTCTTTATTGTTAAGATGAGGATGAATTCCCAAAATTGTGACATAATTTGAAGTAATTATAGGGTGAAAACGCACCTCAATTTGGGCCCAACATATGGCACGGAAAACTAGTGCATGCACTATGGGCTGATAGACTAATGACCAAAAAATCAATCAGTATATCTCCCTATCAACTAGTGTATGGAATGAATGTAGTTTTTCCAACATCTTTGGGAGTTCCATTCATGAAGCTCCTCCAAGAAGTGCAATCAGAAGAAAATGACATGCAAAGAAGGCTGAACCAAACCATTCATTTGCAAAAATCAAGAGAGGAGGTTTACAAAAGGACACAAGCAGTGCAAGAAAACATAAAGAAGATCTTTGACAAAAGAACCAAAGCCAATGATTTCCACATTGGAGATACAGTGCTGAAATGGGATTCTAGGAGTGAGGACAAAGGTAAACATGGAAAATTTGAGAATTTGTGGAAGGGCCCTTATATCATTCATTCAGTTAGAGGTAATATTTTTTTATTTTTACAAGGGCTAAATGGAGAGGAGTTATTTAGAGGCCTTGTCAATGGTAGGATGCTCAAGCACTATTTTTGTCAAGGGTCCTAGTTTGAAGCTTTTCATTCACTATACATAACATTGCATGATGAGACATCATAAAAAGAAAAACTTAAAAATAATAAAAAGGAAAAAGAGGGTAGATTTAAAAGAAAACGTACAGCCCCATACCCAAAAAGAGTACTGCTGAAAGTGTGCAAGACTAAATGCCACTACTTGTTGAGAAAAAGAGTCTTGTTCAGTCATCTAGCCTAGTAATGGTTGAACATGTTTTAAATTTCTGCTGATAGGTTAGTGAAAGAAGGCTTGTTAAAAATTTTGAGCTTGACTTATCAGTAGGAATAGATTAGGAAGAAAAGATACTGGTTCTCCATGATCAAGTTTGAACCAAAGAGAAATATAGGGATGATTAACCAATGATGAAACACAACCCTCATATTTTCTAGTTTTTTTTGTACAAAAAATAATGTTTGTGTGCAGCTTGTCCCAATGCCACAACCCATGGTAAATCAGATTGCTTAATCCTGGTTCAAACCATGTTTTCAATTTCATGTCAATAGCTTAGAGAATTAAGTCTTTCATACATCTTAATCTTGACAGTTAGTTAGTCTAGGTAGAGAATAAAAAGAGTTCATTAGCATAAACTGAACTCTTGGAAGTGATAAGGCTAGAAGTAGATAGTTTTATTTTTATTTTTAAAACAAAAGAATGTCAAGGGTTTGCCAGCTTAAGTCCACCCAAGGAAGAAAAAGTGTTAGACCAATTAGGCTGGGTAGGTAGAGATAAGATTGGAGAAATCATGTTTTTCAGATTCATGAGATCGTAACTTTAGAGAGGAAACATCATCAAAAGAAAGAAGAAAAATATGCCCAATAGATTAGGCACTGGTCTTCATAAAATTAGAGATTTGATATCTGAAAGTTCTGGACACCTCCTGAAAAGGATCTGCCCTCCCCAAATGGATCCACTATTAGTCATCAATAATTTTTTCTATTTTGAAGATGATTAAGTACTTGACCTAGATTTCTAAAAACAAGATTTATGAATATTGTGAGTTCTAGAAATCTCACTTCCTTCATTATCCTAAATCAACCTAATTTTATATATATTTCATATATGCTTTCTAAAAGTTTACCTTGCTGCTCCAAAAGAACTCACCGTGGGCTGGTTTATCTTATTTTTTGCTCTCCCTACCCGCACTCTCATTCACTCCTTTCCCCCTCTATAAAACCCATTTTTCCCTAAAAAACCCTTCATAAAAGAGCCCCCCATTCCTCATTTTCTTTTGTATACATTAAAAAAATGTAAAAAGCCCTCTTTTAGATTGTTTAAAATCAAAATATTAAACCTATCGAGTCCTTTTGTTTTATAAATAAACCCTATTTTTATGGATAAACCCAACCTTATGTTATAAAACCCGAGCCCCTTTTCTATCTTGAGCCCCAACCCCCCTCATGCCCATATGACCATGACTCTGCTTACCTTATAATCCCCTCCGATGTGAATATTTTGCCTCCGCCTTTAATATTAAAAACCCCCTCAAAAACCTTATAAATTCAACCCATTCGTTGATTTATTAAAACCCCTAAAGCCTGTTCTCCTTCAAACTTCACACCTAGTTAAATCTTGCCACGTCACCTCACGCTCGGGCCCACCATTCCACCTCGAAACCTGCCCTTCGCTCCCCTGCTATGCGATCACTGTCGAACTCGTTCCTTGAGATCCGACATTTCGAATCCCATATCACAAATAAAGTAGCGCCGAGGTTAAAGTTTATTGACCCACGCGAAATGGGCGATTTTTCCCTACCGCATGACAATCACCCAATGGTATCGCATCAATGCCCCTGAAAACCATTACTAATCCCTCTAACGCGTGATAAACCACCCCCGGTTTTCCAAAACTACCTTCCCTCCATGCCAAATTTCAAACCTTCCCACCTTCGTTTGAATTCTTACTGGTTCCACCTTCGGAACCATGCCTCCTCCACTATTTTCTCCTCTGTAAACACCCTCTGAGAGCCCATAAACCTTAGAAAATGCAGTAAGCCCTCTTCGCAGGCTTTAAAGACTAAATTATTTGTGTCATGTGCAGGTATAATGGCGGAGATACAAGTAAACACATTCCGATGGTCCAAAAACGATGGATGAAGCCCTGGGTGACGATCCAGGGGTTTAAATCAAATTTAGAAGAACGAGAGGCCCTATGACAAGCGTAAATCATCAATGAAACATGATCATTGATGGTTTAATTAAACCCTCCTTTAGTGAAAGAACGCATCCCTGTAATAGAAAAGGCACAGACAAAGACATGATAAAGAGAGAAGGATATTCAAAAGACTGCAACCAAGAAAATCAAGGTCAAAGAGCTAATCAGTAGTTTAGAAGACAAATCAAAGGTTAAACCACCAATTAAGGAATTAGTCACAAAAGAGGAAATTAAAGATAATGAAGAAAATAGATAAAGATCAATAGATTAAAGGATTAAGACATAAGATCAAAGGTTAACTCAAACGATCAAATGAACAAACAGAGATAAAGCAGAATAAAGAAAAAGGTAGTCAAAAGGATAGACAAAGGAAAAATCAGAGTTTAAAGTTCTAAAATAGAGTTTCCATGATAAACCAAGGTAGATTAATCCCATAAAGACAAATTAGAATGAATTAGATCACAACAGTTAATTCTTCAGAGGATATTTTTCCACTAACAACCTATTTTTGTCAATAAAGTATCAAAAAATTATTACACTCAGTCAGAGATATTTTCTATATACCAGCAGTTATTGTAAAGTTACTACGATGCCCCAAAGTCAAATATTTCAATATATTAAATCAGAAGTTAAGTTAGGAGTTATTGTTCCATAGAAACATAGTTAGGTACTTCTGCCTTGGCCCTTGCATGGTCTCAAAAGTCAGAAACATATTAAACTTTGTAATAAATGACATCTAAACCCTAGTTTAGCAGCGCCTCCTCATTTGCAGATAAATACTGCATTTGAGCTCATTATTTAGGTTGGAATTTGATGACTCTTGAGAGTAATATATGGTCTTTTGGAATTTAAAGAGAAAATTGGTATAGTGGAGCTTGTGAATGCCTTATTTTTCTTGTTGATGGAGGAGGCTTGCTTGTAGGATCCCTGAGCTTGGTTAATGGTGAAGTGCTTCTATTTTCAGTTATTGTTTTCTCATGTTTCATTATGTTTCCATATTTCTATGCTGCAGTAGGATAAAATATTTAGACTAATAAATTTTCTTTAAAGGCACCTTAGCTCTGTTTATTCTTCATTGCCTTCATGTTTTCCTCTACTAGGACATTTTAGAAAATTATTAATTGCTCTCTAGACCCCCTAAGCTTGTTTATTTCATGAATGGTTTAATACAGTAGGTATGAAAGATGATTTATGGATAGCCCTGCTTGTTTGTTGTCACTAAAAACTATCCTTGAGGTCTCTCTCCAAAGTACCATTAATTAGGTCAACCAAAGAGGCTATGTTTCGATCATACCCTTTGTCCATGCTTGAATAATTTTTTTGGAGATATTCATAACTATGATCAATGATGTTTAGGCATTCCCTCTTTTTTGATTAAAGTTATATGTGTATGTTGAATTTTTTCTATCCTTGAAGGTGAAATCACTAGAAGTTAAATGAGTTTCTTGCCTTCTATATTTCATTGGAATGTTTGTCTTGAATGCTTATTTACTTAAGTTGAATCAAAGAGTTACTAGTTTTCCCTGTCTATTGATTGCTTCTTTATGCTTATGTATTTAAGTCCCTTATTGTTAAAAGGGTACATGATAAAGGATTCTTGATTTCCCTTTTCCCTACCTTTGTTCCCAAACTTGATTTCCATCTCATTTCCCATAAACCTTGAAAATCCATTTCCCAATGCTATATTTTCCCTATGATGCTCCCCGATCCATTGTTGAACTTTCCATAACTTTTATAGATTCCATAGCCCAATGACTTTAAGATTTCCTCATTCCATTTATTCTACTTGACCATCCTACCCAACCAAACAAACAAACAAGCCCTATACTTAACAACTAGCCTAAAATCAAACCCTAAAAGCAAACAAGTTCACATCCTTTGCATACAATAGAGAGAGCCCTCTCTGAGTCTAGGAAGGCTAGGTCCTAGGACTCCAAAGAATGGTCTGATGTTACTCTATGCATTTGGTCTACCAATCTGCTAAATCACAGGACCCTAACACCTAGCATTCGAATGTCCTCTTATAATTTAGCATTTGAATATTCAAACAATGAAGCAGAGTAGGAGGCTTTGATAGTCGGTCTGAAAATTCTCAGGAAGTTAGGTGCCAAGAAAATTTCTGTGTATAGCGACTCTAAACTGGTAATAAAAGAAGTCAAAGGGGAATACCAAGCCAAGCATCCTAGGATTCGAGCTTATCGAAATGTAATGTTATATATCCTCAAGACCTTCACTGAGTATACATTGTCATTGATCCCAAGGGACAACAAATTTATTGTTGATTCTCTTGCCACTTCGGCCAACATGTTTAAAAGTCCATCATATCCCAATAAGAAGTATGAGATAAACATAAAAAATCGCCCTATTTTTCTAGGTAATGTTCAGTATTGGCGAGTATTTCAAGATGAAAAATATATCAAAAACCTCTTACAGATAAAAGGGGAATTTGTGAATTCACAAATGGATGACCAATTTTATGAATATGACCAAGAATTGCATGCAGCAGAAATGAAAGTACTTCAACTAAAATACAACTCCATTCCCAGAGTTCTTGTTCCTTTGGAGGACATTTTTAACCAAGACAATGTTACACGTAAACCGACCAGGATGCCAACAAAAGTAGGAGTGGAAGATCTTAATATTGGCACTCCTAATAAGGCCAAGATGGTCAAGATTTCAAAATCCTTAAGCCCAGAGATGAAAGGTAAATACAAAATTCTCATGTCTCAGTTTGGTGATATATTTTCTTGGGAATATTCTTATCTGAAAGTGTACGATAAGATTATAATTCATCATATTATTCCCTTAAAACCGGATCAGAAGCTTTTCCGTCAGAAATTGAGGAGAATGAATCCCAAGCTGCTGCCCTCCATTCAAAAAGAGGTAAAAAATTTATTTACTACTGGTATTATAGTTCCACTTCAATTTTCAAATTGGATGTCTAACTTAGTGCTAGTAAGAAAGAAGACTAGAGAGATTCGCTTGTGTATAGATTTCAGAAATTTGAATAAAGTGTCGCTGAAAGACAATTACCCACTTCCAAAAATGGACCATATTATGCAAAGGGTAGTGTTGGAATGGGGTCTCCTAAAAATTTGTGAAATTGATCCATTTTGAATATTTTAGATTATATTCAGTCTAGCGTAGGGGTTTTGGGGCGGGTCAAAGCCCCGTAAGCATTGTAATGGGCGAAAGGGTAAACTAGGGGTCCGAAAACCATGGGTTACGGACCATAGGAAAGTCTAGGTTAGATTTTTATAAATAGAGATGAATTTTTTATTGTAAAGGATAAGAAATGATGAGCTATTGATGTGAATAGTGGCTTAAGATATCTGTTTGGGTTTTGGGGAAAAGACTCCTGCTGGCTGTGTGCGCAGAGATCCAAGTCCAGATGTGTGCGGACCCTACTGCTGTGTGCGCAGGCTGGGAAGGGAATTGTAAGGAAGAATTGATGAATGAATGAATGCAGAAGATTGTTAGAGAACTTAATCTGTGAGTACTTTTGTGTGAATTACTGATAATTGTTGTATTGTGCGTTTTCTATCTTTAAGCTGTGAAAGATATTTGTACTGCATTCTTGGATCTAGATATGTTATGTTCTGTTTATGTAATGTTGTGTTCATGTTACAAAAATCATATAACTATAGATCTAGTGCACGTGGATGCGAATAGAGACTTAATTAACTCTGTGCAGAACAAGGTAATCTGTGAATCGCAAGATCTAGCGCAGCTCTGCTTGCCTTACCCATCCTTTCTCAGGGTGCGAAAACATGGTTCCAGCACCCACCCATACTACTTCGGGTGAGAATTTGGCCCGCACAAGCAGGTCACTACTGAAAGGGCCAGTAGTATAGAAGTTTGTTGGCAAACCTTGCACACCGAACTTGGGTCAGGAACCCTCAAGCCAACAAATGGTTCCGTTGCCGGGACCCGAAGAAGTCTGAGAGAGGGATCGGGTAATGATAAGAGAATACTGGAAGCTTGAAAGAAAATAAATTGAATATTGGTTTGAGAGGCAGATCCAGGAGTTCGCAGTAAAAGAAAATCACTGTGGGAAGTTAACGGCGGAAAGGTGGAAAAATAGGTACATCCTTACTGAAAGCTACGAAATATTCTTTATGACCCTTGCGATTGAACTCCAGGAGTGGCTGGCCAGACTTGTGGAATTCCAGAAGTGCTGGAAGGACGAGTGAGTCACTCAGTGGACCCCAGAACTGCTCGAGCAGCTGGAAAAGACTGATAATACTATCACGCGCATGGTGGATCGCCAGGTGGATAGTGTGCTATGAGGATTTGTGATAGAATTTTCCATTGATTAGTTTGTCTCATACTCTAAGGCCAAGCAACGATTCTTCAAAGGGTTCCGAGGAAAATTTCTGAGGACCTTACCGTCGCTGATCAAGATATTACTATGCAAAAAAAGTATTTTGTGTAGTCATACTAGCTGAATGACCTCAGATCTAGATGGGAGCGCGACGCGCAATGGTAAATATTATTGAACCAACCTTGACGGAGCGAGATCTGCCTACAATCTGCACCTACAATCTGTTGCAGGAACTAGCTACGCAAGATCCCCCAGCTACATCGCCACCTAGGCCGCATAAAGGTAAGAATTCACCTATACCACCACCCCCCCTAGACAGTGATATGGTTGTGCATCTGAAATTACCTACCTTCAAGGGGGTATGAGATGAGGATATGAACCGGTTTTGGTTCATTGCAGACCTTGTATGGACTGCACAGTGTTAGACTCCTATACCAATAGGTATCATTTTTCATGATTGACTTGTTGAACTATGCAATATGTTCAAACCTTTTTCTTGTTGCAAAAGGTGTTCCATATTCTTAAAAAAATAAAAAAATTTAAAAGATGTAAAGAGGGTATACCCTAAAATAAAAATCAAAGGGTGAAAAAATAAAATTGGTCAAAAAAGTGAAAGAAAATGAACCCCACCAAAAGAAAGGCCAAGGAAAGTGTGCAAGTCTAAATGCCACTACTTTTTACTCTGATGTAATAAACAATTGTGTGTAGCTTGTTAAAATTTTGCCACAATTTATGAAGAGTCAAACTGTTTAAACTTGAATTATTCATTTTTCAATTTCATGTTGTAGAATAGAGAATAAATATCTGGCCAAACAGTTTAATCTTGGCAAATAAGTAGATAGGTAGAGTGAATAAAAGGAGCTCAACAGTTTAATCTGAGCCCTTGGATGTAATAAGGTTAGAACTAGACATATTTCCATATGTAAAAGAAAAAGTGTGATAAGGGTTTGCCAGTTTAAGTGCACCATAATAAAGAAGAGAAAATGGTAGAGTAAAGTAGGTAGGGTAGGTAGATGTTGTTGCAGAATTACATGTGATTAATGATGGTTCTAAATGTGTTCAATTTTACTTTCATCACAAAGTGAAAAGGCAGATACTACATTGGAAAATATTCACAGCAAATAAAAGTCAAGATTATTAACTTCCCCTTCATTTTTCCCTAAAGAATTCACTAATTTCCCTAAGCACTAAGGCATTTGAAGATTAGAGGGGCTCAAGGCATTTCCTTGACTTTTGGAGGGACCGGATCCTTGGCCCAATAATTGGAAAAGCCTAAGTACTTAAAATCATTCACCATCACACTCATTCACTTCTAAATAATATTTTCCTAAGTAAAATCCCATTTTACTTAGGAAAATCATGTAATATTTCATAAAAACCCTCAAAATCATTTTTTATTCTAAGTCTAAGTAATGAAGTTGTTATAATGCAATTTTCTTGTAAATCTTCACTTGCTTAGTTATATTAATGAAGTTTGAGTTTACATTGTTCCTTGGTCATATTAACTCTAATTTATATATTAACCCCCTATAAAATCACCTTTTCCTATTATATATAACTTCTTTTATATAATATTCCAAAAAACCCATGTATTATAGTTTTAACCAAAGTATTTAATTCCCACTCGTTCAAATAAAAAACCCATTTTATACCCCCTTTGGTTAAAATATATCATTATATATTATTCCCGCCCCCTATGGTAAATGAATCATGTTGATTTAATTACTATATAATAAAATATTTAAAAAAAATGATTTAAACATATTTTATATATGTTTGAAACAAAAAATAAAACAATTCCTGGCGCATTTTCCTCCCCTACCCTTCATCGTACGTAGGAATTAATTAATCCCTACGATTAATTGAGAACCTAACCCGCCAATCAAAACACTCCCGGAATGATTAATTGATAATAAATTGTGTCGGGCCCTCCTATTAACTCCCCGTCAACTTCACGCCCCGACCACTGTTCGATCACCCGTTCCAAGATCAACGGCTGTTGATAATTCCGCTAGCCATCCCCGATCCGAAAAATAACGCGTGAAATGATCGTGGTTTTCAAACAGTACCATGACCACATGTCATTCGTTCTGTGGAATCGCTGCCCATCCGCTCAATACCGCCTTCCCTCAAAAGCGGTGCAGAAAAAACTGCTTACCACCTATTCCCGTGACGCGTCCACCGTACATGATGATGTCATCAATCAAAAGCCCGCCACCCTTTGGAATTTGTAATAAAACAAATCTACCCACTTCATTTTCATTATTTTTTGAACGACGAAGGTCTCATGCAAAGAATTTAAAAAAAAAATTGTTAAGCGCCATCTGTCCACTGTTCATTCAAAGCTTACCCGCCAATATCAACCGTTTACCCGTTTAAACACAAACACCCTAGTGTTGCTCATTTTCACCTGATTGTGCAGTAAAAACCTTTGTAACCCAGCTGTGCCACCTGAAGCCTCTGTTAACCAATTTGAGCATGGCTTACCTCCCAAAAATCATTCTAGATTCACTCCACAGACCTCTCAAAATCAAATGAAACATTTTCGGCCTCCCCTGCAAACCAATGCTTTCTTAACAATTTGTTTTGTTTTACAGGTAATCAGAAGACCACATCCTTGGATAAACAATCTTAATACTATTCATAAGACGTTTTTACTCCAAGAGTGTTATCAAATCTATTCAAACAGAGATGGAAGATAAAACATACAGTTTAAAGACAAGCAAAGGAAAAAGGATATTAAACAATTTACTGTTGAAACAGACATTAAAAATCTAAACTACACATTGAAGGTAAAAAGACACAGTAAAGAATAGTTAAAGATTATCAGGATTAAAGAGTATCAGATTGACGACCAAGTCAAGTAAATCAGCTAGCATGAAGATAAACAGCAAGGAAGACAGTTACAAAACAGAACATACAAGTTCATGACAAAGTGAAGACAGATAAAAAATAGAGCGGTAAAAAGTAAAAGGTAAATAGTAAAAATGAAGTTACAGAGGCAGTAAAATGGTAAAAAGAAATGAAAATACTTTCACCAACATTGAATTTTGTCTAAAGTGAAAGTAAAACAGTTAAAAGAACAAAAAGGTGAAAAGATGAAAAACACAACAAGAAGGAACATTTTTGCAGAAATTTCATGCTTTAGTCATTGTTTTGCAGAAACTATTGTGATCAATCCAAGATGAATTTTGCAAAACTGAAGGATTTTTATGTTCTTAAGAGGACCATCTACAAAAACTGCTCTCACTTTTCTAACAGCTATTATGGTTTTGGAAATATTAAACAATGTTGGAAAGAACTTTTTGCAGAAACTTCCAGTTAAGTCATCATTTTACAGAGAAGATTGTGGCCAACCCAAAATACATCATATAAAACTGAAGGATTTTTTTTTTCCTAAGAGACCCATCTACAAAAACCTATCTCACTTTTTTCACAGTGATTTCATAATGAGAGATACATGCACATCTTTACAGGCTATTTTTCAGACTCTGTAAAACTCTGTTTTACACATATGTTTACAGAGCCTATTGTGCACAACTGGAGAGGAATTTTAGGAAATTGGAAGAGGTTTATCTCACCAACATATTAATCCACACTAACCTCTTTCACTTTTTATATATATATTACGGATGGATAAATAAAAAGATATCATTGGACCCCAAGTTTGCAGAATTGTTGGAGCAGAATGCACAAAGAAAGGAAGCAATTAGTGACTTGGATGCCTCATCATCAACTAAGAGTTGGATAAAATTCGAATTCTCCTCTTTTTAATCACCTATCCATAAGAAATAGTTCCAAATAGATGCATTAGCTTGAGTGTCCTCTACTTAAGTTCTATTTATGTAAAATAGTTGGAGAGATTTGTGAACTAATCTTGATATTTTTTCAAGATATTTTAGTTTAGAATTTGTATAAATACTCCATCAATTGGAGTAGTAAAGGCAGATTCTTAGACTTTGATGTAACATTGAATATTTTGGAATAAAGAGCTTTGGAGAAATTTTTCGTGGCAAAACTGGACAAGGAATTGAGGCAGAAGACTTTTCTCAGGATTCATGCGTCAAATGAAGGATCAATAAGTCATCTCTATCTCATGTTTTGAAGTTTTATATTTGTTTACAATATCATCTGTGTTTCATTATCTTAATATTTAATGAAAAGGATTAAATCAGAAAGTACTTAGGTGTAATCTGATTTCAGTCGTTATTATTCTAAATGTTTTCTTCTAAACTGGTTTAAACAACGAATTCTTAATTGCTCCTGTTTGTCTAGGTCATACATCTTTGGTTATTTAGTAAAGAATACTTAACTGCTCTTTATTGATAATCAGTCTATTTCTCTTCTCTTGAATTTGTTGAAATATTCTTCATTTCCTTTCATCCATTTGAATTCCATTCCATTCACTTTAGATCTATAATTGTTTCTAATTTGATTATCTTGCCCTGAAAAACCATCTTTTGTTAAAAAACTTGAGCTAGTGCAGCCAATCCTTTGACTCCGTTAGCCCAATGGACTGAAACTATTTGATCTTATTCTCAGCTAAAGAAATCCATCAACCCAAACAAAATCAAAACCCCTGGACTTTATAACTGGCCTAATATCTTCCAAAAACAAAGCTAAGTTTTATGGAGAGAGCCCTCTCTGGGTACAAATTGGCTAGATTCTGTACCTGAAGGTTGGTTTGTGGTTACCTCAGACCCCTTTCCTCTTCCAAAAACTTCAAGGAAAATCTAAGTGATAACACACAGAATGTGGCGAGTGAAACGGTAAAAAGGGCACAACTGTCGTTGGCATTCGAGGACAGGGCCCTGGACTGGTATATGTGGTATATTTACCAGAATGGGAGTGCATCCATTCAAGATATCAAGGACGTTTTGAAGCACCAGTTCAAGAAGCTAAAATCGTATTCCCAGCTGGTAGCAGAAGTGAAGGACTTAAAACAAGGTGCGTCTGAGTCAGTATGGGAGGTTGATCAACGACTGAAGAAAGAAATCAGGGAAGGAGGATTCAAATATGATGATAGACAACATACAGAATGGTTCATCGCTATTTTGTTACCTCACCTGCACACGCCAATGATTCATCAGACCTTTGAGTCACAGGAGAAGGCTGTGGAAGTCGCTATAAAACTAGAGGCTACCCCCCGAGAGGATACGTCGGCGGGGGTACAACAAATTCAGGAACAACTTGGGGCTATGCATATGGAAATACAGAACCTGTGAAAAGAACGAGGAAAGGACGGTTGCACAGATCTTTGGTGCATATGATGTCGAGTGTCTGGCCATACAAAGGATCAATGCCCTCTACTGACGGATTACATGCAAGTAGGAGGACCTAGCCCAGTGCACCCAGGGGGAAATAGGGAACCCATTCTATCACGACCTGGGTCAAGTGGACCTGTGCTGTGGTGCAATGATTGTCAGGTGGTAGGACTGTTACACCATTTTTTGGTCATCTAACCTATTATCATTAGATGGGCCCAAGTACACCATGTAAGACCAATTTTACTCCAAGTAAAATTGCCTTCACTATGAAAATAACTTAGTAAAGCACCTTTGTTAAGTTGTTTATGGTCTAAACAGGAAACCCCATAAGGAAATATTAAATAAATATACATTTGTTTGATTTTCCTCAAGAAATAATTAGTTAAACAGAAGTTTAATTAATATTTCTGGTTATATTTAACCCAAAACAAGGAAATAAATTAGATAAATCACTATTTATCTTATTATTTTCTAAAGAATAATTGTTTAAATCTTATTTAAATAATATTCTTTGTTAAATATGACTAATTCACCCTTAAATAATTAAATAAATCATTATTTATTATTACTCAACCATATCCTTAAAATGATAAATAAATCATTTATTTATTTATTATTACTTAATCACATCCTTAAAATGATAAATAAATCATTTATTTATTTATTATTTACAAATAAAGGGATTTGACTAAAGTCAAATTTCTTTTCCCTCCAACAAATATAATAAAATATTCCATAAAAGTTGGATCTAGATTTGGTTAATAATATTTTAATTATGCACCAATCTCTAGACTAACTCAATATTTTGTTATAAATAGAAGGGTTTTCCCATTCATTTGTCACCTCTTGTTGCCTAAAGATCACTCTAGATCTCAACACTTGGTCTGGCTATTGATCCATAATCATAGCCATACTTTTCCATTTTTGTTTGAGTTTTCTACACCATCAAGAGAGAGAAGTTCTGAATCTGAAGTGCTGAGGACTCACAAGAACCCATCCCATTGAGGAGAACAGGGAACACCCTCTTGTGTTTTCCTCCTAGGTGCCATTAATAAAATTATTCATTGGATATATTTTTGTCTTGTCTATTGGATCTATGGAGTAAATCTTATTTTTATACTGTTTAATGTCTTCTAATGCATAGATCTAGATTTTTGCAGCATTTTCCTTGATCATCTAATTGCAGATCTGAAGATATTAGCAGTCACTTCTGTTGTTAGGGCTATAAGTTATGCATAGCTAAAGTGGTATTTTTTCATACACTTCGAATAAATATTCATACTAACAACTAGTGACTCCACACGGGTTTACCATTATGACCGTTATCGTTTTTATGATCCTTTCATATCCAGCTGCATCAAACCCTAGGATTTCTCTTCAGCCCCTTGTTTTGCTTAGTCTTGATGTTTTTTTTAATCCATAAAACCCTAAAAAAATAAAAATTCTAACTTCCGCATGTTTTCAGACCCATTGCAGAGGTGACAAACATCAGCCGCAGCTGAGACGACAATTTTTTCTGAAACCTGCCGCTGAGAGTGAAAAACGTGTAGGTCCCAATTTTCTACCCAAAACCTGTGACCTAGACCTCCAGGGCACACTTTACATCTGCAAAAGTGCGACCTTTGCTGAAAACAGGCCAAAAAATTCGACCTGGACTTTCTGCAGGGATTTTTCTGAAAGTTTTATGGGTTCTGCTGAGCCTCTGTTCAGGGTTGTCTGACCTCCTTCTCCGCCCATTTTGGACCTGTACTTGTTCTGTTTCACTCAACTAAGGGGGAACGTAACCCCGTAGGGCTTCAATACCCTCCACTTTTTGTGAAAGAGTGTTTGTTGTTACAGGTTTTCTGAAATTTCAGAGTCTTCAGCCATTTTTTCAGATCTGATACCTCATCTTCAGATCCACTTTAGATTGGCTTGTTATCCATTCAAATCTCGTCTTTTAGCTTTATTTGGGTTTTCCCTTATGGGGCACTCCGTTTCCTTCCTGGAGATAGCCTTTTGCCACCTCTTTTTACAACAAATTTTCCTCTGATTTGTTGTTGTTTTCTGCACCACTTTCCAGCAGGTTTTGCCTTTTAGATCTTTGTCCCTCTTGACCCAAGATCTATTAGCCTATTTTAGTGTGTTTAGATTAATTTTTTTTACTCACCTATAGACTAGTTGTTGAGAGGCCCACCTTCTTGGGCTTAAATTATTCCATTATTAGCTGGTTATTTTCTGTTTTACAGGCCTAAATACTGTCATTTGCAGGGTTATTTTCAGCTATACAACAGCAGTTTTTCTTTTTCTCTACAAATTTCTGGGTTTAAAAATTAAAATTTACACCCTTTTACACACACACCCTAAGAAAAAAAGGGCTTGGTTAACACTGCCAAGCAAATACTCTAAAACATTGAAATCATTTGATCCGGCACCTCTTTGCCCTTGTTTTGACATTGTAATCACTTGATCCTGCACCTCCCTGCCCTTGTTGGTCTCTTTTTCCCTTGTGTTGTGCTTGTGTCGTCACCATTGCGCCCCCAAGGCATTCATCCTGGAGACTTCTTGGCCTTCATCCTCAGTTTCTGGTAGGGAGACTTACTCCTTCGCAGAGGAATCAAGTTATTCCTCAACCGAGTCCGCACTCTGAATCTTCTTCTAGTCCTTTGGGTTCTCCCTCTTGTTCCACCTTCGGTTCTCCCCTTGTCACCTTCACCATGTCTGGTGCAGGACCTAACACTTGGGGTAACCCCGGCCCTCCCGCTAGCAATACCACTAGTGGGACTGCAACGAACACTACCCCGGCTGGACCCTTGCTCCCTTTCATGGCAGGCCTCAGCCTCCCTAATTTTGACCAGTTGATAAATGACCCTATACACGATGACGCTAGTTGGCCTGTTATGCCAACCAAGCTCCCTTCAGACATCCCAAAGTTTTAAGGTCTTGCTGGAGAAGATCCTTCAAATCATATTCGGTCTTTCCACATGTGGTGTTCATCTAATTCCATTATCGATGACTCTGTTTGTCTTTGGTTGTTCCAACGAACGCTTACAGGTGAAGCTTCTAAGAGGTATGTTGATCAGGCCCCTTCCTCTCATTCCACCTTTGCGACTCTGGCCCGAGATTTTTTGTCTTATTTCTAGCTTCACCTTCGTTATGACACTGGTACTGAGCTCTTGACCTCTTTCTGTCAATCATCTCCAACCTGCCTATCTGAACATGTTCAAGAATGGTGGAGACGAAGGAGCCTATGTCAAGCCCCTCCATTCGAGGGTCGTTTCTACATGGACTGGTTCCTTAGGACTCTCTTGTCGCCTATCGGGAAATACGTCGCATCGTAATTTCCTCAAACTGAAGAAGCCTCTCTCCAAATTGCGTTAAAATATGACCTGATGTACGCTCTTCAGGTTATGTTTATACTGTTTGTTGTGTGAAATAACTGTTGAATTAATTCACCAATATTTATGTATCAACCCGAGCTCGTAAACACGAGTTGTACTGTACTCTCAAGATTTAGCTCTTAGAGTCGAAGTTTGCACAATTCCTCATGCTGTTTAATTCAAGAATGGAGGCACACAAAAACATCGATAAACACACACCTTGAAAATGAATCAATTCATAGCAAATCCTGGCTGGAAATATTCGTTATATTTATCTAAATCTGGAATCAAAACCATTACTAATCAATAGCAATAATGACTCACTGCTTCAAGAGAAACCTTAAAAACCCTAATTCTTCTTTTCAGAGGTCACACTTTGAAAGGAATTTCTAATCTGAGTGAACTGATAAATTATCTCACACTTCACACAACAAACTTGTAATTAAAAATGATATCTCAAATTATTTCTGATAACAATACTCCATGTCAACTTCACTATACTAGGGTTAAATGGAAAAGTGCAGCATCATACTGGTTTGGATATCAATTTATCACACAGACTCCAGTCATGACAGCCTCTAATCCTCCAATGTATACATATGTCACTTACTCTTGGCAATTTTAATTTCTACTTGGCAACAAAATTACATCAGACTCAAGCTATCAGAGTGTGCAACTGTTCTCTGGGTATGAGTTTCGAATTACAATTTTCCAATTTCGCTTAGGTAAGATTACTTAGGCTTCCATTATGATATTCATTCTGCAATAAGATAATTAATTTAATCAACACATGTCACAACAAGGTGTAAAACAGAGACAAAGATGAATTTGACTCTTGGTTTTCACAGTTGACACTATCATGGCAATTATATAATCATTCCCTGGGATTTGCAAGAAGGTTTCAATGTTCAAAAAATGATTTCCTTTCGAATCAGGTTGCAAGATTTAACTTTTGTGGATTGAAATTGTGAAACCTAACACACCAATCCAAACATCAGTCCAAGCTAATTAGAACTCTATTTTCAAGGAATACCATTTTCACTAAGGGATCTCACTAATGCAACTGCAAAAAAACAAACTGCAATTACCAATTTAAATATGCTAAAGGAATGGGAAAAGTTATTTGCTTGAAACTACTCTATACATCATCCATTTTCTTCCACCTAATCAACACACTGGACACAAAATGTCTTGCTATCTGAGATCTCAAAAGAATTTGTCACTCTCTATTTTATACTTCTATGTTGATCTTTTAAGTAACAGTAAGCTAGAATTCAAATGCAATCCAACACTGCTTCTTTAAATCAAAATGAAAAGGATCCAACACAATCATGAAAATTCTCTGCTACCACAGTGGCATCAATCTGGGCTATGCACATCTACAGGTCACTCATTACTTAATACATAGGGTCATTCAACACATATAACAGTGAACCATTGAATATTAATTGCAATCCGAGCTGTGCTCTGCTATTGGAATTGGTTTAGCAAAATGTTCTCATCAAAGGATTGAATCAAATGTATACAATCAAGCTTTGTTCATCCATGTGGAAATACAGTCAGCAATTTGTTTGTTTAGGGAGAGGATAGATTGTTTGCTCAATTCTGTTTCTGGGCAATGCTCAAGTCAAAGTGATGCGCATGTGGTGACAAATGGAACAAAGTCTCTATGGGAGAAATCGAACACACCTTCAGCTATAATCACAGGGTTTTTAAGAGGACATTCCAATCTGATCCTGGGGATATAAACTTACTCTGTTATGGAAATGTAAACTCAATGCTGACATCGATCAAACAACTCGGCACTCGAGCATCTAATCAGCAATGATTTTAGATTATAGCAACAGGAATTAGAGCCATGACACAAGTCGATTTCGAGGAATAATTAACTTCTGCAATCAAGAATTAAGAATTCAAAACAACGATTTTTTTTGGGAATTCTAGAAAACGTACATTAAGTCGAAACCAAATCGTAATTCAATTTATTATGTATTCCTACATTCAGATCAAGATCTTGGGGATTCAAGAAAATGTAAATCAAGCATACATCGACTGTCACAACTATTAGCTCTGCAATTGAAATCACCCAAATTCCGGACGCTTCAGCAAATGTAAATCCAGCAAACATAAATCGATTTTCACAATTGAATCTTTGCACTTAAATCACCAGATTCAGAAAACGTGACCTATGCTAAAAATCGATTTCCAAAATTTAATGAACTCTGCAATTTTAAATCCACGAATTCTTGAAACCAAACAAATGTAAACTCTGTTAAATGTAAATTGACTCTCACAATTTAATTCACTGTTGTAATCTAAATCTCTGAAAATCTGGCAAATGTAAATCCAAATCGATTTTCACAAATCAATTCTGCAATTCAAATCTGAACTCTGGAAAATGTAAATCAAACTAGAACAAATCGATCTGTAGAAATAATTAACGCTGCAACTACACATTCAACCACAAAGTGACTAATAATTACCTCTAGCTATTCTACCGAACTGAACCGGCTGTGGTGGGCCCTTGCCACACCCGGGAAAATGATGATTACAAACTTAGTTCACACCTACAAAAATCTTCTTCCGAAACTCATCACACCCACGTCAATCTTCAAACAATCAAGAACACACTGGCATTTCAAATCAATTTATGCTTTAGAACACCAGAGCACAACACAATGTAAATGAACAGCTGAAAGATGTAGTATATTAACCTCTGTCATCAAAAGTCGAGTCTCTGCCTTTATAGGAATCCTTACATGTTAATTTTAGTAACAGTTCCATGACATGGCAAGCATTGGAGACCAGAGATCTAGAATCCACAAAATTGGCACTTCCTGACCTAAATCATACTAACAGTTTTGATTACAACTAATTGTAGCTATATATAAAAAAAACAAAATCTTCTTTGAATGAATCGAACTCCACTATGCTGTAGAATGGCCAGCTGGCCCTCCACCAGTATTTGACTATGCCAAAGTGCTAGAAGGTCGTTGAATTGCTGAGCAGGGGCTTGAGCTGGACCTTCCCATGTTGGCACCTCCATTGTAGGCTGTCTGAAAATTCCTCCAAGCTAATCAACACATTCTGCAATATATCCATTGTTCTGCCCATAGTGATAAGTTGAAAAATAGAATATTACAAAAAAATGCCTAATACTAGCTATAAAATAGTGGAAACAACTCTACTTATACTGCTTTTACCTTTAACTGTGGTTGATGAAGGTCTGGTCATTTTAGGGACTTAGGAGAGGGACAAGAGGGTTTATAGGTGTCAAATTAGGCCAAAAAGGGGCTAAGGAGGTGATGAAAAATAGACAAAAAGCAGCCTCAACATCTCCCCCACAGTTGAGCTGAGGCATGTCCTCATGCCTCCAAGTCATCATTGTCCAATCAAAAAAATTAGTTGCTTGGGCCAACTTCTCCAAACTCTTCCTGAATGAAGTTGAGCATTTGTGAACTGTGTAGCCAGTCCTTTAGCACTTGTCCTTCTCCCTAAATTAGATTTTTTTTTTTTGATATATATATATATATATTTTGTATTATATTTTGTATTTATTTATTGACAGGGACTGATATCTCTGCTGGGACTGTTGACTGCTGAGGATGACCTTCATCTGGCATGTGGACCAACCCTGTATTGGAAAAGGACCTTGTTGTTCTAGGCTTATAGAAGCAGAGGTAGGGGTAAAAGCATGTATATCTTGGGCAATATTATCTGGGAGTTGAAACTGATCTGAAGATGAGGGAGATGAAGGAAATTGGGGAGAAGATGAGGGAGAGGGAGTAGCAAATACGGGGATGAGGTTCAAGGGAACGTGGTAAACAACATGTACTTGTAGTAGATTTAAGCCCATACCTTGTCACTTAAATGATATTGGGAATGGACATAGCATCACCTTTTGGTAATATAGGAGCTGGTCTGTTGTTTGAGTTGTAGCTTCTGCTGCCATGATGATCATGCTTAACAGTAAAATTTACAATAAGTAAGAATGTCCAGATCAATCAGATTTTTAGACTTGGGCTGCAATTCCAGGGCTTTTACTGCCGTCAAAAATAGAACTCTGCATAGTTCACTTGTACCATATATCATTTATGATCATGCTATAGCTTCTGGACATCAGATTTCCCAGTGAAGATTTTGGTCCAGCAGTGAATGTCCAGGTACAAAGATGTCTGAAGCATGGAATTGGTTATTGTGCAGGATAGAATATAGAACCTCCAATCTCTCTGAAAAAGTGCCACCCAGTTTTTTGAGGTGGGGCTGGAACCTGTTCACCATCTCATGGATTTTATCCAGGACAAAGATGATAACTGCCTGGGGCATTTATGTTTAGGGGGCTTCAAATGTCCTGAAAGAAGGCTCCGGGGGGGTTTCTTTTCCGTAAACATTCCAGTGGGCCTAGAAAAGAATAATTAAATGCCCATTGGATCCCTAAGCTACCACCACCTTATTGTTTTATCGAGCCTAAGGTAGTTCTTGCTCGGGGCATTCATGTTTAGGGAGTCTGAGTTGCCCATAGAAGACTCCAGGGGGTTTCTTTTCCATAGATATTTCCTTGGGCCCGGAAAAGAATAATTCTATGCCCAAATAATCCCTAAACTTCCACTGGTCCATAAATTTTACGAGCCTGTATCAGTCGGTGCTCGAGAGCTTCATTTTTCGAGAGTCTGAAGACATCTAAAGAAGACTCCAACTGTTCCTTTTCCATAAGTAATCCGACGGGCCTGGATAAAGGAATAAACCTACTCCTGCCGAATTTCTCCTTTATTCTACATGGACTGTGGGGAGAACCACCTGTAGATATGGAAATTGACAGTCCACTGGTTAATCTATATACATATATATAAAAATAATAATAAAAATCAATCAACTGATCTAGCAAGAGGCTGGTCATTTCCATGAACCAGCTCTAGTCCTGGATCCTTCTGAATTTCCTACAAAAACAAATCATGTGAGAGCAGTTTATGATAAAATTTTAGCCGATGGCCATTCACCAGGAAGGAAGTTTGCTCATTATCAATGGTTTTAATACGTACTGACCCGTTATCAAAAACTTCAACTACTTCATAGGGTCCCAACCAGTGAGTAGAAAAATTACCTTTGAAGTGTTTGAACTTACTGTCATACAACAGGGCCCAGTCGCCGGCACGGAAGACTTTATTTTTGATGAATTTGTCTCATCAAGCTCATTTAGTTGCATTAATCTCCGCTCTTGAGCTTCAGTCAAATTCATTCCCAATTGGGCGATCGTCCTGAATGTATTCACTTGGAATTCGATGGGAAAAAGTACCTGTTTCCCATAGACTAGCTCGTACGAGGTGTGTCCTGTCCCATTTCTCCATGTAATCGTGTAAGCCCATAAGGCTTCCAATAGCTTGTCCGCCCAGTCCTTATGGTGCAGTTGAACAGTTTTCGTGAGGATGGACTCCAAGAATTTATTTGTGGACTCTACTTGCCCATTAGCTTGAGGGTGGTAGGGGGTAGATTTACGATGCTTAATCTGATATTGTTTAGTGAGTGCCTTGACCAATTTTGATTTGAATTGTGTACCTTGGTTTGTGACAATCTCACGCGGTACACCAAATCTCGTGAAAATGTCTTCAAACAGAAACTCTACTACTGCCTTCTTCGTGGCAGCGTACAATTCTTTCGCTTCCACCCACTTGGTAACGTAATCAATGCATACCAAAATGTATTTCTTTTTCTTCGGCATCGGAGAGATGGGCCCTACAAAATCCAATGCCCGCTTCTCGAATGGTTCAATGGCTATTTGGGTTTGAAGAGGCATTTCGTCAGAGGAAACTGGCCTTCCCATCCGCTGGCAAGCATCACAGCTGGAGACAAATTTCTTGGCATCTTTCAAGAGCGAGGGCCAATAATACCCTATACGGAGAACTTTGTATGTGGTTCGTTTGTCAGCAAAATGCCCCCCGCAAGGCTCATCGTGGGAGGCTCTCATGACATCGTACATTTCATCTTCCCGCACACACTGCCTCATGATCAGGTCTAGTCCTGTGTAAAACAAATCTCCCTCGATCCAGGAATAATTAGCACTGCGTTGTATAATGTTATGTTTTTCTCTGGAAGACATGCTCTGTGGTAATTTCCCTGATACCAAATAGTTTGCAATATCAGCAAACCAGGGAGTGATGGCAGAAATAGCGAATAGTGCTTCGTCTGTGAATTCATCAGGTACCGGAGTTGTTGTGCTTCCCTGTCCAATATTCAAACGAGACAAAAAGTCAGCTACTAGGTTATCCCTTTCACGCCTATTGATGATAGTTATATTAAATTCTTGCAAAAGCAACAACCATCTAGTTATTCTACCATTTGTAATTGGTTTATTCATTAAAAACCTAATGGAAAAATGATCGGTATGGACAAAAGTCTCATAACCGGTAATGTAATGTCTAAACTTCCCAATGGCATGCACAACTTCTAAAAATTCTTTCTTAGTGGCTGTATAATTTAATTCAGCAGTGGAAAGATTTTTGCTAATAAAATAGATAGCATAAGGATAGCGATCTTCCCTTTGTCCCAAAACTGCTCCTAGTGCAGTGTCTGAAGTGTCGGTACATATGTGAAATGGCAGGGATCAGTTTGGTCCTCTCAACACCGTAGCGGTAGATAGTCTGTCTTTTAGTATCTGAAAGGCCTGTTGACAGTTGACATTCCATACAAAGTCAGCATCTTTATTTAATAACTTAAATAATGGTGTTGCAATATTAGTAAAATTCTCGATAAAGCGACGATAATAACCTGCATGGCCCAGAAAAATTCTTACCTCTTTTTGCGAACTAGGAATGGGAATATGTGAGACTACCTCAATTTTTTTCGTATCAACTTTAATTCCTTCTAATGACACATGATGACCCAGAACGATTCCCTTTGTTTGCATCATTCTTCACTTGTCACTGCTAAGGGCGAGGTTTGCTTCTTGACAATGAATCAATACTTTTTCTAAATTGGTCAAGGCTTGACCGAAATCATCTCCATAGACTGTGAAGTCATCCATGTAGACTTCTACAAAGTCATGGACCAAATCGGAGAAAATGGCGAGTACAGCTCTTTCAAACATAGCTAGGGTGTTACAAAGACCAAAAGGGAGGAATCTATATGCATAGGTGCCCCAAGGGAATGTAAATGTGGTATTTTCCTAATCTTCTTCAGCTATCTGGATATGATTATATCCACTGTACCCATCTAAAAAAGAGAAATATTTCTTACCTGAGAGTGTGTCAAGTACCTGATCGATGAGGGCAGAGGGAAGTAGTTGCGTAATGTGGCCTTGTTTAGTTCTCTGTAGTCAATGTAGATACGCCACTTGCCATTCTTTTTTGGCACCACCACCAGAAGTGACACCCATCTACTATCTGAAATAGGATAGATGAAGCCTGCAGGTAGGAGTTTCTGGACCTCTTCCTTGACAATCTCTTTCAATGATGGGTTCATTCGTCTTTGTGGCTGTCAGAAGGGTCTCATCTCTTCGTTAGTGTAAATGTGATGGATGCAGGTGTCTGGATGGATGCCTCGCATGTCAAGGTAGTCCCAAGCGAATGCTCCATATTTCTTACGAATCATATCCATCAATTTTTGCTTTTTTTCCGTGGTCAATTCGACACCGATGTGTAAGGTTCTTCCTTCAGTAATTTCCACAGGCTCTGTAGTGAGTTCACCTCTCTCCTCTATTGTGGCAAAATATGCGAACATGGTTGGATGGCAGGCTTCCTAGAACTCATCACTGAAAACATGGTGGTAACCATTAAAAGAAATCGGATAATCAATACAAGAACTGTGGAATAAAAACTGGTGCAAGATATGTTCATCGGACTGTTCCTGGAGACCTTTAGACTGTTCTAATGTAAGCAAAGGAAACATACAGTCTTCATCTCCGTAGGGGCTCTTGAGCCATAATGGTACTTCTACAGCTGTCTGGGTAGGGGGGAAAATATACAAGGCTTGGCTAGTGGAACCATTGGAAATGATCATTTCTCCATTTCTAAACCCCATGACGGCATCAACAGTTGCCAACCAAGGGCGTCCCAGAACTACAAGATGTCCAAGTCTCGATGTTTTTGGAGAAATAATGATAAAATCTATAGGGTATTTCCAGGAAGCTATAGTGACCACTACGTCTTCTAGGGTTCCTATTGGTTTGATGATGGATTTGTCTGCCATTTCCAAAATGATGGGGGTGGTTTTAAGCCCTAGAAACTGCAAAGATGTCATAGTCTCATATGTCATGGCATTTATTGCTGCCCCTAAGTCTACAAGTGTGTTTGGCAGAAGTACTCCATTTATTTCAATGGTGACAATGGGATTCCCAGGGTCCTGATACTTCACAGGCAAGTCAGAAATCATGGTGGACATTTGGCTCATGATTTTTATGCTCTGGTTCTTATGCCCTTTCTTACCTGGCTTCTTGATGCAGATATCCTTGTCAATTTTGGTATAAATAGGGATGTCTCTGATAGCTTGTAAGAGTGGAATTTTAATGCAGACATTCCTTAATTCATCTTCTAGGTTATATTCCAAAGGAGTCTCTTCCTTATTTACAAGGAGTCTTTCTCGGTAGGGTGGTTCATTTGATTCTTCTTCTTGTATTTGTTTTTGTTTTTCATTTTGCATATGGTTTTCGGATGATGTGGAGGGACCTCCTCTATGACAACAGTTGATTTCCCATTATTAATTTTTTTCCCTGATCGTAACTGAATTTCGTTCATGGGGATGGTAGTGATCATGTATGTAGGGAAGGGCTGGATGTTTATGTTCTATGCAGGTTGAGGTGGTCTATTGTGGTTTGGGTTAGGTACAGGTTGCGCAGGACATGATGTAGGGCGAGGTGGGTTTGGAGGTGCCTGCGAAGATGATGATGGGTTAGATGGTGCAGGTAAAAGTTGATGCAAGGGAGGGGATGGCAGCAATGGTCGTTGATATGTGGGAGGGTTATACCCTGGCTGATAGGATTGCATGGTTGGGTTGTACCCTTGATAGGTATGAGGATTATGCCCTTGATGATATGTCGGGGTGCTTGGCATATTTGGGTAGGGCGCATAGAATTGGCTCTGTGGCTGATAGGGGTTGTTATAAGGGTTTTTCCTCCAGTTTTGGTTCCATGGGGTGTTTTGGGTTTGAGGAGCAGCCCAAGGAGGATATGCTGGCTGGAAGTTCCAGGGTTGCGTTTGACTATACCCTTGGGGACTAGGTTCTGGGAACATGTTCTGATTGGGGCCTCTCCAAAAGGGCTTTTTACTTGCTTGTGATGGATCATTTGTTTAAGCATTCCCTTTATAGATGGCTTGTATACCGGGAAGAGAAGGGAATTTACCAGTGGCACGTTCTAAGGCACAAATTCCACAAACCTCAATACTGTTGATGGGACACTCTCTTTCCATATGCTTTTGCCTACATCTGGGACAAAAGATTTCCATAGAAGCCCTTTCGTCTTCTTGTTTCTTCTTATGTTTCATTGTGTCGAGCTGGTTGCCAATGGTGTTTAAGATGTCAGTTTTGAAGTCTTCTAGCAGGTTCCCTAGTTCGCCCTAGTGACATCAGTAGAAGCAGGTTTCTGGTTTCTAGGTGCAGTGTCTCGGAGACTATCACGTAGCTTCCTACCTACTTTAGCCTGGCTTCTAGAATAGGTTCGACAAAGTTCGACTATTTCAGCAAAAAACTTTTTGTAAATATCCCCACCACTCAAGATATTTAGAGTCTCGATGCATTCGTCTCTTAACCCCTTTAGAAATACTGTTCTGACCGTTTTTTCCTCTAGATGGTCTCCTCGGGATTTTTGAAAATGATACAAGAAGCGCTCAAGATATTCTTCTAGGCTCTCGTCATCTAGTTGTTGCATTCTCAGAATATCATTTAGGTCCCTAGTTTTGCGGAAATCCTGGTATTTCTTAAGGAATATAGATTTCATGTCATCCCAAGTGTATATGGTGTTTTCCCCTAAGCTCATAAACCATCGAAGTGCGGCATCCTTCATGGTGGCTGGAAATAGTTTTAGTTTGTGTGCATCATCGTAGTAATTATAGCTTCTACACAAAATATCAAATTCAAAAAGAAAAGCATCAGGATCCTCAGAAGACTTACCATAAAAGAGCGGCAGGGAGGTCATTTGAATGCTCTTCATTGTGATATTCCTGGTGATGTCGAGGATAGGAAACCCAAAGGTAGTTTCTTCATCCTCGTCGTCTGGTCCCCCTTGTGGTCCATCAGTGTTTTCTCCCCTCCGGCCATTCCTGTTTCCTCCAAAGAAAGTGGGTCCTTCCTCTTCTTCATGATTCCCCTCATTGTTTTTTTTCTCACCTTCATTTTTTTCCATATTGGCACTGATGTTGGTGGAGAGAGAGCTAATGGACAACCTTATTTCCTCTTGGTTTGCAAGTTCCCCTTCCAAAATCTCCTTCCCACTGGTACTCCCTTTTTCATTTTTAGTACCTGCGTAATGATTAGCGGGGTTAGTTAATGGAGTTTTTATTGGACCAAAATTCTCAGGAAATTGAGAACTGGAAATAAATCTACCTTTATTATCCCTAGGTCTACTTCTACGCATAAGGAAATAAGAATAAAGTTGAGAACAAGCAGTAATCAGTCAGACTTTGGAGCAACCCCACAAAAGTGGATGCGTGGCTCTTCACTCATGTCTTACCTTACTCTCCCCGCCCTCTGACAGTCCTGCAAGATCTTTGAAACTTCAAAAAATAATGAATACCTGAATCTTGAAATTACAGCCTCCCCGGCAATGGCGCCAAAATGTTGTGTGAAATAACTGTCGAATTAATTCACCAATATTTATGCATCAACCCGGGCTCGTAAACACGAGTTGTACTGCGCTCTCAAGATTTAGCTCTTGGAGTCAAAGTTTGCATGATTCCTTATGTTTTTTAATTCAAGAATGGAGGCACACAAAAACATCGATAAACACACACCTTGAAAATGAATCAATTCATAGCAAATCTTGGTTGGAAATATTTGTTCTATTTATCTAAATCTGGAATCAAAACCATTACTAATCAACAGCAATAATGAATCACTGCTTCAAGAGAAACCTTAAAAACCCTAATTCTGCTTTTCAGAGGTCACACTTTGAAAGGAATTTCTAATCTGAGTGAACTGATAAATGATCTCACACTTCACACAAAAAACTTGTAATTACAAATGATATCTCAAATTATTTCTAATAACAATACTCCATGCCAACTTCACTATACTAGGGTTAAATGGAAAAGTGCAGCATCACACTGGTTTGGATATCAATTTCTCACACAGACTCCAGTCATGACAGCTTCTAATCCTCCAATGTATACATATGTCACTTACTCTTGGAAATTTTAATTTCTACTTGGCAACCAATTTACATCATACTCAAGCTATTGGAGTGTGCAACTGTTCTCTGGGTATGAGTTTCTAATTACAATTTTCCAATTGTGCTTAGGTAAGATTACTTAGGCTTCCATTATGATAGTCATTCTGCAATAAGATAATGAATTTAATCAACACATGTCACAACAAGGTGTAAAATAGAGACAAAGATGAATTTGACTCTTGGTTTTCACAGTTGACACTATCATGGAAATTATATAATCATTCCCTGGGATTTGCAAGAAGGTTTCAATGTTCAACAAATGATTGCCTTTCAAATCAGGTTGCAAGAGTTAACTTTTGTGGATTGAAATTGTGAAACCTAACACACCAATCCAAACATCAGTCCAAGATAATTAGAACTCTGTTTTCAAGGAATACCATTTTCACTAAGGGATCTCACTAATGCAACTGCAAAAAAACAAACTACAATTACCAATTTAAATATGCTAAAGTAATGGGAAAAGTTATCTGCTTGAAACTACTCTATACATCATCCATTTTCTTCCACCTAATCGACACACTGGACACAAAATGTCTTGCTGTCTGAGATCTCAAAAGAATTTGTCACTCTCTATTTTATACTTCTATGTTGATCTTTTAAGTAACAGTAAACTAGAATTCAAATGCAATCCAACATTGCTTCTTTAAATCAAAATGAAAAGGATCCAAACACAATCATGACAATTCTCTACTACCACAGTGGCATCAATCTGGGCTATGCACATCTATAGGTCACCGATTACTTAATGCATAGGGTCATTCAACACACAGAACAGTGAACCATTGAATCTTAATTTGAATCCGAGCTGTGCTCTGCTATTGGAATTGGCTTAGAAAAATGTTCTCATCAAAGGATTGAATCAAATGTATACAATCAAGCTTTGTTCATGCATGCGGAAATACAGTCAGCAATTTGTTTATTTAGGGAGAGGACAGATTGTTTGCTCAATTATGTTTCTGGGCAATGCTCAAGTCAAAACGATGCGCATGTGGTGACAAATGGAACGCAGTCTCTATGGGAGAAATCGAACACACCTTCAGCTATAATCACAGGGTTTTTAAGAGGATATTCCAATCTGATCCTGGGGATATAAACTTACTCTGTTATGGAAATGTAAACTCAATGCTGACATCGATCAAACAACTGGGCACTCGAGCATCTAATTAGCAATGATTTTAGATTATAGCAACAGGAATTAGAGCCACGACACAAGTCGATTTTGAGGAATAATTAACTTCTGCAATCAAGAATTAAGAATTCGAAACAACGATTTTTTTGGGAATTCTGGCAAACGTACATTAAGTCGAAACCAAATCGTAATTCAATTTATTCTGCATTCCTAAATTCAGATCAACGGGATCTTGGGGATTCCGGCAAATGTAAATCAAGCATACATCGACTGTCACAACTATTAGCTCTACAATTGAAATCACCCAAATTCTGGACGCTTCAGCAAATGAAAATCCAACAAACACAAATCGATTTTCACAATTGAATATTTGCACTTTAAATCACCAGATTCAGAAAACATGACCTATGTTAAAATTCGATTTCCAAAATTTAATGAACTCTGCAATTTTAAATCCACGAATTCTTGAAACCCAGCAAATGTAAACTCTGTTAAACATAAATCGACTCTCACAATTTAATTGACTGGTGTAATCTAAATCTCTGAAACTCTGGCAAATGTAAATCCAAATCGATTTTCACAAATCAATTTTGCAATTCAAATCTGAACTTTGGAAAATGTAAATCAAACTAGAACAAATCGATCTGTAAAAATAATTAACGCTGCAACTACACATTCAACCACACAATGACTAATAATTACCTCTAGCTATTCTACCGAACTAAACTGGCTGTGGTGGGCCCTTGCCACACCCGGGAAAACGTTGATTACAAACTTAGTTCACACCTACAACAATCTGCTTCCGAAACTCATCACACCCACGACAATATTCAAACAATCAAGAACACACCGGCATTTCAAATCGATTTCTGCTTTAGAACACCAGAGCACAACACAATGTAAATGGACAACTGAAAGATGTAGTATATTAACCTCTGTCATCAAAAGTCGAGTCTCTGCCTTTATAGGCATCCTTAAATCTTAAATTTAGTAACAGTTCCATGACATGGCAAGCGTTGGAGACCAGAGATCTGTAATCCACAAAATTGGCACTTCCTGACCTAAATCATACTAACATTTTTTATTACAACTGATTGCAGCTATATATAAAAAAAACAATATCTTCTTTGATTGAATCGAACTCCACTATGTTGTAGAATGGCCAGCTGGCCCTCCACCAATTTTTGACTATGCCAAAGTGCTAGAAGGTCGTTGAATTCCTGAGCAGGGGCTTGAGCTGGAGCTTCCCATGTTGGCACCTCCATTGTAGGCTGTCTGAAAATTCCTCCAAGCTAATCAACACATTCTACAATATATCCATTGTTCTGCCCATAGTGATAAGTTTACAAATAGCATATTACAAAAAAATGCCTAATACTAGTTATAAAATAGTGGAAACAACTCTACTTATACTGCTTTTACCTTTAACTGTGGTTGATGAAGGTCTGGTCATTTTAGGGACTTAGGAGAGGGACAAGAGGGTTTATAGGTGTCAAATTAGGCCAAAAAGGGACTAAGGAGGTGATGAAAAATAGACAAAAAGCAGCCTCAACATCTCCCCCACAGTTGAGCTTAGGCATGTCCTCATGCCTCTAAGTCATCATTGTCCAGTCAAAAAAATTAGTTTCTTGGGCCAACTTCTCCAAACTCTTCCTGAATGAAGCTGAGCATGTGTGAACTGTGTAGCCAGTCTTTTATCACTTGTCCTTCTCCCTGAATTAGATTTTATTTTTTTTGATATATATATATATATATATATATATATATATATATATGTATATGTATATATATGTATATATATATATATATATATATATATATATATATATATATATATATATATATATATGTATATATATATATATATATATATATATATATATATATATATATATATATATATATATATATATATATATTTTGTATTATATTTTTAATTTATTTATTAATAGGGACTGATATCTCTGTTGGGACTATTGACTGCTGAGGCTGACCTTCATCTGGCATGTGGACCATACCCTATATTGGAAAAGGACCTTGTTGTTCTAGGCTTATAGAAGTGGGGGTAGGGGTAAAAGCATGTATATCTTGGGCAATATTATCTGGGAGCTGAAACTGATGTGAAGATGAGGGAGACGAAGGAAATTGGGGAGAAGATGAGGGAGAGGGAGTAGCAAATATGGGGATGAGGTGCAAGGGAATGTGGTAAACAACATGTACTTGTAGTAATTATTTACACTACCTATAACTAGATTAAGCAGATTTAAGCACATACCTTGTCACTTAAATGATATTGGGAATGGACATAGCATCACCTTTTGTTAATACAGGAGCCGGTCTGTTGTTTGAGTTGTAGTTTCTGCTGCCATGATGATCATGCTTAACAGTAAAATTTACAATAAGTAAGAATGTCCAGATCAATCAGATTTTTAGACTTGGGCTACAATTCTAGGGCTTTTACTGCCATCAAAAATAGAACTATGCACAGTTCACTTGTACCATAGATCATTTATGATCATGCTGTAGCTTCTAGACAACAGATTGCCCAGTGAAGATTTTGGTCCAGCAGTAAATGTCCAGGTACAAAGTTGACTGAAGCATGGAATTGGTTATTTTGCAGGATAGAACATAGAACCTCCAATCTCTCTGACAAAGTGCCACCCAGTTTTGTGAGGTGGGGCTGGAACCTGTTCACCATCTCATGGATTTTATCCAGGCTGGAGATGATAACTTCCTGGGGCATTTATGTTTAGGGAGCTTGAAATGTCCTGAAAGAAGGCTCCAGGGGAGTTTCTTTTCTGTAAACATTCCAGTGGGCCCGGAAAAGAATAATTCAATGCCCATTGGATCCCTAAGCTACCACCACCTTATTGTTTTATCGAGCCTAAGGTAGTTCTTGCTCGAGGCATTCATGTTTAGGGAGTCTGAGTTTCCCATAGAAGACTCCACGGGGTTTCTTTTCTGTAGATATTTCCTTGGGCCCGGAAAAGAATAATTCTATGCCCAAAGAATCCCTGGACTTCCACTGGTCCATAAATTTTACGAGCCTGGATCAGTCGGTGCTCTAGAGCTTCATTTTTTGAGAGTCTAAAGACATCTAAAGAAGACTCCAACTGTTCCTTTTCCATAAGTAATCCGACAGGCCTGGATAAAGGAATAAACCTACTCCTACCAAATTTCTCCTTTATTCTACATGGACTGTGGTGAGAACCACCTGTAGATATGGAAATTGACAGTCCACTAGTTAATATATATAAATATATATATATATATATATATATATATATATATATATATATATATATATACATATATATAAAAATAATAAAAATAATCAATCAACTGATCCAGCAAGAGGCTGGTCATTTCCATGAACCAGCTCTAATCCTGGATCCTTATGGATGTCCTGCAAAAACAAATCATGTGAGAGTGGTTTATGATAAACTTTTAGTCGATGGCCATTCACCACGAAGGAAGTCTGCTCATTATCAATGGTTTTAATACGTACTGACCCGTTATCAAAAAATTCCACTACTTCATAGGGTCCCAACCAGTGAGTAGAAAACTTACCTTTGAAGTGTTTGAACTTACTATCGTACAATAGGGCCCAGTCGCCGGTACAGAAGACTTTATTTTTGATGAATTTATCATGCCATCTAGCTCTTTGATCTTGTACCAGCAAGGTTTTGTAGTATGTGTCCTGTCGGATCTCATCAAGCTCATTTAGTTGCATTAATCTCCGCTCTTGAGCTTTAGTCAAATTCATTCCCAATTGGGTGGTCGTCCTGAATGTCTTCACTTGGAATTTGATGGGCAAAAGTACCTGTTTCCCATAGACTAGCTCGTACGGGGTGTGTCCCGTCACATTTCTCCAGGTAATCCTGTAAGCCCATAAGGCTTCCAATAGCTTGTCCGCCCAGTCCTTATGGTGCAGTTGAATAGTTTTCGTGAGGATGGACTCCAAGACTTTATTTGTGGACTCTACTTGCCCATTATCTTGAGGGTGGTAGGGGGTAGATTTACAATGCTTAATCTGATATTGTTCAGTGAGTGCCTTGACCAATTTTGATGTGAATTGTGTACCTTGGTCTGTGAAAATCTCGCACGGTACGCCAAATCTTGTGAAAATGTCTTCAAACAGAAACTCTACTACTGCCTTCTCCGTGGCAGCATACAATGCTTTCACTTCCACCCACTTGGTAACGTAATCGGTGCATATCAAAATGTATTTCTTTTTCTTCGACATCGGAGAGATGGGCCCTACAAAATCCAATGCCCACTTCTCAAATGGTTCAATGGCTATTTGGGTTTGAAGAGGCATTTCGTCAAAGGAAACTGGCCTTCCCATCCACTGGCAAGCATCACAGCTGGAGACAAATTTATTGGCATCTTTAAAGAGTGAGGGCCAATAATACCCTATACGGAGAACTTTGTACGCGGTTTGTTTGTCGGCAAAATGCCCCCCGCAAGGCTCGTCATGGGAGGCTCTCAAGACATCGTACATTTCATCTTCCCGCACACACCACCTCATGATCAGGTCTGGTCCTGTGTAAAAAAAATCTCCCTAGATCCAGGAATAATTAGCACTGCGTTGTATAATGTTATGTTTTTCCCTAGCAGACATGCTCTGTGGTAATTTCCCTGATACCAAATAGTTTGCAATATCATCGAACTAGGATTGATGGCAGAAATGGTGAATAGTGCTTCGTCTGTGAATTCATCAGGTACTGGAGTTGTCATGCTTCCTTGTCCAATATTAAAACGAGACAAAAAGTCAGCTACTAGGTTATCCCTTCCAGGCCTATCGATGATAGTTATATTAAATTCTTACAAAAGCAATAGCCATCTAGTTATTATACCATTTGTAATTGGTTTATTCATTAAAAACCTAATGACAGAATGATCAGTATGGACAAAAGTCTCATAACCGGTAATGTAATGTCTAAACTTCCCAATGGCATGCACAACTGCTAACAATTCTTTCTCAGTGACTGTATAATTTAATTCGGCAGGGGAAAGATTTTTGCTAATAAAATTGATAGCATAAGGATAGCGATCTTCCCTTTGTCCCAAAACTACTCCTAGTGCAGTGTCTGAAGCGTCGGCACATATGTGAAATGGCAGGGACCAGTTTGGTCCTCTCAACACCGGAGCGGTAGACAGTCTGTCTTTTAGTATCTGAAAGGCCTGTTGACAGTTGACATTCCATAAAAAGTCAACATCTTTAGTTAATAAATTAAATAATGGTGTTGCAATATTAGTAAAATTCTCGATAAAGCGACGATAATAACCTGCATGGCCCAGAGAACTTCTTACCTCTTTTTGCGAACTAGGAAAGGGAATAAGTGAGATTACCTCAAATTTTTCCGGATCAACTTTAATTCCTTCTAATGACACATGATGACCCAGAACGATTCCCTTTGTTTGCATCATTCTGCACTTGTCACTGCTAAGGGCTAGGTTTGCTTCTTGACAATGAATCAATACTTTTTCTAAATTGGCCAAGGCTTGACCGAAATCATCTCCATAGACTATGAAGTCATCCATGTAGACTTCTACAAAGTCATGGACCAAATCGGAGAAAATGACGAGTACAGCTCTTTGAAACGTAGCTGGGGCATTACAAAGACCAAAAGGGAGGACTCTATATGCATAGGTGCTCCAAGGGCATGTAAATGTGGTCATTTCCTGATCTTCTTCAACTATCTGGATTTGATTATATCCATTGTACCCATCTAAAAAAGAGAAATATTTCTTACCTGAAAGTGTGTCAAGTACCTGATCGATGAAGGGCAGAGGGAAGTATTCGCGCAATGAGGCCTTGTTTAGTTCTCTGTAGTCAACGCAGATACACCACTTGCCATTCTTTTTTAGCACCACCACCAGAGGTGACACCCATCTACTATCTGAAATAGGATAGATGAAGCCCACAACTAGGAGTTTCTGGAGCTCTTCCTTGACAATCTCTTTCAATGTTGGGTTCTTTCATCTTTGTGGCTGTCGGGAGGGTCTCATCTCTTCGTTAGTGTAAATGTGATGGATGCAGGTGTCTGGATGGATGCCTTGCATGTTAAGGTAATCCCAAGAGAATGCTCCAGATTTCTTACGATTCATATCCATCACTTGTAGCTTTTGTTCCGTGGTCAATTCGGCACCAATGTGTAAGGTTCTTACTTTAGTAATTTCCACAGGCTCTGTAGTGAGTTCATCTCTCTCCTCTATTGCAGCAAAAGATGAGAACACGGCTGGATGGCAGGCTTCCTAGAACTCATCACTGAAAACATGGTGGTAACCATTAAAAGAAATCGGATAATCAATACAAGAACTGTGGGATAAAAACTGGCGCAAGATATGTTCATCGGACTGTTCCTGGAGACCTTTAGACTGTTCTAATGTAAGCAAAGGAAACATACAGTCTTCATCTCCGTAGGGGCTCTTGAGCCATAATGGTACTTCTGCAACTGTCTGGCTAGGGGGGAAAATAGACAAGGCTTGGCTAGTGGAACCATTGGAAATGATCATTTCTCCATTTTTGCACCCTATGACGACATCCGCAGTTGCCAACCAAGGGCGTCCCAGAACTACAGGTCTTCTAGGGTTCCGATTGGTTTGATGACGGATTTGTCTGCCATTTCCAAAATGATCGTGGTTGGTTTAAGCCCTGGCAACTGCAAAGATGTCATAGTCTCATATGTCATGGCATTTATTGCCACCCCTAAGTCTACAAGTGTGTTTGGCAAAAGTACTCCGTTTATTTCAATGGTGACAATGGGATTCCCATGGTCCTGATACTTCGCAGGCAAGTCAGAAATCATGGTGGACATTTGGCTCATGATTTTTATGCTCTGGTTCTTATGCCCTTTCCTACCTGGCTTCTTGATGCAGAGATCCTTGACAATTTTGGTGTAAATAGGGATGTCTCTAATAGCTTGCAAGAGTGGAATTTTAATGCATACATTCCTTAATTCATCTTTTAGGTTATATTCCAAAGGAGTCTCTTCCTTCTTTACAAGGAGTCTTTCTGGGTAGGGTGGTTCATTTGATTCTTCTTCTTATATTTGTTTTTTTTTTCATTTTTCATATGGCTTTCAGATGATGTGGATGGGACCCCTTCCTCTATCTCCTCCTTTATGACAACAACTGATTTCCCGTTATTAATTTTTTCCCTGATCGTAATTGAATTTCATTCATGGGGATGGTAGTGATCATGTATGTAGGGAAGGGCTGGATGTTTATGTTCTGTGTAGGTTGAGGTGGTCTATTGTGGTTTGGGTTAGGTACGGGTTGCGCAGGCAATAATGTAGGGTGAGGTGGGTTTGGAGGTGCCTGCGAAGATGATGATGGGTCAGATGGTGTAGGTAAAAGTTGATGCAAGGGAGGGGATGGCAACAATGGTTGTTGATATGTGTGAGGGTTATACCCTGGCTGATAGGATTGCATGGTTGGGTTGTACCCTCGATAGGTGTGAGGATTATACCCTTGCTGATATGTTGGGGTGCTTGGCATATTCGGGTAGGGCGCATAGAACTGGCTCTGTGGCTGATAGGGGTTGGTATAAGGGTTTGTCCTCCAGTTCTGGTTCCATGGGGTGTTTTGGGTTTGAGGAGCAGCCCAAGGAGGATATGCTGGCTGGAAGTTCCAGGGTTGCGTTTGACTATATCCTTTGGTACTAGGTTCTAGGAACATGTTCTGATTGGGGCCTCTCCAAAATGGCTTTTTACTTGCTTGCGATGGATCATTTGTTTCAACATTCCCTTTATAGATGGTCTGCAGACTGGGAAGAGAAGGGAATTTACCGATATCATGTTCTAAGGCGCAAATTCCACAAACCTCAATACTGTTGATGGGACACTCTCTTTCCATATGCTTGTGCCTACATCTGGGACAAAATATTGCCATAGCAGCCCTTTCGTCTTCTTGTTTCTTCTTATGTTTCATTATGTCGAGCTAGTTGCCAATGGTGTTTAAGATGTTAGTTTTGAAGTCTTCCAGCGGGTTCCCTAGTTCGACCCTAGTGACAGTAGTAGAAGCAGGTTTCTGGTGTCTAGGTGCAGTGTCTCGAAGACTATCATGCAGCTTCCTACCTACTTTAGCCTGGCTTCTAGAATAGGTTCGACAAAGTTCGGCTATTTCAGCAAAACACTTTTTGTAAATATCCCCACCACTTAAGAGATTTAGAGTCTCAATGCATTCATCTCTTAATCCCTTTAGAAAGACTTTTTTGACTATTTTTTCCTCTAGATGGGCTCCTCGAGATTTGTGAAAATGATACAGGAAGCACTCAAGATATTCTTCTAGGCTCTCGTCATCTAGTTGTTGCATTCTCAGAATATCATTGAGGTCCCTAGTTTTGCAGAAATCCTGGTATTTCTTAAGGAATATAGATTTCATGTCATCCCAAGTGTATATGGTGTTTTCCCCTAAGCTCATAAACCATCAAAGTGTGGCATCCTTCAGGGTGGCTAGAAACAGTTTTAGTTTGTGTGCATCATCATAGTAATTATAGCTTCTACACAAAATATCAAATTCGAAAATAAAAGCATCAGGATCCTCGGAGGACTTACCATAAAAGAGCGGCAGGGAGGTCATTGGAATGCTCTTCATTGTGATATTACTGGTGATGTCGAGGATAGGAAACTCGAAGGTAGTTTCTTCATCCTCAACGTCTAGTCCCCCTCGTGGTCCATCAGTGTTTTCTCCCCTTCAACCATTCCTGTTTCCTCCAAAGAAAGTGGGTCCTTCCTCTTCTTCATGATTCCCCTCGTATTTTTTGTTCTCACCTTCATTGTTTGCCATATTGGTGCTGATGTTGGTGGAGAGAGAGCCAATGGACAGCCTTATTTCTTCTTGGTTTGCAAGTTCCCCTTCCAAAATCTCCTTCCCACTGGTACTCCCTTTTTCGTTTTTAGTACCTGCACAACGACTAGCGGGGTTAGTTAATGGAGTTTTTACCGGACCAAAATTTTCAGGAAATTGAGAACTGGAAATAAATCTACCTTTATTATCCCTAGGTCTACTTCTATGCATAAGGAAATAAGAATAAAGTTGAGAACAAGTAGTAATCGGTCAGACTTTGGAGAAACCCCACAAAAGTGGATGTGTGGCTCTTCACTCACGTCTTACCGTACTCTCTCCACCCTCTGACAGTCTTGCAAGATCTCTGAAACTTCAAACAATAATGATTACCTGAATCTTGAAATTACAGCCTCCCTGGCAACAGAGCCAAAATGTTGTGTGAAATAACTGTCGAATTAATTCACCAATATTTATGTATCAACATGGCCTCGTAAACACGAGTTGTATTGCGCTCTCAAGATTTAGCTCTTAGAGTCAAAGTTTGCACAATTCCTTATGTTGTTTAATTCAAGAATGGAGGCACACAAAAACATCGATAAACACACACCTTGAAAATGAATCAATTCATAGCAAATCCTAGTTGGAAATCTTCGTTCTATCTATCTAAATCTGGAATCAAAACCATTACTAATCAACAGCAATAATGACTCACTGTTTCAAGAGAAACCTTAAAAACCCTAATTCTGCTTTTCAGAGGTCACACTTTGAAAGGAATTTCTAATCTGAGTGAACTGATAAATGATCTCACATTTCATGTAGCAAAATTGTAATTACAAATGATATCTCAAATTATTTTTGATAACAACACTCCATGCCAACTTCACTATACTAGGGTTAAGTAGAAAAGTGCAGCATCACACTGGTTTGGATATCAATTTCTCACACAGACTCCAGTCATGACAGCCTTCAATCCTCCATACCTAACCGACCTATTTATGTATACATACGTCAATTACTCTTGGCAATTTTAATTTCTACTTAGCAAGCCAAATTACATCAGACTCAAGCTATCGGAGTGTGCAACTGTTCTCTGGGTATCAGTTTCAAATTACAATTTTCCAATTGCGCTTGGGTAAGATTACTTAGGCTTCTATTATGATAGACATTATGCAATAAGACAATGAATTTAATCAATACATGTCACAGCAAGGTGTAAAATAGAGACAAAGATGAATTTAACTCCTGGATTTTACAGTTGACATTATCATGGCAATGATTTGCAAGAAGGTTTCAATGTTCAACAAATGATTGCCTTTCGAATCAGGTTGCAAGAGTTAATTCTTCCATCACTTTTGTGGATTGAAATTGTGAAACCTAACACACCAATCCAAACATCATTCCAAGCTAATTAAAACTATGTTTTCAAGGAATACACACTTTCACTAAGGGATCTCACTAATGCAACTACAAAAAAAAAACAAATTGCAAACACCAATTTAAACATGCTAAAGGAATGGAAAAAGTTCTCTGCTCGAAACTACTCTATGCATCATCCATTTTCTTCCACCTAATCAACACACTGGACACAAAATGTCTTGCTGTCTGAGACCTCAAAAGAATTGTTCACTCTCTATTTCATACTTCTATGTTGATCTTTTAGGTAACAGTAAGCTAGAATTCAAATGCAAACCAACACTACTTCTTTAAATCAAAATGAAAAGGATCCCAACAAAATCATGACAATTCTCTGCTACCACAGTGGCATCAATCTGGGCTATGCACATCTACAGGTCACTCAATGTACGGGACTTATTCAGCACACATAAAAAAAACACCCATTATCGAATCTCTTTACAATCCAATCTATGTTCTTTCACTGGAGTTGATCTTAGTCCTGCATGTTTCACCCTAGCTTATTCAGCAGAAAGATTAAATTTGAGTGTGTCCAAACCAAAGGTCTGCCTTTCACGCAGCAACTTGTTCTCTAAAGCTGATAACATGGATCCCAGCTACAACAACCTTACACCTCATATTTTTAATTAGAGTGGATTAGAATTTGGAATCTGTCCACTTGTAGCAGCTCGGATTTGTGATTGCATTATCATCTGAAGTCTGTCCTCCTGTAGCAACTCACTGCCACCTATCCTTTCGGACTTGTGGAAACTTATACCCTCATATTTGTTACAGTCACTTGAGGTTCAATTCTTGTGGCTTGGATTTATGAACATAACCTTAGACCTACCTTTAACACACTCCTCGATATGTACCCAAGCTCTCTTTCAACGCTGAACCTATGTTGATGTAGCGAATTGAAGATTAGAATGCAATTTATATGGAAGTAATTAGATTCAGGTTATAATTACAATGATATTTCCAATCAAATCCTGGAGCTACGCAATTTCCCCCTATGGCAACATTTCACTAGTGCTGAGATTGCTCTTCTACGATGCAGTTTGGGAATTTAACACTACAGCACATGAATTGACCAATTTCTCAAGATCGACTTTTGAAAGCAATTGTCATCTGACATTTAAATCACCTGATGTTCATACACCACAGCAATGGAATCAAATTGAGACATAAATCGATTTCAAAGACAGTGAATTTTGTTGTTTAAATTAATCGATATTTAAAAACTCCAGCAAACGTGAATTAATCCAAGACCAAATCGTTTTCCAAAAATAATTTAATTCTACAATCATTCATTTAAATCAACGATGGGAACTTCAACAAATGGAAATATAGTAACATAAATCGATTGTCCACTACTAATTAGCTCTGCAAATTAAATCACCCAATTCTTGAACTCCGGCAATGTGAATCAAACTAAAACAAATCAATTTTCACCATTTAATCAACTCTGCACTCCAAATCTTCGAATTCTTGAAATCCAACAAATGTAAACTATGTTAAACGTGAATCAACTTTCACCATTGAATTGACTGGTGTAATATAAATCTTTGAAACTTCCAGCAAATGTAAATCCAACTAGAACACATAATTTTTCACAAATTAATTATGCAATTCAAATCTGAGCTTGGCAAATGTAAACCAAACCAACACAAATCGATCTGTAAAAATAATTAACGCTGCAACTACAAATTCAACCACATAGTGGCTAATAATTACCTCTAGCTATTCTACCGAACTGAACCGGCTGTGGTGGGCCCTTGCCACACCCGAGAAAATGCTGATTACAAACTAATTCACACCTACATAAATCTTCTCAGAAACTTAGCACACCTATGATAATCTTTGAGCAATCAAGAACACACTGGCATTTTAAATCGATTTCTTCTTCTAAACACCAGAGCACACATAAATGGACAGCTGAAGGATGCGTTATATTAACCTATGTCATGAAAAGGCGAGTCTCTACCTTTATAGGCATGCTTACATCATAAATTTAGTAATAGTTCCATGACATGGCAAGCGTTGGAGACCAGAGATCTGGAATCCACGAAATTGGCACTTCTTGATCTAAATCATACTAACAGTTTTGATTACAATTGATTGCAGCTATATATAAAAAAAAACAAAATCTTCTTTGAATGAATCGAACTCCACTATGCTCTAGAATGGCCAGCTAGCCCTCCACCTATTTTGACTATGCCAAAGTGCTAGAAGGACGTTGAATTGCTGAGCAGGGGCTTGAGCTGGAGCTTCCCATGTTGGCACCTCCATTGTAGGCTATCTGAAAATTCCTCCAAGCTAATCAACACATTTTGCAATATATCCATTATTATGCCCATAGTGATAAGTTGACAAATATCATATTACAAAAAAATGCCTAATACTAGCAATAGAATAGTGGAAATAACTCTACTGATACTGTTTTTACCTTTAACTGTGTTTGATGAAGGTCTGGCCATTTTAGGGACTTAGGAGAGGGACAAGAGGGTTTATAGGTGTCAAATTAGGCCAAAAAGGGGCTAAGGAGATGATGAAAAAAAGAGAAAAAGCAGCCTCAACAGTGGTTGAAGGGGCATTTCATCTCTACAGGGTGGCCTCCCTGTTCGTTGGCATATATCGCAGGATTTACAATAGTCATGGGTGTTAGTATGCAAGGTTTTCCACCATAACCTAGCCCTCAAGATCTTTTGTGCCATTGCTTTCCCTGCGTAGTGACCTCCTGCTACTCCGTCATGAGCGTTGGTCAAGAAAACATGCCTTTCATGCTCCAAAACATATCGCCGTAATACTTCATCTGCCCCCATCTTATATAAGTGTGCTGTGATGATGGTAAATTTTGTTGCCCAGGTGACTAACTCTTTTTTCTGTTGTATAGAGTACTCTGGAGGTGTCGTCCTGGTATTCAAGAACTGAATGATATCAACGAAGTGTGCATTGAATACCCTGATAGAAAATAGTTGTGTATCAGGCAATTCGGCTTCCAAGTCGGTTGGCTCCTCGCCACTCTCTATTCAAGACAAGTGGTCCAGCCCAGCATTCAACTTGCTCGGATTGAATATGATTTCAAAGTCATATTCCTAAAATAGCTGTAGCCACCGACATATTTTCCCCCCCAACACAGGCTTATTGACTAGGTATTTTAAACCTGAATGGTCTGTGAACATTTTGAAGTGACCCCCTAGCAAGTAATGCTGATATTTCTACAACGCTTAAACCATGGCCAATCCCTCCCGCTCAGTGGTGGAATAGTTGCGTTCCGCTCCAGAGAGCTTCCTACTTGCAAAGGCAACCAAATGGTCAATCTCCTTCCCTTGGCTGCGTAAGGACAGCCCTGAGAGCAATGCCTGATGCATCGACATGAAAATGGAATACCTTCTCCCAATCCAGAAAGATGAGAATAGGTGCTGAGACCATATTTTCCTTTAGTAACTCGAAGCTCTTTTGGAATTCGTCATTCCAAAAGAATGAAACATCCTTCTTGAGCAATTTTTCCATAGGGGCAGTAATCAATGCATAGCCTTGAATGAATTTCCTGTAGCATCTCGTGTGTCCAAGGATCGAGCGTAGCTATTTCTCCGTGGTTGGTACTGGAAAATTTATGATAACTGCGATTTTGGCAGGATCTACCATTAGTCGTCCTTGCTGACAAACTATGTGGCCGAGCAAGATTCTGAAGGGTACGCAGAAGATACACTTCTTGATATTTAGGGAAATCTGGTGTTTCTGGTAGGCATCCAACATCATGCATAGGTTTGAGATGTGTGCCTTGACCAAGCCAAAGATAGTCCAATCATTGAAACAGACCTTGAGGAACTTGTGAATGAATTCTTTGAACACTGCGACAACGACCCGAGAGAAGATCGCAAGGGTATTTTTTACTCCAAATGGCATTACAGTATATTGAAAAGATCCCCACTCAATGGCAAACGTGGTTTTGATACAATCCTCAGGTGTCTTTCTAATCTGATGGTATCTTGAGAACCCGTCCATGAAAGAGTGTGCTCCTGTCCTCCCACGTTGTCTAAGATTTCGTCTGAGAATGGTGTTGGGAATGGATCATGAACTCAGGAATCATTTAACTTGCGTAGGTCCACACAGATCCAAAGCTCTCCCTTAGTTTTTTACTCCTGAGCCACCATTGGATTGACCCAATCTGATTTTTCAACAGGTTCGATGATCCCTGCAGCAGGCATTTTATCAAGCTCCTCCTTGACCTTCTACTTATATTTGGGGTTCAACCTATAAGGTCGCTGCTTTATGGGCCGTGCATCAGGTTTGAGAATGATATGCATGACCCCTAAGTCCCCCGTGATCCCCTTTAGCTCAGAAAATTTTGTAGGGAACAAGTCCTGATATTCTATAAGTAATTCAGCCACTTTACCTATTGTATTCTCATCCCAGTAGTCCCCGATATTAGCTGATTTAGAGTGCTCTTTCATCCCAATGTTTACTTTGCGTAGTTTGAGAGGCTTAGTGACATCCACTTCCCTTAGTGGAGGTCCTTCAATGGTGTGTTTCCCTTCCGACTCCGGGATCGAGACAGATCATGGATTATCTTCACCTTCCTCACTTGCCAAGCTGCGGTAGTTGACAATATCCTGCATCTGCATTTCCCATGTCAGCGTTTCGAATACTGCAAAAGATATGGCATTTCCAAACACGGACGTATCTATATCTTGCAGAGCTTCATGAAGTGCCTTGGAACCACCTATCAATGTAATTGTTCCTATAAAGTCATTCTCCAAAGTTTCCTAGTGGCGGGTGCGCTGATGTAGCTCCGCATCTAGGTACCAGGCAGTGGGGATTGGACCCAACACGTGAACGAATAAGTGAACCCACTCTCCTATAGTTTGGTTGTCCCACGCCTCCATCCATGCAACCATGTGTTCACACGGATCCCCTGGGCCAAGGAACAACTTGACCCGTACCTCCGCTAGGGTCTCAAATCGCAAGAGCATCCTACCCCGACAATCCTCCCATGCCGAGAACTCTTCCTTATGCGTCTTCCACCATCATGCAGGGTTTGCACGTATTGCTAGGTTAGGGGCCCATAACCTTCATTCCCTGGGAACCTCGGTTTCAAATTCCCGTAGAAAGTCCCTAACATTACCAAAACCATCAAAATAAGGTAGATCTCTTACCTCGGAGGAGATGCAGTGGAAGTTCTTCGTGATCCCAAGACATCTCAGTGTAGAGACATCATGTAACTGGTTTTTCCAATTCTCCATCTCCCCATGAGAGTCGGAGAAACATTCACTGTCATTTTCCCAGCAAAGTACCCCCTCTTGCATGGGGTTGATCCAGTCTTCATATCACGCAATCAAATTATAGATGTGATCCACATCCTCTTCATCACACACTAGTTCTGTGTATTGTTCACCCTCTACCGGATCTAATGGTACTATTACCCTTGTATCGTTACTCTCGAATACCATGCTTCTCTTCTTTAGGTTAATAATGCCTCCCATATCAATGGCCCAATCCAAGCCTAGTAGCACAGGGTAGGGGTCTGCATCTTTGACAATCTGAATTACTTCAAAGTCAGCTCAAACCTTAACCCCTGTGATATCCACCACAATCTTCGATAGTCTTCCCAATGAAATGATCTTCTATTGATTGGCCATATGCAACTAGATAGTGGACGATTCCAACTTACGTTCCCCTATTCATTACCAATTTTGTTTAGGTAATACATTCACATCCGACCCTAGGTCCAAAATAACTTGATCCATCTCGTAATCACCGATCTGCGTAGTCAACCGCATCTCCCTACAGGTGCGTCTCTTATACCTATAGATTTTATGTACATCCTTGACTTCTGGACGGAGGATAGGTCATTTTGTGTAGCTATCTATCAATGCCTAAAGATTTTCCACAGGCCTTGAGTTGCGCAGCAGCTTCATACATGCTTGTAAAAAGGGTTTGACCTCCTCATCTGCCTTGAGGCCCTCAGGCGGCTGCGAAGTAGATGCCTCTACCTCGGCAAAGTCCTTGCGAGCTGCGATAAATGTTTCTTTTTCCTTTTTTATATCCAATCCTTCCTATATACTAACTGTTGGCCGAATCAGAGGCTCGGTTGCAGTCTTCTCCCCAGGCCCCCTGGTGGCCATCCCACTGCGTGTTACAACATTCACACTCGGATCTTTATCTTGTAGTTCCACCTTAACCCTCTGCATATTTTGCGTAGGTGTCGGTTGCTTTTCCTGCATCTTCGCTATCAGGATTGGACAATCTTCAATTGCATGGTCTAGCTGCCTACAATACTGGTAGGTCTATCTTGTGGGGTTTGGAAAGTCCCTAGAAAAATTCCCTACCTCTCCACAGCTATAATAAATGAGTTGCCCTCATCCCCGACCTGTGCTTCCACCTCTTCCGCCTCCCCTGCCCCTTGCTGGGGAACACCCTGTGCTTGAGAGGGATCTGGGTGAGGATGGATCTGACTGCACCCTATAGAGCTTCCCTCGATTGATCATCAAATCATACGTCTGGCAGTTCTATTCATCATGTCCTATTGACCTACAAAACCTGCACCATTGTTGTTTTACTTCTGGGACGTACGCAGCAAGGCAGGGGCAGTGGTTCGTGTCATGCAACCCTGCAACACGGCAATCATCGCACCATAGTGTCGGCCCACTTGGTCCTGCCACTTCCCTAGGGCACAATAGACTAGGTCCCCTAGCCTGCATGTAGTCTGTTAATAGCAAGCAGTTGTCCTTGGTGTGACCATTTGTCCTGCAATGTATGCATCATCTTTCTAGGCTAGCCTCTGCACCTTGCTCCTTTCGCAGGTTCTAAATCTCCATGTGCATCGCCTCCATTTGTCCTTGGATCTGTTGGATGCCCAGTTGGGCGTCGTCTATGTGTGAAAATTATAACTTCATAGTGACCTCTAGGGATTTTTCCGGTGATTCGAACGTTTGGTGTCCCATAGGTACGCGTGGGTGAGGCAGCAACATAGCAATGAACCACTCTGTGTGCTGTCTATCATCGTACTGAAACCCTCCTTCCCTAATCACCTTCTTTAGCTGTTGATTGGCCTCCCATACATATTTACAAGGCCCTTGCTTGAAATCCTTTAGATCAACCACTATTTGAGAATAGGACTTAGGCTTTTTGAACTGTTGTTTTAAGGCATCATTGACCTTTTCGATGGTTGAGTTTGCATGATGTCTGATGTATCCCATGTACCAATCCAAAGCTCTTCCTTTGAAGGAAAGGGACAGATGTGCCCTCTTCACCGCATCAGTAGCTATGTTCTATGCAATCCATACCAATTCTATGAAAAACCAGAACTTCTCCATGTCCTCATCTCCCACACCCTTAAAGGTAGTGAAACTTAGAAACCATTCACATCCAATACTCTGTTAACACCATCTTGAATGAATTCCGATTTGTTGCGCAGCCCAATCATCTCCACACTACCATCATTCTCTCTATAGGCATTTGTTCCATTTTCTAGGCCAAAATTTCCATGACTCGAATTCACTCGCAGCTCGCAGAGGCTTCCACGACAGATTGAACCTTTGGTCTACTTGCAGAAATCAGGGAGAACATGCAACAGCTCTCCTTTCTACACCATCGTTTTGCACTATGCTCCGTCTAGCAGAACGATCACCACTCTCACAAATCCCATGGACAACCAAATATAATACAAACACATTCATTTATTTTCCTCGGCCCAGGCCCATACGAGCTCCGATACCAACTTAGAAACTGAGCAGACAAGATATATTGATTAATCAAACAAACAGAGTTACATATATACATGAGGATTGTCTCAAGTTAGAGAAACTATCTTAGATGCACAATAATTTGGTTGAGAGAATATCTCAACCTCACACCAAACTAGGAACTAACCTAACAAATAGGAACAGACTCTAACTGAAGACAAGTAGGAATTAGATATTCCAACAGGAAATTTCATGTGCGCAGCAATGTCATCTTTTGGCGGTGGAGGTGTAGGTGAATTCTTACCCCTACACTGGTTTGAAAGTGGTGTGGCTAGAGAATTCTGTGTAGCTGCTTCTCTTACTGGGCTATAGATAGATCTACCTCCTTCTAGGTTGGTCCGATAGTATTTGCCGCTTTGCGTCGTACTTCCATCGGGATCAGCGGTCATTCACTCAGTGTGGCTACATAGAATAATTTTTTTTCCATTTTCATAGCATTCCTTAATGTATTCAAACCCTTCTCCCTGAGAGATTTTGCTAGAGGCAAGAGAATAATCCACTAATTTTGCTTCATCTCCATTCTTATCTCATGAAATTGAATATGAAGACAACTACACATTAATTCAATCATAAAACTACACCACACTGCCTGACGCATTCACTAACTTCTGGGAACTGCTATCTTAGCTTCCATCGCTCTGCTGTCGATAGTGTGCTTTTCTTGAAACTAGAGGTGGCATCCAATTCACAAGCGCACTATCATATAAGTACCATCTATCATCCTGTCAATGCACCATCCTCTTAGTAGACCATCCACACATATTCAAAGCATCACGACATCTGGAATGCAAATTTTAGTTGCTTTACCCTTTAATTCTATGGATTTGATCTCAAAACTAGGATTACAGATACAACATTGGGCTCAAGACTAATAGCTAAATTCTCAAAGCTTTGTGGTAATTGCAGTTCATCAAGACCGAGCTGGAAGGTGCCATTCCCAATTTCTGCCATTTTCTCCAAGATAAAAGCTACAGGATGATCCGTTCCATACATGATTGTATGCAGTATCAACTTTGGATCTGTCTTCTTCAATTTATTCACAAAGAAAAGATGATATTTTCTATCATTTTCTCCTCCTCGCTCAGAATCTTTCCGGAGACTTGACTAAAGCCCCTTCGAGCAAAATGCCTCGATCCCATCCTCTACAACACAGACCTCGGCACTGGTGCCATTTTTCTTGGCAAACTGGATAGATCAAGCTGCCGTGAGGGACATTGTAGAAATTCCGCTGTAAAGTTCATCGTCGGCCTTTACCATCTCCAAGTAGATTGCACAACAGCCCTTCATTCATAGTCCACCAAAACTCTGCATCGGTATATGATCCCCTGAGATCACTTCACAAAGAAACGCTTGAACAGTGATGAATGGACCGATACCAATCTTCTCCGGTGACAATAGTAATTTGTCAAGAAATCTACCACTTCGCAGATCGCTCCACTCTGATTTAAAATAATATAATCGACATTCCAGCATTGCGGATCAAACACTATACCAACTTATAAACTGAGCATTTTTCCGCACAAACAATAGACGCCATCTTTTGTGATAAATCGAATCTTAGACCTCATTCCCAGGAAAAAGAGACCAGCCCACTAGGGTTTCAAGTTTCAACAATCAAAATTTTTCAAACCCTGAAGCTTCTTGCGCACGTTTTTGTACCAACACACTGGAAATGACATTGTCAAACTATTTCAGCCTTTTGTAGATAACGCCCTCCGAAATTCCAATACAGTCATGGACTTGTGATCATATATGGCCTAATTTTTCACATGAAATGTTAAATGATGGACAGTGAACAGTTAATGTCACCTTCTTCGATCCTCACTGACAAGGAATGAAAAAAAAACAGCCAGAGACCACAGCTAAATCCTGCCATCCACACCAACACTGAGATAAAAATTGACTCAATGGATTTACTTTCTTGCTTCGAATCAGTCAGGCTGCGGCATTTTAAGCCCACATAGCATCAAAAAAATATATATAGACAAACATCCAATACTCTGTTAACACCAGCTTGAATGAATTCTAATTCATTGCGCAGCCCAATCATCTCTGCACTACCATCATTCTCTCTAGAGGCATTTATTCCATTTTCCAGGCCAAAATTTCCATGAACCAAATTCACTCCCAACTTGCAGAGGCTTCCATGACAGATTGAACCTTTTTTCTACTTGTAGAAATCGGGGAGAACATGCAACAGCTCTCCTTTCTACACCATCGTTTTGCACTATGCTCCGTCTAGCAGACCGATCACCACTCTCGCAACTCCCATGGACAACCAAATATAATACAAACACATTCATTTATTTTCCTCGGCCCAGGAGGGGCCAAGGCCCAGGCCCATACGGGCTCTGATACCAACTTAGAAACTAAGCAGACAAGCTCTATTGATTAATCAAACAAATAGAGTTACATATATACATGAGGATTGTCTCAAGATAGAGAAACTATCTTAGACGCACAATAATTTGGTTGAGAGAATATCTCAACCTCACACCAAACTAGGAACTAACCTAACAAATAGGAACAGACTCTAATTGAAGACAAGTAGGAATTAGATATTCCAACACTCCCCCTTAATGACTACTTGTCTCAATATCCATCCGCAAAATCTACAATGACTACTTGTTGATGTCCATATAAAGGAACAACCATCTACTGAAATGCATGGGTTCCAACCACTGCAACCACCAGTCTACTAGGAAGTCCTTCACATACATGGTTCATCCAACCTCTCGATTAACTCCCCCTTGATATAAAATTTCTCCTTATGGAGTCTAAAACCAATATGGCCCACCCAAGTGTATCCATCCCGCATGACACACTCTTCTAGGGTGTTAAAACTTGCTGACAGAGGGAACATATAACAAAGGGGTATGCATGCCTCTCTGGGTCTTACAACACGTACAAATAAATGACATGTATATTTGCTTCTAATTACAAACTGTGACTCATACTCTACCATGGTTATGAGTCTATTCCAAGAAACTCACACAAAACAAAATCTCACAAACTTGGTTGTCCATCTTCCTTTCCACTCGCCATACCATTCACCTCCAGAAACACCGCACTATTCATATGCTGGAACACACCATTACTTTGGCTTTGTACTTTTGATTCTTTGGCATCTTCATTTTACTTTGGCAAGCTGGTCTTGGTCTCCATGTTTTACCTGTCATCAATTAGAGTTGCGAATTCTAACAGAATGACATCATATTGAGGTCGCAAATCTCAATATTTATATAAATTTCCAAGACTTGTCCACATTTACCCATACCAAATAAAAAACAATACCAAATGAAAATATAAGCACAAGCGATAACCATGACAATAATTCAATATCCATGAAGAAAAAAAAAATGGCATGCAAACATTCAATACATTGCCACGCCATTCACTGCTGCGGACAAACTGCCCTGAATTTCAGTTCACCAGAACACTGCCCACACTGTTGTTGTGAGCAGATCCAAGATTATACACTGCACGTTGTCTTCGATCTGATCCCTATCAGATCACTGACAACTGATTGCTCCACGTTGCTTCATGAGCAACACCCTTTCACCTGCTTGCTAGTTCACATTTTGACAAGCAGTAATTCACCTCCACCGCTCAGGCGCTTAGCCTTGAGGAGATACAATGTAGCCATCAAGGCTCAACTCAGCCACCAAGGCTTATCACAGCCACGAAGGCTCAACACAACCACAAAGGCTCAACACAACCACGAAGGCTCACCATAGCCACAAAGGCTCAACTCAGCCACGAAGGGCTCAACACAGCCATGAAGGCTCAACACAGCCGTAAAGGCTCAACTCAGCCATGAAGTCTTATCATAGTGACCAAGGCTTATCATAGCCACAAAGGCTCTCCAGCCACCCAGGCTTATCACTACCATGAAGGCTCTCTAGCCACCCACGGCCACAAATCGACCACTAAGGCACACCAACCATAAAGGGGCCATAAGCCATTAAGGCTTACCAGCTCTTCTCTAGAGCATGCAACGACACACAGGTCGGATCTGCAGTAACGTCACCACAGTAATGCAAATAACACAGCAAACATCCGTGCTCATGGCACCATATTCAGCTCTGCATCATCGTCGATGGACTTCTGGTGCCGACACAAGAGACTTCCAAACATGCCTTCTCACATCTACCAGGCTAATTTCCTCACATTGGCCCGGATCGGGAATCTTACCACACTTCCGCTATACAAAAATGGATCCACGATATTGGAAATCCGATTCATCAAGACAATCATGACCATCAGTGAGAATATGCACCCGGATCCTTTTTGCACCATGTTGTGGAGCACCTTTCAAAAAACAACTACAACTGATCTAAACGTGAATGAACACCTCCATCACTCAAAAGACCAATGAGATGAAGTGTGCCATTTTCAAAGCATTCCTTAATGTATTCAAACCCTTCTCCCTGAGATATTTTGCTAGAGGCAAGAGCATAATCCACTAATTTTTCTTCATCTCCATTCTTATCCCATGAAATTGAATACAAATACAACTACACGTTAATTCAATCATAAAACTACACCACACCACCTGACGCCTTCACTAACTTTTGGGAACTGCTATCTTTGCTTCCATCGCTCTGCCGTCGATAGTGTGCTTTTCCTGAAACTGGAGGCGACATCTAATTCACAAATGCACTATCATATAAGTACCAGCTATCATCTCGTCAATGCACCATCCTCTTAGTAGACCATCCACGCATATTCAAAGCATCATGACATCTGGAATGAAAATTTTAGCTACTTTACCCTTTAAGTATATGTATTTGATCTCAAAACTGAGATTACAGATACAACGTTGGGCTCAAGACTAATAGCTAAATTCTCAAATCTTTGTGGTAATTGCAGTTCATCAAGATTGAGCTGGAAGGTGTCATTCCCAATTTCTGCTATTTTCTCCAAGATAAAAGTTGCAAGATGATCCATTCCATACATGATTGTATGCAGTATCAACTTTGGATCTGTCTTCTTCAATTTATTCACAAAGAAAAGAGGATCTTTTCTATCATTTTCTCCTCCTAGCTCAGAATCTTTCTAGAGCCTTGACTAAAGCCCCTTCAAGAAAAATGCCTTGATCCCATCCTATACAATGCAGACCTCAGCGCCAGTGCCATTTTGCTCGGCAAACTGGACAAATCAAGCTGCCGTGAGGGACATTGCAGACATTCCGCTGTAAAGTTTGTCGCCGGCCTTTACTGTCTCCAAGCAGATTTCACAATATCCCTTCATCCGTAGTCCACCAAAACTCTACACCGGTAGATGATCCCCCGAGATCGCTCCAGAGAGAAAAACTCAAATAGTGATGAATGGACTGGTACCAATCTTCTCCAGTGACAATAACAATTTTTCAAGAACTCTGCGTAGTTTCTTCTCTTACTGGGTTGTAGATAGATCTACCTCCTTCTAGGTTGGTCCGATAGTATTTTCCGCTTCGCATCGGACTTCCATCGGGATCAGCGGTCATTCACTCGGTGTGGCTACACATAATACTTTTTTCGCACAGTAATATCTTAATTAGCATTGGTAAAGTCTTTATGAACTTACCCCTAAATCCCTTTAAGAATCTTCTCTCTGCTTTGGAGTAGGAGATGAATTGGTCGATGGAAAATTCCGTCATGAATCCTCCTAGCACGTTGTCCTCCCAGTGATCTACAATGCGAGTGATAGTGTTATCTGCCTATTCTAACTGCTGGATCGATTCTGGGGTCCACTATGTGACCCGATCATCCTTCCAAAACTTCTGAAATTCGACCAACCTTGCGAGCCACTCCTAGAGCTCGATCGCAATAGTTACGAAGAAGATCTTGTAGATCTCTTTGAAAATATACCTATTTTTCCACTCTTCGGTGGTTAACCTCTTATTGTGGTTTTCTTTCACTTAGAATTCCTGAACTTTTCGTTCGAACCATTCATCAATTTCTTTTCTTTAAGATTTCCAGTACAACCTTGGCATTACCCTATCCCTCTCTCAAAATTCTCATGGTCTCGGCAACGGAACCATTTTTTGGCTCGAGGGGTCCTGACCCAGGTTTGGAGGTTAAGGTTTTCCAACAAACCCCTGTATTACTGGCCCTTTCAGAAGTGACCTACTTGCGCAAGCCAAAATCTCACTCAAAGCAGTATGGGTGGGTGTTGGAACCAGGTTTCCGCACCTTGAGAGAGAGAGCAGGTAAGTCGAACCATCAGCAACTATCAGATCTGTGCAGTCCGAGGTTGTTTGTAGTGCTTTCAATGATTAACCAGAGTACAATTTTACCAGATTTATATAGCAGGCTCGCATCCATGTGCAGGTAGCCAAGTATAAGCATAAACAATATATTTACAGTAGACTTAATCAGATTGCAAATATAGTTATCATAACACAGATAATTCATAGCTCATAAACACATATCATTCACAACTCATAACAGAATCACATATAATTCAAGTCCTCAAAACAGCATCAGATATCCACGATACTTCGCATATATTGCTTATCAAAAAGTCTCTTACATAACCAAAAAACCAACTTGTGCACATAGCAGCAGGGTCCGCATAGAGCAGGATGGAGGATCTCCGCGCACACGGCCAGTGGGATTCCTTTCCCCAAAACCCAAATAGATCTACTAGTTCGAAATTTGCATCAATCTTAATCCAAGTCTGTCCTACCACTCAAAAAGGTTCAACTACTTATACTATTTTAGCCTAGGCATCCAATGGTCCACAAACTGTGGTTTGCGGATTCTTGGTCTACCCTTGACCCACTCACAATGCATGATGGGCTTTGACCCACTCCAAAACCCCTGCGTTAGACTAATATAATAAAAAATATAAAAAATGGACCATATTCGCAGCTCTTGTAGGAGACTAGTCATCGCATATGTAATCTTCATAGATGACTAAATGATTTCCTTATTTCTAGAAATAAGGTTCATGAACATTGTGAGTTCTAGAATTCACCGCTTCGTCATCCTTAACATTACCATTTATTTCATCATTTCATCAAAGTAAACTGCTACCAATCCAATAACCCATTAGAGGCTCATGCCACTCATTTTGTCTACTTTTCACCTTTGACCCAAATCCTTTGTTTTTTTTTACTTAAACCCCCCAATCTCTACCTAAGGCCACCAATTAAACAACTCATGTGTGTCTCCAAAATACTCATCAAGATAGTCTCAAAACCTGCCTCCGTAGGCTCTTTAGATAAATCAAGTACATTGATTTGATCTTCAATACATCAGCTTTATCATAAACTCTATCTTACACTTGATGACCCCAACTTCTAGATTTCAGTCCAAAAGCCAAGTACAAGGAACCTTCCACTAGGTCACCTAGGGTTTCACAAGTCATAGGGTGGATTTGGTATCCTAAAAACTCTGTTTTTCCTGTATGAGGAAACTGCATTCAAAGAAGAAAGGGACAAGTGACTTTGTCCAAAATTCATCAAAAGGGTCATTCAAAGAAATGCCTCCTTGGCCTAGTGCATAAGTCTGCAAGGGACAACTGCCCTTGCTCACATTCATGCAAGAGGATCAAGATGGCCATCAGCCTAGCAACAAGTAAGGTAATAGGGTGAAATCATCACAAGAAGACCATCAACAGCAAAGAGAAAGCAACAGGCATATGTTTTTGAGAATCAGGGTTTTTGTGACTGATTTGGCCAAACAAAGGAATTGGTACAAGAGCTATAAGGACAAAGGTCACCTCCACTCCATCAGTGCACAATTCAAGGTCTTTAGAAATAATAAATGATGTTTGAAAGGTTTTAGAGAACTTAGAAGACAACACTATTTACTTTTTTCTAGCAGCCCTAGAACCTAGGAGTTTGGGAAGAATGCCAAACAAGTCAAATGATGATGATAAAGCCTCCTTCATAATAGCAGATGGCATTCAAAGGGTATTAGTACAAAGGCCCCTCAAAAAGGATCAAAAGGAAAGCAAGCATGAGGTAAAATTGCCCTAGAAGGTAATTATGATAATCATAGGCTCACTATTGAAGAAAAGAGGTGTCGAACTCTAAAAGGACAATGATCAAAGGTAAAGGTTGTGTAGGCACATGCAAAAACAAAAGTGGCCAGGGGAGACACAAAATGGTTTCAAAAACTGCTAACTTTTCCCACCAAAGATATATCATTGGGAAATTGATCAAAGGAACAAAAATGTAATTGGTCTAAGAGCAGTAAAACCTCCAACAAGGGTTTCCTTATCAAAAGTATATTTTGCAAAAGATAGCTAAACATGATTGACACTTCTACAGGACTGTCAAAATGATTACCTATAGGAAAATTGATAAGGTCAAACAAGCCTAAATGTTTTTCAAAATAGTGGCACACATGAAGACTAAAGGGGTTGTTGATGCTTGCTGCTAGGGTTTTCACACTAGGAGGTTTTCTCACTGCTTCACAGAGAAAACATGACAGAATGTCAGTCAAAGGAAAACATGTCAAAATTATCACAAGTTTGTTATTTAAAAGTGTTAAAAATCATGAAAAGGGTTCATGTTTCCAAATATGGATAAGAAGCACAGTTTAAGCTTCCTCGGGAGTTTTTCAATCTGAATGGTGACATCAAAATGCTCCAGCAAGGCAAAAAACCATATTTTTAGAACTCTGCCACCTACAAGACAAACAAACCAAAAAATACAGTGAAGAAAGTAAGAAGAGAAATAAAAATTATAAAGTGAATTTTGATCATGAAATAGTTTTCAAAAAATGAGTATAAAGGTCTTATTTACCCCTCCCCCAACTCATTTGTGTCTTTGCAAAAGAATAGGGAAGCCGTTGGGTTGTTTTTTGAGTTTTCTGCAAAACTTGGTAAAATTTTCAAGCTCTACGCACAGAGCCCTCGGTGCTGCACACAGAGGAGGTAGTTGCAGTATTAAAATACACAGTGCTACACATCGGAGGGCAGGCGCTACACACAGGCTGAAACGCTACGCACAGGGCTAGGATCGGCCTGACTCGCCCGCAAACCCTCTGGCACTGTGCACAGACCAACCAAACGCTTGACCTGACCCAGCGCTACGCACAGGGAAGGCCCGACAGGAACAGCTTGTCGAGTGGCGTTGCGCACAGAGAAGATTTGGATAAATTTGCCAAAAATTTGCTCAAACTCAAAATTTTATCCTCCTCAAGATGGCCATAGGCTCCTGCATGAGTTAAGCAAGGTTTTTGGTCCATTTTCTTGCCCTCCAAATTGATCCTTTTACATGCATAATCTAAGGAGAAGTTCAAAAAACCTAAACTTGGCCAAACCCTAATATTCATGCCAATCAAACATTTGACCTTCTAGGGCAAGATTTTCCAATTAGAGAGTTCTCATTAGTGTAAAGACACTCAATTACAAGCTAAACCTCCTCCTAAACTCTGAAAGCATCCCTAAGACCTACTTCATTTTGACCTCCATTTGCTAAAAGATTTCCCTCACCATCACTCTTTTTCCTCCCTAGACCTAAAGCTCTCTTCAAGCAAAAAATTGCTTTGCTCAGGAGCACAATCAGTCACCATGTCTGAGGAAGAGATCAGTATCAGTAGTGATGAAGGCCAAAGTCCTATCAAGCCAAAACACAAGGGAGGAAAGGTTAACAGGTTTGAGCCCTTGGATACAATTCAAATCACCTCCTCTCCCATGATCCTTACATGTTTTCAGGATGTTGGGTGCTATAAGTTTTGTGAGAAGGTTAAGCAGGTCCAAAACCACTCAGTTTTGACTAGTTTGTTTATTCTCAGCATACAAAACCACCAAGTCAACCTAGCAAGAGTAAATTTTGAAATCTCATCTGAATCCATTGCTAAAGCCATAGGAATACCAGATATTGGTGAGAGATGGTTCAAGAAGAAGAAACTGGCCTTAAGCTATTATGAGCCCTTCCTCAAACCTAGTTGTCAACAAGGTTGCAATGCTATTTTCCCCTTCTCCCACCTACTAGAGAAATATTCCCTATTAATGAGGCAAATCATCAAGTACTTCACTTCTGAGGGGAGGTACTCCAGGGTTTATTCATATCACATAAGGCTGCTAATGCACTTCACTAGGGTTAAATTTATAAACCTACCATACTATCTCTACCAAACCATTGAAAAAATGGCTTCAATAGTCAAGAAAATGAGTTATGCCCACCAAATGAAAAGCCTTTTTCACCACTCCTTGATTAAGATGATTGTTTTGCACCAGCTAGAGCAGCAGGGAATTCCTGGGGAAGTTTTTATCTCAAATGATGTATTTGAAAATCCCCCAAGCCTTCATTCAGCAAAATTTTCCTTCCACTTCACACCCACTTACCTCCACTCCTCCATCTCCTCCACCTATGCCTTCTCCACAAAGAAGCTTACCTCTTTTTCTTCCCCTGATACATCAAGTGAGGATAATGGCAGTGGTAGTGATGAACAAGGAGGTGGCAGTAATAATGAGGAGAAAACATATGACAGTGGAAATGAAGAAGACAATGAGGCAGATACAAAATTTAATGAAGGAAATGATGAGGATGACAGTCAGCAAGAAAGTGCACAGGACAACCAAGACAAGAATGTACATGAGCATGACAATGAGCCTAGTCTTAGTGCAAACACTGACAATATAAATGAAGATGATGAACTTGAAGAAATAGAGAGAGATGATGAGGAAATAGAAGACCAAGAAAAAGTATATAATGAGGCTGAAACAAATTTTAAAGAGGCAAGCAGTGACCAAGGCAATAGCATAGATAAAATAGCTAGTGATGAGCAAGGCAGCCAAGGAAATAGTCATGACAACTGTCATGATTGTCATGACACTAATCAGTCTCTAAATGAAAAAGAGAATCAAAGTGACAGTGCAGGGAGTGATAAAGAAGAGGACACTAATAAAGGACAGAACCAAAGTGAGGCAAGTGAGGAAGGTAATGATCAATTTGGAGGCCAATATGGCAGTATAGAAGACAGTGTGGAAAATGAAGATGATAGTGATGTTGAAGGTCAAGAAAGCAGTGACCCAATGAGGCATGTGGTGACTCATGGAAGCCATAGAAAAAATTAAAAGGCTTGTGACAACACCAAAGGTCATAGCAATGATGGAAACACTGTCAAAGCTACCGTTGTCACCCCTCTCACATGCACATATCACAGAGGGAAAAGACATGCGTTTGTTGCCTCAAAAAGGCAAAGGGCCATCTCTTCTCCAGCTATCAAGCCAAAGGACAAAGGCAAGGAAAATATGGAAAGAAGTGAGCAGCCAGTAAAGGTGAGGAGAGGTAGGAGAATCAATAAAACTTCTTAAGAACCTCAATTCATTGATCTAGACAGTGACAATGAGGACAAAGAGATGGCTACCGTTTGTGTAATATTCCCAATTAGCCACTGCTACTTGGAATATTATAACTACTCCATTTTTGAAATAAGTAGGGAAGACAATAAAACATATCCCAGTGTGAAAAGGGATTGGATTAGGAGGACAAAATAAAGCCACTTTGGTGTGAAAGAAGGGCAAAGCAATGAGCTAGATCCAGTTGACCAAGTCAATAGCGCTGTCACAAGAGGAGGGAAAGCTACTAGGGCAGCACAGTTTTGAAAGGGGAATCTTCTCAAGGAAGTCACATCACCAATGAGTGGGGTTCGGGGTGGGGAAGCTCACCAAGGATAAGAAGGAGGAGATAGCAGCAAAGGAGGCATTAATTATTCACATTTGTGTTGGTCTTATGACTGATTGAAAGCTTCAGCTGTTTAGTCGGAGTTGCAGCACTGTTTAGTGCAAGGAATTCCCATGCGGGAATTCCATCATTACCTTTGGTCTAACTGATTGGGAGATCTAAGGAAGAGGTCCTAAGCTTAATTTTCATAATTTTTCTTGAGGATATCCATTCTACATCACATACAGTGCAGTCACCTCCAGTAACTGCATCATTTTTGCAGCAGCTGGGTGAAACCCTCTTGTTTTATGCTTGTTTCGGAGGAGGAGGTGTCTATTTCACTCCGGGAGGTCTATTGAGGGAGGCCTTGGGCCAATTTCTATATTATTTTTATATTTCAGATTAAATTTAGTATTTTAAAATACATAGTTGCTAGGTACAGTGTTATTTTCTGCAGTGTTGTATCTTGTGTTGCTATTTTGCCGGAAACCCTTGCCAGGGTGCTTCGATGTGCTTGTAAAAGAGGTAAAACCTCTCATTTCTGATTCTATGATAAATGAAAGCTCTCAATATTTGTTTCATTATATTTTTTTTTCTGTATATTTCATAATAAAAATAACGTTGTATCAATCTCCAACATTTCTATTTTATGAAGTAGTGGGATTGGGGTGCTTTTGAGCATATTTGAGCTGGGGAGATTTGTTTAGTGTATCTAGAATGATTTCTTTCTGATGCCATTTTATATTTAAGATACATACAACATATAAAAGAGGATCCAAGTCCTTTTCAACATTTTTATTGCATGGTTTTCCTTATACAGCGTCCTCATTGAAGAAATTGTAGAAATTCCTAAAAAGGAATATTACAGTGGTATTAGAGCTCTGATCTTGGCTTAGCTTGTGGGGGAGACTTATCTTCAGCATGGAGGAGGAATAAATTTCAAATATCCTACTTCAAACCCTGCAAAACATTGCAAGGGACCTCAAGGAGATGAGACATGAAGGGGATTCTATAGAGTTTTTCCATGAGGCAAGAACCAACACTGCAAATGGCATGGGGCATTCAGCTGCATCACAACGCTCTACCATGCCTCATTTCTAACTGGGGGAGATAATGAGGGAACCCTAGGAGAATATTTTGAAGAATATGAACTCCAATCTCAAGGGTTCAAGGAGCACTTGAGCTTTTAGGAGTTTTTCCGGATCAAGGATGGGAGGAGGATTAATCCTCATCAAAAGGAGGAGATCTTGATGCAGGGATCATCCCTACAATGAAGTATGGTAGGGTTCTTCTTTCCCATATTGTATGGGACACCTAAGTGCACAACCAAGGCTTGGGTGGAGAAGCTGGACACATACTTCCCACTCAATAGGGTTTCTAAGATAGAAGCCATCAAGATAGCTGCGCTACACCTACAAGGGGAAGCTCAAGAATGGTGGTTTCATGGACTGACCATACTTGGGCATCATCATATCACTTCATACTCAGCTTTCACAAAGAAGCTAGTGGAGAGGTTTGATCCAAGAGATCCGAAAGCCCACTTTGCCATGTTAACCAAGCTCAAGCAAGAGGGAGATCTTGAGGATTGTATTGCTGAATATTTGTAGCTTTCAGTGATGGTATCCAACCTCACTATGAGAAGGAAGGTATGCATGTTTATGAATGGGATAGCTGAACCATTGCAAGGGTTGGTCAAATTCACTAAACCAACCACACTCCTTGAAGCTGTGGAGAAAGCTAGAGATCTACAACACAACTTGCCCAGGGCAAGAACCTTTTTGCAGCAAGAGACTCACTCAAGACCAAGGAAGACAATCCATGTTCGGGACTTGGATGGAGAATGTGTTGCAGGAAGGACACATCATGTCAAGAGCTTCTCCAAGAAGGATGCCAGCACTGTACAATCCATGGAAGACTTTGCTCCAAGAGGGGGAGCTATTACAACGTTAAGAGGAGACCCAAAGTATCTAACCTTGAGTGTGAGAGGTACTATCATGGGGCAAAGAGTTTCTATGTTGATAGAGAGTGGAGCCACTCATAATTTTATTGATGCACAATTGGTAAAAAGGAGAGGAATCCACATGGAGGAGTTTGAGGGATTTTCAGTTTTGGTCCTAGGAGATATGACCTTGCAATGTGCCAAGTATGTTCTGGCACTAACCATTACTATGGGGTCCTACACATTGACATAGCACTTATTTGTGGTATACATTCTAGACACAAATGTCATATCGGGATTCTAGTGGTTAATCACTCTTGGGAGAGTTACCACTAACTAGAGAACCTTGGAGATGGAATGGACAGGAGGGAAGGATGGCCAACAACAAAAGATCAAGGGTATAAAACACATACCCCCTCGGGTTGTTTCGGCACAGGATGGATAGTGATAGTTATCCTTAGGAAAATCACTATTGATTTTCGTCAAGCGGTTCCATATCTCTTTCTACCTCATCAACATAGTTTTCATGGAAAGGTGGCCTGATCTATTGGTCATTTTCCCTTGGTTTGTTTTGAGGCGGGTCTCTTCTAAATTTTTGGTTCCGGTTTCTGTTTTGAGGATTTGGCTGGTTTTCCTTAAGAGGTGCTTTTTCATTTAGATTCATTCTTTCCCACATTCTCTCCATGGTTTTAACCAGTTTGTCTATTCTGGGATCTGAGGAGGAAATTGAAGGCATGACCTCATCTCGATATGTGACTTTATTTTATGATCTTATCCTAGCTCTTTTCTCGGCTAGGTTGGCTTTGGCACTAACAGCTACTTTTTTCATTTCTTCTAAAGTTTCGGGGTCTCTTTCTCTTAGTTGGTACGTCATATCTAGATCGAAACCTTCGGGAAATTTTGCTAATGCTGAGCCAAGTGGAGGTTTCATGTGAGGCGGGAGGGCATTATAGAAACTTTTGAATCTAGTGCAATAGTCCTGAACACTTTCCCCCATATTCCTTTTAAGATTGTTATATTCGGAAAGGATTTGGATGGGGATTTTCCTGATTTCCCACCTGTTTATGAAAGTTTGGTAAAGTGTTGGGAGATCATGTATACTGTTAGGAGCTAAGCTTTTAAACCATTTCTTGGGTTCCTCGCCTAGGCTTTGGGCGAACATTCTCATCTTTATGGTTTCATCTTCTAATTCCATGTAGTCAAAAGCATCACTGATTCTATCTACATGCTATTGAGTAGTAGTAGCCTCAATTCCGGTGAAGTGTGGGATTTGGGATTGGTAATCATTCTACAAAGGTACCAAAGGTAGTGGTAACACTAAGGGTGCATACCAAGCTGCCATGATGGGAGTTGATGGTAGATTTACAGTATGAGGGTTTGTAGTATGGGATGAGGTGATTTGCACAGTGGTGGTATGAATGGGTGTGGCAGAGGTACTTGGACTTTTGGACTGATTCTGAGCAGATTTGGGGTGATAAGAGCTGAAGTGGTGGATAAGCTAAAAATCAAGAGGTGTAGTGGGTGAGGCTTCTCTGCTAGGACTCTGTTGCAAATCTAAGGGCTCAAGATCGTCAAGGTTGATTTTACTTTGTGACTTGCTTCTAAAAAGGGCTTTTGCTGAACTCAAGTCAAACTGGGAATCTTGCAAGGATGTAAGATGTTCAGGTACAGAGCTTGCTTTGTGGATGGTCCTATCGGTAGCTAAGTTACCAGTTTCAGAAGTTTGCCACAAAATATTTTCTGGGTCATCAACTATGATAGGGGGATTCGGGTCTGGGTGCGATCTGGTATTAATTCTTCGTGAAGCCAGATTTCAAAGTTAAAGTTTAGAGAGGGTGATAGTTGTGATTGTTTTTTGGATGGTTTTCCTCTCTAGGGGTTTCGCTAATGTGAGTAAGGTAAAAACAAAATGAAGGCTAGTGGAGTCGCCAGGTGGCTTTTCTTGAGATTTATGGTCCACCACCAATACTGACAAAGATGATTTTTAGGAAAATTCTTTTCTAGAAAACTTTTATGTGAAAACTTGAAAGAATGACTTAAAACTTAGTTCAACAGTTTTCTAGATTGTTGAGAAAGCTATAGTTCTATTTGCAAGTTATTCTGTTGATTTCCTATGTTTAGATGAAGATTTCTGAATCCCTAAGTTGTACTTAGTTTGTCACTGATTTCAGAGGCTGTATCATGAACTTTGTGTTTTTTGGAAAGGTAAGTCAACAGGACAGTATGATTTATGAAATTTTTTGGTTTTTAGTGGAGTATTAGGCCTACTGGAGGCTAGTGGAGTCGCCAGGTGGATGTTTTGTTGTTTTTAGATATATGTGTTTATGGTCCACCACCAATAACAGATAAAAAGCCAATCTAGGGATGTTTTTTGGGGTTTTCTGAGTTTCTATGTGAAACCTAGTTTATAAGAGTGTTTAGTAGCTGAATCATCATTTTGATAAGATGGTGAAACAATAAGAGTTTACTCTAAATGATTTTATAGGCTGTTTGTCTAATTTTAATTTTGAAAGACTAATGAGTCTACAAGATTTTGCTAGATTGTCATGCACTCAGTAGGTGCCACCGTGATCGCCATTATGTTAGTGTGGTGATGAGGTGGCTGATTCACTAGATATTCTTGAAGACAAGGGATTTCTGTAGTCCTAAGGTGTACTTAGATTGTCACTAACTCAGAAGAGTCCCACCGTGATCGCCATTATGTTAGTGAGCGGTGGGATAAATTGACAAGATAGTTTTCTTAAGGGATGTTGAAATGTTTAGGGAAGTATAAGTTTGATTATTATTCAGAGTCCCACCGTGATCGCCATTATGTTAGTGAGAGGTGGGATAAATCGACAAGATAGTTTTCTTAAGGGATGCTGAAATGTTTACGGAAGTCTAAGTTTGATAATTACTCAGAGTCCCACCGTGATCGCCATTATGTTAGGGTCCCGTGATTTGGCAAATTGGAAAGCCAAATGACATGGTAACATCAAACCAACTTTGGAGCCCTAGGACCTAGCCTTCCTAGACTCAAAGAGGGTTCTCTCTATTATGTAAAGGACATAAACTTGTTTGTTTTTTATGTATTTGATTTTAGGCTAGTTGTTAAGTGTGTTTTTAGTTTGTTTTAGGTTTTTGAGGGGGAACTGATCAAGGGATAAATAGATAAAAAGTTTGTCAGATCAACTAGGCTATGGGGTCGAAAAGGTCGAGACTGTCTCAAATGGTGGACAAGGTATTTTGCAGGGCCAATTTGGTCGAGGAAAATGGATTCTTTGGGTGAAAGTGAAATTGTATGGACACTAAGTTTGTGAAAGACAAAGAGGTTTTAAGCATAAATATTTAAACATCAAACATTCATGTGGTAGGGCTAGCCATTAATCACTATAAATGAAACTCAAACTGATAGATGCAGAAAATAAAAAATCAGGTGATGCATAGAAGTATAAGACCCTCTAACTTTGGGAAAATCACCTTCAGTCTTTTGGGAAAACAAATAAGATAAACAAACAACTCAATCTATGAAGAGGGAACTCCTAAACATCATATTTTGAGCTATTGAGAACTTTGAAATAAGACTGCAAAGCATGGGCAAAGGGGAAGATCGAAACAAGACCTCTTTGACTTAACTAAGACAACCAATAATTCAAAGAAAGATTTCAGTGATGGAGTTTTCATTAGCTGTGAGTAAGCAGGGCATACCGTGAATCATACTAGACAACATACATAATAACCATTAATGAAATTGATAACAAGTTCTTAGGGTACCAAAGAGAAATTAAGAATTCTTTGACATAACCAAGAAAGATGAAAACATAGAAGATGTAATAAATCAGGGAACTTGAGGTGCCTCCATGGGCATGTCTCTATTCTTTACTGACCTACATCAAGCAAGAAGCATGAAAACATGTATGATAAACTAAGGAAACATAACAGATAAGGAACACAATACCATTCACCAAGCCATGGAATCCTACAAACAATCCTCCTCCACCATCCAAGTCAAGCAAGAAATCATCCACTTCATGAGACAAAGTATTTCTTCAAAGCTTGTAATGCTATGTATTTCTCTATAACATCAAGTTCAGCCTCTGGTTACAATGAATTCTCTTGGATTATATAGGCCAAAGAGAAAGAAACCCTCCTAGAGCATCTAGAAGGCCATTGGCCTAATACAAATATCTAATTTTGTCCTTGAGGCTTTGCAAAGCCCAAGGCACAAAATATCTTCAAAAATATCTATTTAAGCTAATAATAGAAAGAAAATTGACTTTTAATCTCTGACATGGAGTTAAAAATAGCTAAACGCACATTTGAATGATCATATTCAAAAAACTGCTTTTTTAGCCAAAATGCTACAGGAGCGTAGCAACAGAAAGAAGCTTGTTTTTCAGATAACTTTTGAGGAAATTCCTGATGTCGAAACGAGGCCCATGATAGCTCGTTGGAAAGCCCTAGATGTCTAGTTTCTGGAACTACTTGAATTTTCCCAAACTGATCCCAGAAAGTCTATCAAAAGGTGGAATGAGTGAAAAAACCCAGGAGGGTCTCATTTGCTGATATGTGAGGCAGAAAGGTGAATTTTGACTGATTTTTGCCTCTTTGGGGACCAAAACACCTCCTTTTGATCTAAAAATTTGTGAGTAGCTGCCCCCAAATTTAATACATCCAAAAAAATGACTTTCATGAGCTGAGGATGCTCCTAGCACACATGGCAGCGCCTAGGAAAATGTGTAATTAGGGCCAAAAAACACAAAAAACAAGATCATGTCAAAATTTGCTCAATTTTGGTGAGCAAGCCCCTTATGGGTTCTTAGAAGCATGAAAGGAAGCTGAAGCCAAGATTTCAAGCCTAGATATGTATTTTTCCACCTTTTCCATCGGGCCTCCTTCGGGAAGTTTTGAGCCTTTCTTGAGCAAGTTTTAGTTTTCTTCGGGCAAATTGGTTCAATTTCTTGTAGTTCCCGGTCATATTCCTTTGCAAACCCAAGTCTCTGTTTGCTTTGTCTAATTTATCCTCTAAATTCTTGTTCGATCTTTCAAGCCATGATTCTTTATCATTTTCTATTTCTTGGGCAAGCAATTGTGTGAGAGGATAAGATCGAACAAGGGCTGCTTCTTCTTCCTTCTGTTTCTCCAAAGCTTTCCTAAGACCCATAGTCTTAGGACTTTTTATTACTGGCTGCTCCTCTTCCTCAATATCATCAAATTTGCCCATATACTCTTCAAGCTTGACTTGTGATTTGTATGCTTCCCTTTGGTATTTGAATGTTTGGGCTTCATAAATTGCCATTTGCCCACTCATTTGTTTATTTTTCATTTGTAGAAAATGTATGAGGTCCTTTGACCTTTATAGATCAGTTTCTAATTCAAGGATTTTGGTTTCTTTGTTTTGCAAAAGTGACTCAATAATTCTAGCTTCATCATCTCCAGCATCACTATCTATTTGTATGATGTCAAACTCCCTTTCTTTCTCATGACTCCTCTCCTACTATTCAACTTTTTCTTTGCCCTTGCTTTGGATAGGCTTATTTGCTCTTTTTCTCTTTGGAAATTCAACAATACTCTTCTTAGGCAGTTTGCCTCTACTCCTTAGTGCCCTAGTGACATTGCTAGTCACTGGTGGAGTGATTTTCTTCTTTGCAGATTTGGTGTTTTTAGGCTTCACCACTTTTGGAGGAAGAGTCATGGCCCCTTGCCTAGGACAGGCAGCTAGCACATGCTCTTGGCTGTGTTGAGGAGAAGAGAGAGGAGGTTTTATCACTAGCATGTGTTCAACTTGATCTTTTACATTGCTGCCTTCATCATCATTTGCTTTGCTGCCCTGTTCATTGTTTTCCTCACTGTTTTGAGTTTGTTTAGGGCTGCCAACTTCATCATCCTTTTCTGCTGCTTGACTATCTTTACTGTCTGTCTGTGGACTGCCTTGTTTACCCTCCTTACTATCTTGAATTTGTTGAGGGTTGCCTTTATTATGACTGTCTTCTTTGTCATTTTGCATGCTACCATCATATTCACTGTTCTCTTTAGACTCTGTGTGTGGGTTGCCAACATGGTCACTACTTTGTTGGGAGGCGCTTTTTTCACTGTCCCTTTGATTGGTTTCATGACTTTGTTGAGGACTATGGTGTTCCTCATCACTGCTTTGAAGATCTTCCCTTTGCTCTTCATTATCACTACCCTGCTTCGTTTCATTATCACTACCCTGCTGCTCTTCATCATCACTAACTTGCTGCTCTTTATCATCACTATCCTGCTTGGAATCTTCACTGTTCCCTTGCTCATTTTCACTGCTCTGTTTAGGGCTACTTTTCTCTTCATCCTCATTAATTTGTTGAGTGCCACTGACTTCCTTATCCTTTGGTGAGCTTTCTTCACCATCAATAGTATACTCATGGTCATTTCCCTATGGTTTGTCACTTGGTTCATGCTCACTACTTTTCTTAGTGTCCCTATGTTCCTCATCATCACTAACTTCATGCCTGCTTTCATAGGACTGCTCTTTTTCACTATCAATCATAGGAGATTCTTGCTTTTGAGGAGTATTTTGACTTGATGAAGGAGAGACATAGTGAGTGTAGGGTGAGGAGGATATATGAGATGGGCCATGAGATGAAAAGGCAGTAGCAAAATCTGGATGAGAAATTAAAGTCTCCCAAGACGCTCCTTTCTTTTCAAGCTGGTGAAGGATGATGATTTTGATGAGAGAAAGATGCAAAAGACTAGATTTTTGCTGAGAAGGAGGTCTCTTTTGAACAAGGGAGGACATCTTGTCTATGCTTTTGCAGAGGAAGAAAGGGAGATTTAGTAACTGAGTTCTTTTGAAATGCATGAGAAGCCTAATGTGATAGGAATAAATTCAGGAATATCTCCCTTCACATCTGAAATACTTCATGATGACTCTCATGAGGGGGGCATAGATGCTCAATAAGTGAGAAAAAGGAAATATAGCTTGGTAAGCATCCTGATGGTCTGGTTTTAGGAAGGGTTTGTAGTGATTTAGATCCAGGTATTCTTGTTTGAACCACTTTTCTCCTATATAGGGGATCTTAGTTGCTTTGGAGACAACCCTAGGAGTGAGTTTAAAGTCCAGACTTGCTAGGTGAACATGTTTTCCTTGTAGCCTCAAGGTGAACAGCTGTGTTAAGGGAGGGTAATTGGTGACCTCCTGGACTTTTTGGCAAAAATCAAGGCAGCCTACCCCATGGAAGTTGAAAAGAACCGAAGGGGAGTCATTTATTTCCTGAGTTGTAACAGGCTCAAATATTTTGTGAAATCCACCCTTGCTGGCCTTCTTTGGAGGCATAGTTTTGTTTAGGCTTTTCCTTCACTCTCTTACCAACACAGGTCTTTGACTGAATTAAACCTTTCTTCAAACACTGTTTTCCCCTCTTGCAAGACTGTATTTTTCTATGAAAATAAGTCTATTTCTCTAATCTATGTTTCTTTTCATCACTTTGCAAACACATTTTTGACTTTGAAAGCAGGCCTCTTTTCCTTTAGCACAAAAGTTGCTTTTCTCTTTGTGGATTGTGTTTCTTTTTAAACAATCAAACCAAACAAGTTTTTAAACTGACAAGGTTCCTTCATCCTTAAACACTGTCTTGTTTTCTCTTAGTAAACATGGTGGCTTTAAGAATAAACTGTCTTTTTGCCTTCATTGGACTGTCTTTTTCTTAACAAAATTGATTCTTAATACCTCTCAAACTCAAAAACTTAGGTGAAGAAAATAGTAAATACCTCTTGAAAATGCGTTGTGCGCTTTTAGAGATAATTTCACTGGGCAAAAATCCGATTTGTGGTGAGTTGGAGGTATTTTGAGCGGTGCTACGCTCCTGTGCACAGGTGCGTAGCACCTGCACGTGTTGTGGTGTTGTCAGGTCGGGCACTGGGCGCCCTCTGAACGATGGGCGGGTGAAGACCACAGGCACGTCGCGCTAACTTACAGGCGCGTCGCGTCGCGTGCAGAAGCCTTTGTAAAGACGCTATAGGCGCGTCGCGCTAACTTACAGGCGCGTCGCGTCTCCAAATTTCTGCAAACTGCTCACCCAGGGTTTGAAAAAACGTTTTTCTTTTGTCCCTTTGCACAATAGAAAATGAACTTTAACTTTGAGAGCTTTTATAGCTCCTTTTTAAAATGCTTTTGAACGTTTTTCCCTCCTTGGTGATTTCTCATTTTTTTTCTTTGCCTTTGTATTGAAACAAAATAACTTTGTCCTTTTCAAACAGCTTGTCTTTGAAATCTCCGTTTGACATGAAAGAGGCTTTTAAGAAACACCATCTGGGTGCTTTATGTATACCTTAGGCTTCAACCTCTTACAATTTTCTGAGGACCTGTATTTGTTTTGTAAATGAGGAATGTTTTTTAAACAAACTAGCTGTGTAATTTCTCTTCTTTATTATTTGCAAAATTTCCCTTTAAACAGAGCCTTGCGTAACCTTTTTTTTTTTATCAATTGAAAAAGGTTCCCCTCAACACTTTAACCTTGTAATTTTCATCTGATGGAGGTACTAAGCACAGAACTGCTTGTTTTCTCTGTTGCTTTTTAAATAGACCATTTAGGGGTAAAATGTGATCTTTCCACTTGTCACTCTTGAATATCCTCAAACAACTGTGGGCCATCTGCTTGTTATAAAGGAGGTCTTATAAAGCGTAGTAAGTAGGCCCTACCTTGTTGTGAAGAGGCCTTGTAAGCATGCTTGTGTTTTTCCATCTGCTCATAATTGAAGGAGGCCTTGTAAACACAAAGTTTCTTTCATCTTTGTCTATCATTTGAAGACTATTTTTGAACAAGTTGTCTGTGGGCCCTCTACTTATAATGAAGGAGGCAATGTTTGACAAAATACATGGGCGCTTTTTGACCTCTGTTAACCAAATGAAAAATGTCCATGAACAAACTGTTTGTGGCTCTTTAGACAAACTATGTTTATCATTCAAAAGAGATCCTGTGATTTCCATTCAAGGGAGGCTTCTTTAGGAATGTGAGGGGTGCACTTTCTTCTCTGGAAGGAGGTCTTTGATCTGTCAGTGTTAACCTTTGAGAAAGGCTACATGTTCCAAATCTAGGCCCTCTAAGACTGTGCCTTGACCCTCTACCTATCTTTTGAAGGAGGCTTCCAAAACACAGTCTTTGTGACCCTTTAGATCTACTATAAGGCGCCATAATTATTTACTGATGGAGGTCCTGCAAACTATAAAACTTCATTCATTTCAAAATTTTGACCCCTATCTATTTGTTTGAAAAATACAAATAGAAGGAAATAGTGAATCTTTGGTACTTATCCTCGATGAAGTCATCTGAATCATAATGCCCTTTGCTTCATGAGGACCTGTCAATAATGTACATCCCTTTTGCATAAAATTACTGTGAATATTCAGGAGTAAATAATGTGATTTGTAAATGGTTTGTGCTCATTTATATGCATCCTTGAAACAACTCTTTCTTCCCTTGATTGTGTTTTCAAAAGGTGTGGTGAACTTGTCTGTGATAGTCTTTCAAAGTTTAGTTCATGATGAGGTATAAGAAGCAGTTTTCCTTCTTATACCTTCACTATGATGCCTAATTTGCTTTAAAGCTCTTTTTGCCAGAAGAATATCATTTTTGGTTGAACAAGGCTGATTTGTAGGACTGGCCACAATCTGCACTTTTCTCTGACTTCTATAGTAAACTAACACAGCATGAAACTTTCTCCTGAGGTGCTCTTTTTGCTCATACTTTGTTTAGTGTCATCAATCAGTACATCCCTACAGAGATGTAAAAACATATGCTTTTGAAGTTTGGAGGGCTTCTTTGATGTTTCATGGGGATCATGCCTGATCTAATCATATTTCTTCAGACAGGGAAAACTCCTTCTTTTTTCTAGATTTGAACATTCCTGAGCCTTGCTAGAAACAAAACAAAGTGACCTCTTTGATGGTGCGTGACCTAGGGATAGACAAGGGTTTGCTTTGGTACTGTAATGGAGATCCCTGCGAGCTGGTGGTATTGAAGAACAGGGTTTGGCTCCAAAACGGTCTCATAAAGGGGTACAAACACCATCACCTAGACCTACAGAATTTGTCATTTATTTTGAATGGCTTCTTAGGCATGAGTAGGTTATCACATGATAAAGTGATCAGTGAGAGAGGGGTAGACACTCTGTTAAATTTTGGATAGTGGGTTGTGTGAAAAACAAGGGATTTTGATGATTAACAGAGCTATAAGATTTAAGACAGTTATGGACAGGGAGAATTTGCTGTAATGAGATAGGTTTATAAAACTGAAAGGTTTTTCTCATTATAGGCTGAAGGAGAGGGGTAGGAAGACAAAAATTTGTTTGAGGTGTTTTCTAGACGACAAATTGACAGATTGAGATTAGCTTCTAGAAAACTCAGCCGGGAATTCTGGTCATCAAAACGGTAAAAATACGTGTCATTTTGGCCAGTAGGATGATTTTTTCTAATTGCACATTCTATATTTAAGCTACGTACAGCATATATAAGGATATCGAGCCTTGTTATGTTTTATTTCATGTTTTCATATACGAAGCGTCCTCATTGGAGATGTGTAAAAATTCTGACAATATTACGATTATTACTCTCAACCACCGATGCACAGCAAGGTGGGAAAAGATTTTGAGGTGGCACAAGGTATGTTCGGTGTTAAAAATGGTACAATAATTTTAAGAAGGTGAAAATAAACCTTCCTCTCCAAAGAGAAAATGACCAAGCACTATGCAAAAAAACATGCTTGTATGAAAGTAGAAAGGCCCTCATGGAGCTAGAAAACCTAAAAAGGGAAAAAGTGCATGATAGCCTTGGATTTTTCATTGAGGCTTCTCAACAGGTTTCCAAGACCTCTTGAGGGACCTCTCCACCAATTTTGAGCCAAATTGAACAAAATTTTGTCTTTTTGAAATTTTGAGGCCTTTGTGCGCATCACCCAAGGCGCTATGCACAAATTTGGTGTATCCTCAGCATGCCAAATTTAAATTTTTGGATTCCTCACATCACCAGAAATCTGCTCACAAAATTTCAGATCATTTGGAGTAGTTTTGACCCCCCAAAAGGTCAAAAAACATCAATATTTTGACCTTTCTGCCTCATTTTCAGACCAGGTGCTACGCACAGAGCAATGTTGGGAGAATTGGTTTTTGGATAGGTAAATTGCACTCAATCAATACAACTCAAGAATTTCTAGAAATTAGACTCATCAAGCTTTCCAAGGAGCCATCACGGAGCCAAATCCGGCATTGGGAAGGGATCCAAAACTCAACCACAAAAGACCCTATTTTCTGTTGAAGTGACGCTGCGCAGATAGACTGTCTAGTGTGTTTTGGACCAAAAGTCAACAAAACACACTCATTTACTGCAAATAGATATTTTTGAGTTTTTCGAGGCAAAACACTCTAGAATTAGGTGCAAATAGTTATTTTTGCATTTATTTCTTAGGATATTATGTGCCTTGGGCCTTGCATGGTCTCTTGGCCATAAATGACATTTATGGTTAAATTTGACATTTTCCTACCATATTTAGGGTTTTAGTCCTTTTCTCCATAAATAGAGCATGAGGCCCCTATGTATTTTGTTGGCATTTGATGAGCTTGAAGAGCAATATACATGGTTTTATGAGCTTGGAGAAGAAATTGGTTTTGTGAAGTTGATGAATGGCTTGTTTGGCTTGATGATGGAGAAGCTTGTTTGCAGGATTCCTTAGCTTGGTGAATGGTGACGTCTTCTTAACTTGTTCATGTTTTCTTGTTCTCATTATTTTCCCTCCTTCTTGGTTGCTATAAATCAGAAAAGTATAGGTTGAGACATGTTCTTTGAGGTACCTCAATCCTCCTGTTTGTTATAGCTTTGATGTTTTCCTCCGTTTGGTCATCTTAAGGAATTATTCATTGCTCCTTAGGTCCACCAAAACTTGTTTTTTTTTCATGTATGGTTAGTATGCTAGTTTACAAGTATGATTCACGGTATGCCCTGCTTATTTGAAGCTTTCAAAACCCTATCTTGAAACCTTTCTTTGGAATATTGTTTGCTAGGTTAAGTCAGAGAGGTCTCGTTCAATCTTGCCCTTTTTCCATGCCTACCAACATGTTTCATGGTTCTCAATAGCCTGATATATGATGTTTAGGAGTTCCCTCTTCATAGATTGAGTTATTTTTGTTATCTTATATGTTTTCCCAAACTCTGAAGGTGAATTTACTAAATTTAGAAGCTCTTATGCTTTCTATGTTTCACTGGAATGTTTATCTTGGATATTGATCAGTTTAAGTATTGTTCATTGAGATTAATGGTTTTCCTTACCTCATGAGTTGTAAGTTTTAACTATATATGTTTAAGACCTCTTATTTTTTCCCAAATTTTATGTTCACTCCACCTCATACATCACCTTAAGGATCCATTAACCTTGCTAAATTGGCCCTGCAACACACTCTGTTTCATCATTTAGACACCCATGACTTTCATTGACTCCATAGCCCAATGGCTTTGACAGACTCTCACTCCACCTTTTCCACTTGACCATCTTACCCAACCAAAATAATCAACAATCCCTACACTTAATAACTAGCCTAAAATCAAAACCCTAGAGCAAAAAGAACACATCCTTTGCACCGAATAGAGAGATCCCTCTCCGAGTCTAGGAAGGCTAGGTCTTAGGAATCCAAATACTAGTTCCATGTTACCCTTTCATTTGGTCTACCAATCTGCCAAATCACGGGACCCTAACACCAGGTAAGGTTGAACAATGCACTTAATATCATGGAAAGCGTACAGCATTGCTTGTTGAAATGTAGCCCCAACATTCTTAAGACCAAAAGGGAGCTTCTTGTAGGCGAAGATATCCTAAGGATAGATAAAGGTGGTATTGTGTTGATCAACTAGAATAATATTGATCTGGTTGTAACTAGAAAACCCATCCATAAGGGAAAATATCTCACTCCTAGCACACTCGTCAATGATCTGGTCGATAAAAGCAATGGGATAGTTATCCTTAGGACAAGCGTGGTTGATGTAATGGTTATCCACACAGACACGAATATTTCCTTGCTTTTTATCCATAGGAACAATGTTAGAAACCCATTCTCTCAAGGGAATCGGATAAATGAAGCTGGCTTTGAGAATTTTTTTAACTTCTCCCTTGATGGCAGCTGCCTTTCTAGGGTGCACGAGATGAAGATGTTGGCGAACAGGCTTCACGTCAGGATAAGTAGGAATCTCGTGCACAACTATACTCGGATCGATGCCCAACATTTATTTGTAAGACCAAGCGAAAAATTCTCGAAACTCTCGGAAGAGACTAGTATAGACCTTGATCTCATCAGTAGAACAGGTCTCCCCAATGTGGATGTTCTTGAAAACCCCTGGTTTGATGGAGATGGTGATAGGAATTGTTTGTGTAATGTTTCCCAAGTTACCCTCTGCGAAAACTTCATGTGTCAAGATAGGCGTCTAAAGTGGATGGGAAGGAGCTTGGGAAGCCAGTTTCTCAAAACAAGTAGACATGGCCCCAAGGCCAGGCATATGAAGTAACAAAACTAGTAGGCTTGTTGATTTTAATTGTAAAATACACAAGAGGTATTTGTAATAATAATTTATTAATATATTAAATGTATAAGTGATAAGAAATGTTACAGTGAGGCCCTGCTTATATACCTATGCAGGTGGCCTTTCATGACTGGGCATGTATTTTAGACATGCCCTTTCACTAACTTAATGACTACTTAACATAATCCTTATTTGACTATTAATAATTATACTTATTTCTATTTATTCTATTTATACTATTTGTTATGAATTATATTCATAACATTGCCCCTTCCTTCAAAAGCTTTGTCCTCAAAGCCATATTGCTGACAATATATTCACCTTATGTTTATCAACTTGACATGTATAATTCACGAACCATCGAAATATATAGCGCATCAGTAATATTCCCTTGGATTTTTTATTATTTTTAAATAATAATAATAATAATAATAATAATATTATTATTATTATTATTATTATTATTATTTAAATAAATATATAGCTATATTAAAATTATAATATAGTTTATGTCTAATGAATATCATTAATATATATTCTTCACGGCTAGGGTGACTTAACCAACGTGCCTCTCCACTTAACCTGTTGATGGCCATCGTAATTGAGGGTCACAATGTTTGACCAATACGAAAAATTTTAAAATGGGTGGATTCCTCAACGACTATCAGGGCAATGATCATGGATCTGTAGTGGTCATGATTTGCAGACGTCGATGGTGTTGGGGAAAGGAACAACACGAATGAGGATGATGGAGCAAAGTGTGTGATGACAGTGGATGCAGTCGGTGGGGTGAAGGCACAGTAGAAAAGTAATAACAGTGACAAGGATCTTGTCGGCTTGGATTGTGTATTCTAGTTGACGTGTCACGACTTTTCAGAATGATGATGGATGGAATCGTGTCTCTCTGGAATGATGGCTGGAATCATGTCTCTCTAGAATGATGGCTAGAATCATGTCTCTTTGGAATGATGGCTGGAATCGTGTTGACCCGCAATAACACCATCGTGATGACCCACAATAACACCAAACGGTGGACAAGGCTCTGACATGAGGGTGAGTGGACAACGGCTTGGATGATAGATCAGGTTGTTTAGCCAGTCGATGGGCAACAACTTAGGTAAAATTATTCTATTCGCAGGGACTGAGGACACCGACATATTTGTGACAAAGGCTGGGGTTGTCGAAGCTCTAGGGAAGGCAACCTGTTCGATGTGGTGGGGAGGCCCCGAGGTCTGATCGCTGTTATTTCGCAGAGACAGAGGGCTTCGCTCGGTACTCAAAGAGTGGCGGTGCTCTTGCTTGGCTTGCAACCTGTGCTCCCATCATCATGCACGCATTTGCCACGATCATGACTGGAACAATTTGGCCCTCTGCAATTTCCAATGTAGGATCTGTGGCTCACAATGAGGAATGTTGTTTGTGACTTCTAACTCCCGAAGAACGCGATATAATTGTTGTAGATGTTGCTTGATTGTGGTGCAGGAGTTGATGCCTTCTGGGGCGAGACCCACAGCAAGGCTAATATCTTTTTCAAATAACTGCTTCACAATAGTCCAACCAACACCTATGGATACAAAGTTCCCAAAATACGTTAGAGATAAGGGTGTTTTCACCCTACTACTATTGGCATGATTAATGGGATCATCCTCATCCATTGGTAACTGGAATTTTCGAATAGAATCTGTGTTGAAAAGTTATGAAAGGAAGTTGTGCTCCATTCTGGTACTGAAGAAGAGGGGCAGTTGGAACCTGCAGAGGTTTCTATTCACGATATATATAGATTGTGGCTCTTCCGGGTATACCAACAATCTTGCTACAAGCCCTGCCTTACAGTCATCTTCACCGTTATAATATGTGATTGACATAACCTCTTCCTGATCTTCTATGAAATGTAGTGATCCTTCATCAATAATTTTTGTAGAATTATTTTCTTCGTTGTTTTCATCTTCAACTGTCATATACCCACTTAGATTTTTAGTCTCATTTATGTTGCACTGAGGAGTTCCTATTTTAGCATGTTCAACATTCTTTTCCAGGTTAGATCATTCTTCATTGTTAGTCCCTTTCATGTTAATGTAATCTTCCTCATTGTTCTGATATTTTTCATCTTCTTGTTTCTTAAGATAGCCTTCTTCCACATTATCTGTATCTGGATCATCCTAATCTTCATAATCCTCATCTACATCAATATCAGCTTCATCTAGATCCTCATGTTGATTGATATCTTTTTCGTATTCATTATTTTGATCAACATCTTCTTCCTTATTATGGATTTGTTCATAACCTTTCTTAAAACGGGTTGTAGCTTCTGCACACGACTTTTCTAATTGCTGAAGTTTTTGTTGAATTTTTCTAATCTGCTTAATTTCTTCAGGATCTACATGTAATGGCACATTGTACGGTAAACTATGTTCATAGGCTCGTAAACTACGTTCATAGGCTTGTAAACTATGTTCATAGGCTCGTGAGACTATATTGTGTAGCATGGCTCCGATACCACTGAAGCAACAAATCTGTAGGCTTGTTGACTTTAATGTAAAAATACACAAGAGGTATTTGTAATAATAATTTATTATATATAAAATGTATGAGTGATGAGAAATGTTACAATGAGGCCCTGCTTATATACCTATGCAGGTGGCCTTTCATGACTGGGCATGTCTTTTAGACATGCCCTTTCACTAACTTAATGACTACTTAACATAATCTTTATTTGACTATTAATAATTATATTTATTTCTATTTATTCTATTTATACTATTTGTTATGAATTATATTCATAACAACATAAAAGGAACGATGATGACTATCGACCCAGAGAGGATCCTCAAGAGACATGGTTTCCACGATGGCCTCATCAGTGGGAAATATCTCATTTAAGGGATTAGGATAATCCGAAGCACTGATCCAAGGGGATTGAGAATATGTGTCAAGACACACACTCGAAGGAATATGATTAGAGGGAGGAGGAGCTGAAGCCAAAAATAATTTCTCAATAATCAATTTCTATTAGGCTTAATGACATCATGTCACCAAACAAATCAACTTTCTCGGGCAAAGGGTTGATCCACGGATCAGAAAACGTGGAGATGATGTTGACCTGAGCAGTGTTAGGCGGAGGAAGAGAAAAAATACCCATAAGGGCAGGATATTTAAAAAGACCCGGTCCTATGCTCTCATAAGGCATAGGAATACGATCTACATATGGAACATTTCTCCTGGAAGACGTGGAAGTGAAAAAATACAAATGATCAACAATGATGATCTTTCCTTCATGCGGAAATCGAAGAACACGAAAGAGAGTGGACAAGATGCATAGCATGGAGTGAATCCAACTGTGACCGAGGAGAATATTATAATTTATTTTTGCGTCAATAACTTCAACCTCAACATTAACAGTTTTCCCTTCTAACGTAATAGGTAAACTGGTGAGAACACCACTAGGGCAAGATTCCCTTCCATCAAAATCTTCTAAAGCATTGGGAGACTGATTGAGGGTTGGAGAACCAATGGCTTTCCATCAAGCAGAAGACATGATGCAAGTAGAAGCACCCTCATCCATGACCACTTGATTGATGTTCTTTCCATTAATCCCAACTTGGATAATCAGTGCAATCTGGTGAGGGAGACATGGGATGAAATTTTCCAAATAGAAAGTGATAAGGCTGGAATAGACGGGGTCAACCCCTCCGATGGAAAATTGCAAAGCCTTCCATTGTGATGGACAGCTCTGAAGTACTTCCAATGCATAGATATCAGATGGTGCCTGAGTGAAATCCTCAACAATACTGTAATGATGAGCATCACGGGAATTTGGGTTATAGGAAGACTTTCGGAGTACACCTTTAGAAGGTGGCCATACAACGGGCTTAGGACTGGGCCTTTCAATGTGAAGAGGGCGAGAATCAGGCGGGGGAGGAGGACCATCGCCGATTATATCTTTCGACGGTAGTAATACGTATAGGTGTAGGACCATTCATCATGAAAACCTAATAGCCGAATGGGGTGAAGGTTGACCGAGGTTTCTCTACCTCATGTGATTTCACCGCGATGGGAATGGTTCTTTAAGAAAAACTCGGAGTGCCTTGAGTGCCTTTGAGTAGCTTTGTCTCACCCGCCTATCATGGAAAGTCCTTCATGTAATGGCTCTTCGTCACAAATAAGACAAGGGTACTTCGGTTTGCATTTTGAGAGTACATGAGATCGAGGTACTGGGCATGAGCAATGGATTGTTTCTTAATGACACATGCCCCCAATACGATGTCCTTAGCAATCGAACCGATAAAAGAGGTAGTGAACCAATCAGTCACAAGTTGATCAAGAATCTCAAACTTGATCAAATGACAACGCCGCCTCCATTCATGAATATAATCAAACATATGAGTAGCCCGATCCTATTTCAAGGATGTGAGGAGGTGTGTCCCAGTTTCATATTGAACTGGCAACTTAAAGTGCATGAGAAATGCCAAGGAAAGAGAGTTAAAAACTTGAAAGATGTCGTGGGAGATTTCAATGTGCCACTTGGTAGCAGCACCAGTGAGAGTCCTTTGGAAAAGATGCAGTCGAATTGAATCGTCAACCCAAGAGTTAGAGGAGCACTAGAGATGGTATGTCATAACATGTGCTTGGGGGTCTTCTTCAGACTTGACTTCAAATTTAGGACAATCGTCAGGGATTTTAGTCAGAACTAGAGGCCAACATGGATTATGAAGGATAGGATCATTCATCAACTTTGACACATCGGGCAGTTCCAACGTAGCAAGAAATGGAAATTGTGGATTGAAAGGCATTGCAGGCCTTTGATAGAGACCAGTTTTGGGATTCCAACCAGGTTGGGAGAAGTTTTGACCCCAAATTTTCTATCCCAGAGGATTTTTTCCATAAGGGTTGTAATTATGATAATTCTGCCCATACACCAGTTGAGGACTAGGATATTGATACTGAGTGAACCACTAAGGTCATGTCTGAGCAACATGGGGATTTTGTTGCAAAATGTAAGCAGTGCCTTGGGGTGGACCTTGCACCATATGAGATTGAACTTGAGGAATAAAAGGTGGGCCTTTAGGTTGCACAGGTTGCCCCTCGGGTGGAGGTTGAATAGGTTGTCATTGGGGTGCAGTTTGGCCTGGATGTTGGGGTTGGATAGGCTGTCCCTGTGATGCAGTTGTCCTAGATGCTGAGAGCCACCATATTGTCCCTGAGGCATAGGTTTCCCTGATGGTTGAGATGAGCCAGGTTGCCCCTGAAGACCAGGTTGGCCTGACTGAGACGTAGAGGGTTGACCTTGTTGTACAAAATTTGGGCCTTACTAAATGTAAGGTTGATTCTATTACGCTAAAGGTTGTCCCTGAGATGGATAGGTTTTCCCCTGGGTAGCATAAGACGCTCCCTATTGAACATGAGGTTGACCAGTAGAACCATAGGGTTCTCCCTGTTGGACCGAAGGTTTTTCCTGAAAGGGTTGTCCTTGGGGACCATAGGGTTGTCCCTGTAGGTATGTGAACTGGTTGGGGTAAACCGGCATTTGAGGCATTTGAACATGAAATTGACCACTGCATGGAATAGGCCCATGGTAATAGACGTGAGTTCCATGCTCATCATAGTAGTGTGATCGATCAATGGGAGCTTGCATCTGCTGAAAACCATGAGGGAAGTAAGTTTGTTGCTGAATGGCCATCATGTACTGATCGTACGTCCAACCTTCAGGAATCGGATTAGAGGAGCCCGGTGCACTGTTAGAAAAATATATATTACAGAGCAATGCAACACAAAAATATGCAGAAAACACAAGCACACAAAACACATAAAAACCAGAGAGACACAGATATACGTGGTTCACCTAGTTTGGGCTACGTCCACCCCGAACAGCCAGTCCTTCCTTTCTATTATCCAGCAAAATGAAGAGACACAACCTACATCAGATCCACTGTAATATCCTTTTTTCTCTCTCACAGTCTTCCTATCTGTTTCTCGCTCTGAGAATACACATACAATACACAGCCGCAATACAATACCCTCATACAAGCAAGGGGTTTCCTTCTAGGGAAAAATAACCCTAAACTAAACATAACTTCTACCGTCAAATCATCTTCCTAATGAACAACCCAGATTGATTATAAATTACTATACTTTTACAAGGCAATTTTACATATTTTTTTAGCTTCAGGGGCACTACCCCCGAAACCCCCCACCAAGGGGGGGCTCCATAAAGTCCCAGTTTCCCCCCCTGGACCCCCAGGTAGCGTTTAATTACGAGCTACTTTGCTACCCCATTAAATTACAGGGGTCCAACGCTGTGATATAAAATAAACAGGATAATCAAGCTCCACACCCAAAATGCACTACTAGTAGGTTGATGGACTCCCAATACGTGAGGCTATGATCCACTCATGGTGGGCCCAACAGCTATCGTGGGAGCATTAGGAGTAGTCCCACGAACAATAGAAGATGGTAGTAATGATGGAATCACACTAACATAAGGAGCGAAAGAAGCCACACAAACAGTGGGCTTGGTTGGGACAAACGTAACGATTGTCGAAGTGATGGGAGTCGAGAAGGATGGACCTGATACAAATGACCCCTTCGAGGGAGAAAATGTACCTGAGCATATGGGATTATGATACAAAGATGTAGCATCAGAAATCATGTGACTCAACAAACAATAACCAGCTGGGAGAGTGGAAGGCTGTGAGGAAGGTTGACCCAAGACATAAGGAAAATTCTTTGGAGGGAACTGATATTCTCCAGTAGAAACATAAGTCTCTTCAGTACTAATGGGACTTGTAGCATCCATGTCAGATGAATACATGTTGTCCACGAAAAGGAAATGAGCAGTGGCACGTAAAGCACGCGTTAATATGAAAAGACTCAAGTAAAGTCACCTTTTTCTTGTTTCTTGACTCTTAAAATATGAAACTACAGAGTTTTGTTTCAATGTCTTAAAATTAATTGTCCACAAAATATTCCTAGTTAAATTTATATTCCTTAGAGTTTTGTTTTAAGGTTGTTTCCGATGGAAACGTTTCTGGAGTTTACCAACCATGGAATCCCCTCCGAAGGGAATCCTGATCCTTTTCCTACTTTTGGGAATGTTGGTGCTCCTTATATGGAAACATTGTCCTTGCCTGGGTTAACTATTGGGTTTCCTGTTTGGTTATTCTCGACCTATGTGGTCTTGAGTGTTCTGCCCACTGTACAACCATCCCCTCCACCTGAACAACATCATGTTGATTCTAAGGTGGACCTCTCCCTTTCTTCGCCTGTTTCTTCTTCCTCCTCTTCTACTTCGTCTGGTGAAAGTTTGGATTCTAGTAAATAGGTGGCTAAGAAGAAGAAGAAGAATACAAAGAAGAAGAAGTCATATAAGATAGAGGCCAACTTTGTGGCTATTGCTCCTGAGAAACCTTCCCTTCATAAACCATCCAAACTTCCATGGAAAGTCAAATTCCCTTGCATGTTGTCCAAAGATGACCACTTTCTTCGAGACTGACCTGGCATTCCCAACGTACTTGAAGTATAGTCCAACGGTCATCCGTCGTTGCCTTTGGCTTTTGGAAGTCATATTGGTGGCACGTCTTCGACTAGAAATGATAAGACTCATAAGAAACAGGGTAAGATTACCAATCCCTGTAAGTTGTGTGAAGGGCATCATCCCATTCACCTTTGTCCGTATATGGATGAAGCTAAGAGAGTGTTGGACAACCCTACTGTTTTTACACCCTGCCTTCCGGTTGGTTACCAGAAGCTTTCTTTGAGTCCTCCACTAGTTTATCAACCGATTGATCAAGATTCATCTTTGGTCAATCCCGCTCCCTCAGAAATTCAAATTCATGAATCCATTCCAGACCAACCATTGGTCATGGAATCAGTTGATCCGATCCTGCATATGGTTCATTAGGTCTTTTCCATCGAGAGTGGAGCTCATCCCCCTCATGTTCTTCTTATTTCTTTAGATTCCTTGGACTTGGAGAAATATTCTCCCATCCCTATAGTTCAAGAAGCTACTCCTCCTCCTCCCAATATGGATGTCCAGGAGGATGATCCTCTTGCTCCCATAACACCAGAGGATGACCATCTTAGTTTAATGGCACCCCCTCCAAGTAGTTTGGTTGCTTCCTTTGATTGGAGTCGATTTTCGGGATACTGCCCTCCTTCTTATGTGCCTTTTTAGATCAAGGTACAGGCCTTCAATATGGTCGTACCTAGCACAATTATAGATGAAGGTGCATCTGTTAGTGTTCTGTCTTCCACTACTTGAAAAGCTTTTGGTTCTCCACTGCTTGTGCCTGTTACACAGAATTTGTTGGCATTTAATAGAAGAAACAGTTAACCATTAGGGATCCTTCCAAAGTTAGATGTTACTTTGGGAGGGAAAACTGTCCATATAGACGTGATGGTTGTTCCAGGCCCCTTGAATTTTAATCTACTCTTGGGGCATGACTATGCTTATGCCATGGGTGCCCTTGTCTCTTCCCTCTTTCGTGTGATTTGTTTTCCACACAAAGTTCGGATCATGACCATTGATCAGCTTTCATTCTTTGGTCCTAACATGACATCTGGTCCACCATCGTCAATTTCCGAAATTTTTATCCGCCGCTATATCCTCCCCGCCATAGGTTAATTATGTGGCTACCATCCTCTGCCCGCATTCGCGGATAGTGTCGTTTCATCATGTGCCGGGGGAATTGGGTCCTCGATATCCGATATGTTGTTCTCCCATCATATGTGAACCTCTGGAAGCCATGACCACTTATTCGCTATGGTAAAGCTCGTCGGGAGCATATGTCTATTTTCTTGTGTCAAGCTCCTTAAAAAATGAAACAAGCTCATCTGAGGATAGTTTGTATTCTATGTCAACCTTGTTAAAAAATGAATTAAATCACGAGGATAATTCTCTTAATGTTTCAACCTCGTTAAAATAATGAAACATGTTCTTGTTCAATTCGAGTCTTTGATATGATCTCGTAAAATCCCAGTCGAGTCTTTCTCTTGATCTCGTAATTTGAACCATCACTCCATCTGCCTTTCATATGGACTGAAGCTTGGGGGGCATGTACCTCGAATTGAGTCAACGTGCTGGGGGAATGCAAATCACTAAGCATAAGTTAATCTTTTCAAGCTTGCGTAAAAATGAAAACCAACCCCAAGCAGAAGTTTCCTTATTTCAAGCTTGTGTAAAATGAAACCATTCTTATTTTACCTCCCGTGATTGCCATTTTATCAGCCTGTTTTTCCAAATGAACCTTGGTTTTCTCGTTCCACCGTCACCATCTGCTTGGCCGATCATACGCCTTCACTTGGTTGTTTCACCCATTCCTGAGGAACCACTGCAATGAGTGGTCTTGTTAGCCAACCTCTTGACTTTTATCTTGTTTTGAATAGTTCCACCATCACCGTAACTAGTTGCTACCCTTAATACCATTCGTTCCTCCAAGAGGAGTCAACTTTCAGCTCTTTTTTGACTCTCTAAAACTGAAAAGATTGTCGAGACTCTTATTGTTTTGCATTTGTTAAATGGCTGCGAAACGCTATCTACCCAGTATACGTTTACCCCTTTTTTGGGTCGAGATAGATTATTTACGAAAAAGGAATACCTTAGCCTATTACGACTAAGAGGTTCTTTCAAATATTTTTTTCTACCTTTTTGGATCTGAGAGACTATTTACGAAAAGGGACATGCTGGAGTTTTCTTTTCCTCGCCTTCTTTTCAAACTCTCTAAACATGAAAATATGCTTCTAGTTCTCCATTTTTCGCACTGCTAAACCTTTCGATGACATCGAATTTCTCGCTCACCATGACGTTATTCGAGTTCCTCCTTCTAGGGCTCCGTAAAATGTACTAGGTTGATTTGTCCGAAGGACAATTACAGCACAAGCATACGTTATCCCCTTGAAGCTTGTTTTAAAAAATCATTAAATACCTACCACAAAATGGTGGGGGAAAATGGAACCAAGTTTTAGTTATGTTGGCGTATCGCCCTTGAACATGGCACTTGTTTGCATCCGTGTTGGGTTGGGGACATCTCATTTCGTCACTTTTACCTCCATGGGTTTTGGTAATCTCTTTTGACCTCTCATCTGCTCTTTTCCACGTCATCATGACCTCAGATCCTTTGATGTCAAATACTGCCAAATCCAGTATTTTGTCACTGATATGTTCAAGAGAAGTTTTCCTCTGTAGTTCTCAACCTCCCTCTGATTCCCTGTTGGTCTTGATTCACTATTATTATGTTCCTCTGTCTCATGTCTATGATGTGGGAAACATTATGGCCCACTTTCGATCAGGTCACTTCTTGTCGACTTCAGCTCATTATCCAGGAATTTCATCTAGAGACTCCCTTCTGGTACCTTGGAGCATGCATGCCTCAATGGTAGGTTCTTTGCATTCGACACAAGGTCCACCTGATTGGCCTTCGATCGAGTGATTCTGTGGGTGTTCGATACCAAATCACTATTCACATTTTGTGGATTGTATCGGTTGTACCTTGAGAGCCATTGTCATTATTGGCGGTTTCTCTCGTGCCTGTTAACAACTTTCATCGTTGGCTGGTAATCAAGTGATTTTCTTGCATGTTCGACTTCAACTCATATATTCGCATGCTTGAATTTGTACTTATTTGGGTTGATATGGAGTGCAAGACCCTGGGTTTTTTCTGATAAAATCCATGCTGTGCATTTTTTGTGGATTATCGTGACTTATTGCATGACTCTTTTGATTGGATGGTTGAGACCATGCCTGAGTCTATTTGTTGATCCTTACTTCTGGATGGCTGCACCCATACCTCGGATCTCAATTTTTATACACTCTATTATGGATGGCTACGCCCATACCACATGTTCATGTATTAGAGATATCAGTTTTATTTGTAATTGTAGTTTTTCTGAAAGCGGTGTTTAGTTCGAATGCGTTCTCATAAATAATTTTGCCCCTCCCTCTCCCTCGGACCTCATGCTTTAGGGGGAATCTGTTACACAACATTTTTTCACTGTCCCTGCAATCCCCATCTCGCCCATTGGAGGGTCATTTCCGTGATCAATAAGCAGTGTCATGCCTTGCAAAGACCATCATTGTATCCCTTTACATGAGAGTAATATTCCTTCTATTGACAATTCCCTGAGCAGAGATTCAAAAACCCTTGTTTTTTCCTTCGCACGAGTAGTCAGTTATGCCCTCGCGCCAAAGGGTAAGATTAACATTGATCCCCACACCAACTAGCACTCTATCTCAGTTAGCCACCAGTGCCGAGCTATTTATGCAATGTTTTTTAAAAATAGAGTTGGAGATTCTACTCCAACATCTTCGAGGATGAGTCATTGGGAGTGGTTGAACTGAATAAACCACAGACTCCCTCCTTTATTTTATGGTTTCCACCTCTTATGGGAACTCCCTAAAGGATAGGCCTCCCTTCCACCTTTGTAGGGATCCTAACCTCCTTCTTTTCCTCTCTAAAAAGAAGCTATCTCTCTTTTCATAAGCTAAAACATGGAGAATTGAACATACTATAGCTGAACTATTGAAGAGATAGAATAAGAAGGGATTACATTGAGATAGCTTGAGTCTATGCCTTCATCCCATCCGAATCCCCTGACGAGCATATGAGACGCTCTTTGGCTGAACCCCACTGGAGGAGACTGCGACGTCAAAGCATTGGTTGTATCTCTTCCTTCTATCAATACATATACGTGACTATTGTTTGGTTCCCATTTTGTATTATTTTAAATGTTTAATGCAATATGCTTAGTCCTCTTTGACTGGCTGGTAGTTATGAGTGAAATTATTATGTCATATGATGTTCTTGTTTTTTGTTCTATGTGCAGGTATCCGAGCATGACTGCGAAAGGATTATGACTTTCCAAGGCAGAAGTGAGAGGCCACCACCACTTGGGTTGGACGAGCTTGAAAGGACAAGTGCTCAATGATATTTTAATTTTTTTTAGAGAGTCATGGAAACATCAAAATGACTACTCAGGAAATATAAGCAAGAGGGTGTACCAAGCTCCTGTGAACTACAATCTACACCTTAGTGATCAAATGAAAGAGAAATTTCCAAGTACTTAACGTACGTGTAGTCATTCTCCCCGAATTTTGTGTTCGGTGTTCACGGCTACAGGGCAACAAACTCATCTTCCTAAGGATAAAGGATTGCAACCTATGAGGGTGTTCCTTTATATACTCGATGGTGCGGGGAGCACAAGTCTGTGCTAGTGCTGTCTAATTTCAGATGGTGAATGACAGCTACTAGGTTTAACGACACTTGAACACGTCACTATAGGTTTTAACCCTGTACAAAAATTATTTTCAAATGAATCTTAAAAACAGAAAATAAATAATAGCGAGAGCATAAAACATAAAATAGATATACACATAGATTTTCCCCTGGATGGATCCCAAATCGGGACGACCAGCTTGATTTTTCATTATATTCCTTTTAGTGTTACAACACATATATATACATGCCGAAGCATACATAAACCCCAATCCATTAACCATGGATTAGAACATAACCGTAGTTCCCTTGACCGGATAAAATACCGAGGGGTCGAAAGCCATCATGCCCCATAACCATGTGCAAACCCAATTGCAAGAATGGCGGAGTCCACACTAAATGGAAAGTAGGGTCAAATTTGTTTTTCCGGGCGCTCGCAGGACTGAACAAGGGTTCTTTGCCACCCCTTGTGACCCCTTACGCGCCCTTTCACACTGACTAGTTGTTGAGGAGAGTACTATAAATCCCCTCTGCGGACAGAGGCGATCCCTACTAGCCCAACAGGGGTCTAGCAACAAACAAACAATGTTATGACGCAAGCTCCTAATTACGAATGAAAGACTTAGGATAGAAGCCTACCTGGATTCCAACGCTATGATCTAAAGAAGAAGTGTCCCCGTCCTTCAGCCCTGGCAGATCACAATCCTTCCACGATCTCCGCGGATGAACACCTGCACATAGAAGAAACGAACAGATACAAGCATAGGAACCAGCATACGTAACTAAACATCGGTCAGAAAAGATATTACTTGCATTAACATGATGGAAAAAGGAGTGGAACCATAATCATAGTCATCTATTAAAATGATAAACGAATAGAAGTTACAACCAAGTTCTGACGTCGCAGCTTCCTTCGAACGGGTCTCCGGTCGTCCACGTCTCACAAAGCTCGCCAAGGAAAGGGAAAACCTCTCCAGAGTCTCGTAACAATGGTCTCCTCGCTTGAATGGGCCTTAAGGGAAAGAAGGGATTCTTTACAACACAAAGGCACTTGGGAATATGGAGATGCAAAGCTTCAGCACTTCAAGACTAGCTTGCCATGGATTTGAGCAGGCTTTTATAGATGGGGAAGGAGGGAGTTGGGATCCCTATTATTATGGGATTGGCCCCATCAACAAGGAAGGTTCCATGGGAGGTGGAAAAACCACTTCCCCTCCATAGAACTCCCGCAGCCAAACCTCCCAACTCAAGATAGGCAATGGTTTGTGAGTTTGTTGGAACTCAACTTCCGCCATCCATATTTAAAAAACAGTCCCTAAAATGGGTGGCGCGACTGCTGCTCTATGACAGAGCGCCAGGTGGCGCGACCTATTTGCAGGATTTTCCCCATTGGCGCGAGTGTTGAACTTCCTGCTCGCGCCAATGCCAAAAGGGATGTTTTTCATGATTTTTGCAAGGAGATGTCTCAAGGGCAAATAAAGCTCATGCTTAGAGGAATGCATTGATGATGTTTTCAAGGCATGACAATGTTCACAGGTCACAGAATGGGTCCTCCATTGTGCGGGACGGGGAATGGTAGGGATGGTGACAAATTACTGTGTAACAGATGCCCCCTAAAGTATGAGGCCCGAGAGAGAGAGGGGTGAAATGCTTTACGAGAACATGTTCAACTGAAGGCCCGCCGTCGGAAAACCTGCGCAGAAAGATACAACTGATATCTCAAGTACATGATGTATATGCGGTATGGGCGCAGCCATCCGAAACAGAGTATGCTATAATCCGGATCCAGGGTATGGGCGCAGCCATCCAACTAAGATCAAACAAATAGACTCAGGTATGGTCGCAGCCATCCAATCAATGAGTCATGTACATAATGATAATAATTCACAATCGCAGCCTGGATTACAACAGACACAATCCAGGGTCTTGCGCTCCATCTTGACCCAAACAAAGTACAAGTTCGAGCATGTGAATATGTGAGCTGAAGTTGAACATGCAGGAACATCGTCTGATTACCAGCCAATGATGAAAGCTGTTAACAGACGCGAGAGGAACCACCAATAATGACAATGGCCCTCAAGGTACTACAGGTACAATCTACGGTGTGTGAATAAATGAGTTGATGTCGAACACCCGCAGAATCACTCGATCGGAGGTCAATGATGTAAACCTCACGTCGAATGCGACGAACCTGCCATTGAGGCATGCAGGCTCCAAGGTACCATAAGGAGTCTCTAGACCAACCTCCTGGATAATGAGCTGAAGTCGACAGGAAGTGACCTTGATCGAAGGTGGGCCATAATGTTTCCCACATCATCGACACGAGACAGAGGAACATGATGTTTTTGTTGTGAATCAAGATCGTATGAGAAACAGAGGAAGGTTGATATTTGCAGAGGCCAACTTCTCTTGAACATATAAACGGCACGACGGTGGACTTGGCAGTATTTGACATCAACGAATCAGAGGTCATGGTGACGAGGCAGTGAATAGATGAGAGGTCAAAAGGGATTACCCAAACCCACGGAGGAAAAGTGAAGAAACGAGATGAGATGTCCCCAACCCGACACGAATGCAGAAAAGTGCCATGTTCAAGAGCGACATACTGCCGATGACAACGACGATGGTTCCATTTTCCCCCCACCATTTCTGGCGAGTACCCCAATTATTTTTTATAACAAGCTTGAAGGGGATAGCATATGCTTGTAATATAAGTCCGCCCTTCGGGCGAATCCATCCTAGTGCATTTAACGAGTCCTAGGAAGGAGGAAGGAGGAAAACGTCATTTCGACTAGATCCGATGTCATCAGGGTTTAACGAGTCTGGCAAAGGGAGAACTCGGCGTCTTTTCATGTTTAGAGAGTTTGAAAAGACATCAGAAAAGTAAACTCCACAGGTCCCTTTTCGTAAATAGTTCCTCAGATCCGAAAAGGTAGAAAACAATATCCGAGAAAACCTCCTAGTCGCGATAGGCTAGGGTATTCCTTTTTCGTAATCAATCCATCCCAGCCCGAAAAAGGGTTAAACTTATACTGGGTGGATGTTGATTCGTGTCCATTTTAACGAGATCGAAACGACAAGGGCCTCGGCGATCTTTTCATATTTAGAGAGTCAGAAAAGAGCTGAAAGATGACTCCTCCTGGAGGAACGAGTGGTATAAAGGGTAGCAACTGGTTCCGGTAATGGTGGAACTTCTCAAAACATGATAAAAGTCAAGAGGCTGGCTAACAAGACCACTCATCGCAGCGGTTCCTCAGGAATGGGTAAAACAACCAAGTGAAGGCATATGATCGGCCAAGCAGATAATGACGATGGAGTGAGAAAACCAAGGTTCATCTGGTAAAAATAGGCTGATAAAATGACCATCACAAGAGGTAAAATGGGCAAGGTTTCATTTTTACACAAGCTTGAAATCAGGAAACTCTGCTTGAAGTTGGTTTCATTTTTACACAAGCTTGAAACAAAGACAAACTATGCTTGAAACCGGTTTCATTTTTACACAAGCTTGAAATGGAAATAAACTATGCTTGAAAAAGTAAGCATGCCCCCAGCATGGTGACTCAATTCGAGGTACATGCCCCCCAAGCTTCAGTCCATGCACCTGAGTAAACAGATGGAGGGAGTGAAGGTTCAAGTTACGAGATCTAAGAAAGACTCGACTGGGATTTTACGAGAACTAAACAAAGACTCGAATTGAACAGGAACATGTTTCATTTTTTTAATGAGGTTGACACATTAAAAGAACTATCCTTAGACACTTTTGTTTCATTTTTTAAGGAGCTTGACACAAGACAAGGAACTCTGCTCCGACAACCTTGTTTCATTTTTTAAGGAGCTTGACACAAGAAAACGAACTGTGCTGCGAGAACCTGGTTTCATTTTTTAAAGAGCTTGACACAGGGAAGAAACCATGCTCTAACCAACTTACATCAAAATGAACAAGAAGGCGGTGCTTCCAAGAGTTCCACTCTTGATGGAAGGGAAACATCCTGGAAGTCAGGACCCAATGCCCCCAGCACATTATGCACAACGGCATCATCACTGAGCACAGGCACGGGGTAAGTAGCCACATAGTTGACCTGCGGTAGAGCAGATACAACGGGTGGATAGAAACCAGGAGGGGGTGATGGCGGACCAGATGCCATATTAGGACCAAAGAACGAAAGTTGATCAATGGTCACGATCCGTCCTTCATGTGGAAAGCACATCACGCGAAAGAGGGAGGAGACAAGTGCTCCCATGGCATAGGTGTAATCGCGCCCCAGGAGCAGATTGAAATCCAAAGGGCCTGGAACGACCATCACGTCCATATGGATGGTTTTACCTCCCAAAGTAACAGGTAACCTTGGAAGGATCCCCAACGGTTGACTGGTTCTTCTATTGAATGTCAACAGATTCTGCGTAACAGGCGCAAGCGGCGGCGAACCGAAAGCTTGCCAGGTAGTTGAAGACAGAATACTAACAGAGGCACCTTCGTCTATAATGGTGTTGGGTACAACCAGACCAAGAGCCTGTACTGTGATCTCGAAAGGCACATAAGACGGAAGGCAAAATCCTGCAAATCGATTCCAGTCAAAGGAAGCGACCAAACTACTCGGAGGGGCTACCATCGACAAGCGAAGGTCTTCCCCTGATGTTACGGTAGAAGAAGCATCCTCCATGACCTCCATCTCGAAGGAGGGAGGGATATCCTCTGGAGCCTCCATCATGGGAGGCGGAGGAGGGGCTTCTTGAAGTACAGGGACAGGAGAATCTTTCTCCGAGTCTGAAGAATCTGAAGAGATCAGAAGGACATGGGGGGTGTGAGATCCACTCTCGACAGAAAAGACCTGGTGCACCGCGGATGGGGCCAGTTCAACCGATCCAACGACCAATGGTCGGTCAGGGACGGATTCGTGAATTTGAATTTCTGGGGGAGTGGAATCGACCAAGGATGAGTCTTGACCAATCATAGGATCAGCTGGCGGAGGACTCAAAGAAAGCCGATTATAACCAGGTGGAAGGCGTGGTGTAGAACCGGTTGGGTTGTCCAAGACTTTCTTGGCTTCATCCATATAAGGACAAAGGTGAATGGCATGGTGCCCTTCACACAACTTACAGGGATTGGTGATCTTACCCTGCTTCTTGGAGTTCTTATCAACAGCAGCTGAAGACGTGCCCCCAACTTGACTCCCGGAAGCCAAAGGCAACGGTGGGCGGCCGTTGGACCATACTTTGAGCACCTTGGGAATGCCAGGGCAGTCTCGAAGAAGATGGTCTCCCGTGCACAACAGGCAAGGGAACTTGACTTTCCATGGAGGGTTGGAAGGTTTATCAAGAGGAGATATCTCGGAGGCAGTAGCCGTACATTTAGCCTCTCGCTTATCAGACTTCTTCTTCTTTGTCTTCTTCTTCTTCTTCTTAGCCACCTGGTTACTTGAATCCAGGCTTTCACCAGGCGAAGGAGAAGAGGAGGACGCAGAAACAGGCGAAGAAGGGGAGAGGTCCACCTTAGGATCAACATGCTGTTGTTCCGGTGGAGGAACTGATTGACCAGAAATAGAGACATTCGGAACGACAGAGGTTGAGAACAACCAAACAGGCAACCCAACAGTTAACCCAGGAAGGGACAACGTCGCCATGTAAGGAGCACCAACATTTCCAAAAGGAGGAAAATGACCAGGATTCCCTTCTGAAGGGATTCCTTGGTTGGTAAACTCTGAAAAAGTTGCCATCAAAACTCAAAACCACACACGGGCTGAAAAAAGAGTCAAGAGCACACGATCAAACGGTCAACAAGCAAAGTCTAAACGGGTGTGTAATCGTGGGCGATTAATTTTACCACATTGGAAAGTAAGAAATTCTACCGTTTCATATTTTAAGAGTCAAGAAACGATAAAAAGATGACTCTATCTCTTTCAGAGTTGACACAAGCGTGAAAGGACAAGCGCTTGACGGTCTTTTCAAGTTTAGGGAGTCAGAAAAGACCAAATGACTACTCAGGAAAAACTAGGCACAAAGGGTGTACCAAATATCCGTGAACTGCAATATACACCTTGGTTTCAATAATGAAATAGAAATCGACCAAGGACTTTCCGTACGTGCAGGAAATCTCCCCGAATGTTGTGTTCGGTGTATCACGGGTATAGGGCGGCAGACTCGGCTTCCTGTGGATAAAGGATTGAAAACCTAGAGGGGTCTCCCTTTATATACGCGACGGTACGGGGAGCACAAGTTCGTACTAGCGTTGTCTAAAGCCAACAGGCGAACGACAGCTGCTAGGTTTAACGACGCCGGAACACGTCTCTAGCCTAGACCTTCTAAAAATGTTTCGTTAAGTTCCAATGCTGCCTTAGGTTAATTGAATAAATTTTACAGTTTATCTTCAATTAAGTTTCAATTTTCAGGCCCTATCGTATGTAGTGTCTCGAAAGACTCCTAAATGCAAAGCTATATGCCACAGTGCAACATTTCGTTCGATGAAAACTAGTTAGAGAAGAGTTGAGAGCTTTTACACAAACGAAATGAACGGAAGACAAACAATGAGATCTCTAGTGCAACTAATGCAATTGAAAACTTTTCATTCAAAACACTAATCACTAGCGATATGGAAAAGATCACAATTTGCACTAATTAACAAAAGCAAAAGAGAATTTTTTTTTTTTGATTTTCAATGTTTAAGAGCTAATATGCACTAAAAAATCTTGAAAACAAACGGAACAATTTGGGAAATGATATCCAAGAGAGCGAAACAAACAAAATTCACTCAACAATGCAAGCAATCAGATCCCCCAAATCGACCAAAGTCTCTCAAAGCAAAGAAAAGACTCAAAAGCTTCCAATGGACTGTGTGATCTAGGTCCAAAGCAAGGCCAAACGAATTTCGAATGAAGGAATGAACAATCACCCAAAAAACGCAACAAAACAATCAACAACTACTAAGAGGATGTGGAGAATCAATCAGACAGTTGACAGGACAATCAAAACACCAAAACTCCCAAGGAGGGCTCGATACACCAAGCCACTAGATGCCCTAGGGCTTAAAACGTGAAATCGATAGATAAAAGCAAACAACCAAAGGACAGAGGTGAATTCCCAGTCAAACAGGACTCCAACACACTCAGGCAGTCGGAAAATCAAGAAGAAAAACATTGATCAAATCCAGAGAGCTCAAAAATGAGGAAACTCAAAAAACTTACAGGGGTGGCGCGACTGTAAGTGTGAAACTGGCGCCAGAAAGCAATTGGCGCGGGCTAGACAAAGGCAACGTGCGCCAATTGGCGCGACTGTCGGGTTAAAAACCGCGCCAGTCGAGTTTCTCAGCCAAAAATTAAAAACAAGCTACTCCAGAAGCAGACCAATGCAAGCTAAGCAAACCAAGAAGAAAAAACAGTGAAAGAACCCAACCCAGAAGGTTCATCAAGCAAGGAAAAACATAAAACAATCAAGGCGAGACAACACAAACGAGACAATGAAATCCGGACGATCTCCCCAGCGGAGTCGCCAAATTGTTGAGGAGGTAAATCCCCTCTGCGGACAGAGGCGATCCCTACTAGCCCAGCAGGGGTCTAGCAACAATCAAACAATGTTATGACGCAAGATCCTAGTTACGAATGAAAAGACTAGGAATAGAAGCCTACCTGGATTCCAACGCTATGATCTGAAGAAGAAACGTCCCCGTTCTTCAGCCCCGGCAGATCACAATCCCTCCACGATCTCCGCGGATGAACACCTGCACATGGAAGAAACGACAAGATACAAGCGTAAAATCCGGCACACGTAACTAAACATCAGTCAGAAAGGATGTTACTCGCATTAACATGATGGAAAACGGAGTGGAACCATAATCATAATCATCTATTAAATAATGAACGAAGAAAGATTACAACCAAGTTCTGACGTCGCGATCTCCTTCGGACGGGTCTCCGGTCGTCCACGTCTCGCAAAGCTCGCCAAGGAAAGGAAAAACCTCTCCGGAGTCTCTCGACAATGGTCTCCTTACTTGAGTCGGCCTTAAGGGAAAGAGAAGATTCTTTACAGCACAAAGGCTCTTGGGAATATGGAGATTCAAAGCTTAGGCACTTCAAGACTAGCTTGCCATGGGATTGAGCAGGCTTTTATAGATGGGGAAGGAGAGAGTTGGGATCCCTATTATTATGGGATTGGCCCTATCAACAAGGAAGGTTCCATGGGAGGTGGCAAAACCACTTCCCTTCCATAGAACTCCCGCAGCCAAACCTCCCAACTCAAGATAGGCAATGGTTTCTGAGTTTGTTGAAACTCAACTTTCGCCATCTTTATTTAAAAAACACTCCTTAAATTGGCTGGCGCGACTACTGCTCTGGGACAGAGCGCCAGTTGGCGCGGCCTCTTTGCAGGATTTTCCCCATTGGCGCGAGTGCTGAACTGTCTGCCCGCGCCAATGCAAAAAGGGATGTTTTTCATGATTTTTGCAAGGAGATGTCTTTAGGGCAAATGAAACTCATGCTTAGAGGAATGCATTGATGATGTTTTCAAGGCATGACAATGTTCACAGGTCACAAAATGGGTCCTCCATTGTGCGGGATGGGGAATGGTAGGAACGGTGACAAATTACTGTGTAACACTAGTCATGGAAATACCGTGGAAATAATATAACATATACCCAACAGTCACTAGCCTAGACCTATAAATATGAGTGTTAAGTTTCAATGTTTCCTTAGGTTGATTGGGTTCATTTTAAAGTTGATATTGAATTAATGTTGCAATTTCAAGGCCTTACCTAATGTAATCTCAAATCCCCAATGCACAACTATATGCGAAAGAACATCATTTCAATTAGATGAATAGCTAGCTAAGAGAGGGATAGAAGCTCACAATGAAGTAGCAAGTGTTACACAACATTTTTTCACTGTCCCTGCAATTGCCATCTCGCCCATTGGAGGGTCATTTCTGTGATCAATAAGCAGTGTCATGCCTTGCAAAGACCATCATTGTATCCCTTTACATGAGAGTAATATTCCTTCTATTGAAAATTCCCTCAGCAGAGATTCAAAAACCCTTGTTTTTGCCTTGGTGCGAGTAGTCAGTTATGCCCTCACGCCGAAGGGGAAGATTAACACTGAGCCTCACACTAGCTAGCACTCTGTCTCAGTTAGCCAACCGCGCCAAGATTTTTATGGAATTTTTTTTTAAAATAGAGGTGGATATTCTACTCCAACAACTTCGAGGATGAGTCATTGGGAGTGGTTGAACTGAATAAATCATAGATTCCCTCCTTAAGTTTATGGTTTCCACCTCTTATGGGAACTCCCTAAAGGATAGGCCTCCCTCCCACCTTTGTAGGGATCCTAACCTCCTCCTTTTCCTCTATAAAAAGAAGCTATCTCTCTTTGCATAAGCTAGCTAAACATGGAGAATTGAACATACTATAGTTGAACTATTGAAGAGACAGAATAAGAAGGAATTACATTGAGAGAGCTTGAGTCCATGCTTTCTGAGAGAGCTTGAGTCCATGCGTTCATCCCGTCTGAATTCCCTGACGAGCATTTGAGACGTGCTTTGGCTGAACCCCACTGGAGGAGACTACGATGTCAAAGCATTGGTTGTAACTCTTCCTTCTATCAATACATATACGTGACTATTGTTTGGTTCCCATTTTTTATTATGTTAGATGTTTAAAGCAATATGCTTAGCTCTCTTTGACTGGCTAGTAGTTATGAGTGAAATTATTATGTCGTATGCTATTCTTGTTTTTTGTTCTATGTGCAGGTATCCGAGCATGACTGCGGAAGGATTGTGACTTGCCAAGGCAGGAGCGAGAGGCCACCACCACTACAGCAACAACGAAAGCGTTGTACTCCAGGTAGGTCGATCTACCGTGTCCTTTTTTCATTCAATAATTAGGAATCAACACTCTAGCATGTCTCTTTGTTTCTAGACCCACTCTAGGGCTAGAGGGATCATCTATGTCCACAGAGAGAATTTACCTGCTTAACAGATTGGTGACTCCACTGGGGATCAGTGTGAGTTTTTCGTTTCATCTTGTTAGGTCAATTTCAATCATTGGTTTGTTTATCCGTCTTTTTCTAGTTTTCTTGCTTAGTTTATATCCTCTATTCAGCTCTAGAGTGTCAAGATTGACCTCTGCTTATTGAGTTTTGGTTTTTCACTTTTTTCCCATAGTTATCCAGCTTGGCACTTTTTTCGTCTAAACAGTCGCACAAATTGGCACAGGTTGCTTTTGTTGCAATCGCGCCAACCCTGTTTGGCACAAATTACAGCCTTACAATCGTGCCAAATCCTATAGGATTTAGTTTGACCTCCTTAATGAGTTTTTTGGTCAATTGTGCTTGCTTTTGGGTTATTTTTTTGTAATTATGCCTTTGGCACTGTTTTGATTGCTATCGACTTGATTTTCTTAGTCATTTGTCCATCTTCTTATCGGTGTAAATTGAGGCCTTAGGGTTTCTAAGTGTCTTGGTGCACTAAGCCTTCTGTTTGGAGATCAAGTCGTTTTGATTATTGTCAGTCTCATTCTTGTTAGAAAATTATATATATTACAGAGCAATGAAACACATAAAATATGCGGAAAACACAAGCACACAAAACATATAAAACCAGAGAGACACAGATATACGTGGCTCACCCAGTTTGGGCTACGTCCACCTCGAACAGCCAGTCCTTCCTTTCTATTATCCATCACAATGAAGAGACACAACCTACAACAAATCCGCTGTAATATCCTCTGTTCTCTCTCACAGTCTCCCTATCTGTTTCTCGCTTTGAGAAAATACTCATACCGTACACAACCGCAACAAAATACCCTCATACAAAGAGAGGGGTTTCCTTTTAGGGAAAAAAACCCTAAACTAAATATAAATTCTACCGTCAAATCATCTACCTAATGAACGGCCCAAATTGACTAGAAATTACTATACTTTTACAAGGAAATTTTACATCTGTTTTTAGCTTCGGGGGCACTCCATAAAGTCGCAACCACCCCCCCTGTACCCCTAAAGAAGCATTTAATTACGGGCGGCATTGCCACCCCATTAAGGTACAGGGGTCCAATGCTGTGATACAAAATAAACAAGATAATCATGCTCCACACCCAACAATTCTTAGGTCGATTGCACTTAGTTTTCTTGATCTTTTTGAGTGATTTCTTTGAATATAGGATCATTTCGTTTCTTGATTGATTATTCTCCTTGTTGCTCCAAGCATATATTACATTGCTTATTTTGGGTCGTTTTTAAAACTTTCTTTTGATTTGGAAGATTGCAGCATTAGTTTGATTGCTTTCTTGTGTTTGTTTTGTGTTTCATTGAGTCATTCAATTTCGATTCTTACACAATACTCAAGCTAGTGTTTGTTTTTCATTTTTCATGTAATTAATGCATCATGTACTTCTTTTCATTGAAAATTTAAAAAAAAAAAACATATTTTTCATTCTTTCTTTGTACTGAAAGTGAAATATTCTTTTGCATAACTAGCTTCTGATTGTCTAGGAAAGAGTTTCATTTTCGTTTGATTGTGTTAGATGCAGTAGTGGATTTATTCGCTTATTTTCATTGTTTTCTTTTGTTTGAAAGATCTCTATCATTATTGTAACTAGCATTCATTGAATCGTAAATGATTTTCATTTGCATATAGCTTGCATTTAGGAAATTTGAGATCCAAATTCGATAAGGCTTTGAAACTGAAACATAATCCAAGATCAACTTTAAAATTCATTTAATTAACCTAAGGAAGCATTGAAACCTAATGAAACATTTTTATTGGTCTAGGCTAGAGACGTGTTTTGGCGTCTTAAAACCTAGTAGCTGTCGTTTTCCAATTGGCTCTAGACAACGCTAGTACAGATTTGTGCTCCCTGTAGTGTTGAGTATATAAAGGGAGACCCCTCTAGGTGGCAATCATTTTATACATAGGAAGCCGAGTCTGCCGCCCTGTAACCATGATACACTGAACACAACATTCGGGGAGACTACCTGCACGTATGGCAAGTCCTTGGTCATTTCTCTTTCATTTGATCACCAAGGTGTATATTGCAGTTCTCGAAAACTTGGTACACCCTCTTGCTTATATTACCTGAGTAGTCATTTCGATATTTTTGTGACTCTCTAAAAAGGAAAATATCATCGAGCACTTGTCCTTTCACGCTCGTTTCAACCTAAAAGTGATAGAGTCACATTTTCCTTGTTTCTCAACTCTTAAAATATGAAACGACAGAGTTTTGTTTCAATGTATTAAAATTAATTGTCCACGAAATATTCTTGGTTAAAGTTATATTCCTTAGCATTTTGGCATCCATTTCTGATCGAAACATTTCCAGGAGTTTCTGTGAGAATCCCCTCCGAAGGAATCCACGGTCTTTTCTGCACGGGAATGTTGGTGCTCCTTATATGGAAACATTGTCCTTGCCTGGGTTAACTATTGGGTTTCCTGTTTGGTTATTCTCGACCTATGTGGTCTTGAGTGTTCTGCCCACTGTACAACCATCCCCTCCACCTGAACAACATCATGTTGATTCTAAGGTGGACCTCTCCCTTTCTTCGCCTGTTTCTTCTTCCTCCTCTTCTACTTCGTCTGGTGAAAGTTTGGATTCTAGTAAATAGGTGGCTAAGAAGAAGAAGAAGAATACAAAGAAGAAGAAGTCATATAAGATAGAGGCCAACTTTGTGGCTATTGCTCCTGAGAAACCTTCCCTTCATAAACCATCCAAACTTCCATGGAAAGTCAAATTCCCTTGCATGTTGTCCAAAGATGACCACTTTCTTCGAGACTGACCTGGCATTCCCAACGTACTTGAAGTATAGTCCAACGGTCATCCGTCGTTGCCTTTGGCTTTTGGAAGTCATATTGGTGGCACGTCTTCGACTAGAAATGATAAGACTCATAAGAAACAGGGTAAGATTACCAATCCCTGTAAGTTGTGTGAAGGGCATCATCCCATTCACCTTTGTCCGTATATGGATGAAGCTAAGAGAGTGTTGGACAACCCTACTGTTTTTACACCCTGCCTTCCGGTTGGTTACCAGAAGCTTTCTTTGAGTCCTCCACTAGTTTATCAACCGATTGATCAAGATTCATCTTTGGTCAATCCCGCTCCCTCAGAAATTCAAATTCATGAATCCATTCCAGACCAACCATTGGTCATGGAATCAGTTGATCCGATCCTGCATATGGTTCATTAGGTCTTTTCCATCGAGAGTGGAGCTCATCCCCCTCATGTTCTTCTTATTTCTTTAGATTCCTTGGACTTGGAGAAATATTCTCCCATCCCTATAGTTCAAGAAGCTACTCCTCCTCCTCCCAATATGGATGTCCAGGAGGATGATCCTCTTGCTCCCATAACACCAGAGGATGACCATCTTAGTTTAATGGCACCCCCTCCAAGTAGTTTGGTTGCTTCCTTTGATTGGAGTCGATTTTCGGGATACTGCCCTCCTTCTTATGTGCCTTTTTAGATCAAGGTACAGGCCTTCAATATGGTCGTACCTAGCACAATTATAGATGAAGGTGCATCTGTTAGTGTTCTGTCTTCCACTACTTGAAAAGCTTTTGGTTCTCCACTGCTTGTGCCTGTTACACAGAATTTGTTGGCATTTAATAGAAGAACCAGTCAACGATTAGGGATCCTTCCGAAGTTGCCTATTACTTTGCGAGGGAAAACTATCTATATAGACGTGATGGTTGTTCCAGGCCCCTTTAATTTTAATCTACTCTTGGGGCGCGACTATGCTTATGCCTTGGGTGCCCTTGTCTCTTCCCTCTTTCATGTGATCTGTTTTCCACACAAAGGTTGGATTGTGACCATTGATTAACTTTCATTTTTTGGTCCTGACGTGACATCTGGTCCACCATCGTCCCTTCTGGGTCTTTATCCACTTGTTATATCCTCCCCACCACAAGTTAATTATGTGGCTACCTGTCCCATGCCCGCATTCAGTGATAGTGCTGTTTTGCATCGTTTACTGGGGGCATTGGGTCCTAATATCTAAGATGTTGTTCTCCCATCAGATTCGAACCTCTTGGAAGCCATGACCTATTATTTGTTATGGTAAAAGCTCGTCGAAGCATAGTTCATTTTCTTGTGTCAAACTCCTTAAAAAATGAAACAAACACTCTTGAGGATAGTTTGTATTATATGTCAACCTCATTAATAAATGAATTAGCTCATGAGGATAGTTCTTTTAATGTGTCAACCTCGTTAAAAAAATGAAAAACGTTCCTATTCAATTTGAGTCTTTTATACGATCTCGTAAAATCCCAGTCGAGTCTTTCTCTTGATCTTGTAATTTGACCCTTCACTCCATCTTCCTTTCATATGGACTGAAGCTTGGGGGGGCATGTACCTCGAATTGAATCACCATGACGAGGGCATGCAAATCATTTCAAGCATAGCTTATCTTTGTTTCAAGCTTGTGTAAAAATGAAACCAACCTCAAGCAGAGTTTCCTGATTTCAAGCTTGTGTAAAACTGAAACCATTCTTATTTTACCTCTCGTGATTACCATTTTATCAGCCTGTTTTTCCAGATGAACCTTGGTTTTCTCATTCCATAATTACCATCTTCTTGGCCGATTATATGCCCTCACTTGATTTTTTTACCCATTCCTGAGGAACCGCTACAATGAGTGGTCTTGTTAGCCAACCTCTTGACCTTTACCTGTTCTGAGCAGTTCCACCATCACCAGAACCAGTTGCTACCCTTAATACCACTCATTCCTCCAAGAGCAGTCAACTTTCAGCTCTTTTTTGACTCTCTAAAACTAAAAATATGTCCAAGACTCTTGTCATTTTGAACTCGTTAAATGGATGCGAAACGATATCTGCCCAGTATACGTTTAACCCTTTTTCAGGCTGGGATAGATTATTTATGAAAAAGGAATACCTTAGCCTATCGCAACTAAGAGGTTCACTTGGATATTGTGCTCTACCTTTTCGGATCTGAGAGACTATTTACGAAAAGGGATTGCTATATTTTTCTTTTCTTCCTTCTTTTCAAACTCTCTAAACATGAAAGTATGTCGAGTTCTTCCTTTTCAGACTTGTTAAACCCTGATGACATCAGACTTCGTCACCATGACGTTATTTGCAATTCCTCCTTCCTAGGGCTTGTAAAATGTACTAGGTTGGATTTTTCTGAAGGACAAACTTACAACACAAGCATATGCTATCCCCTTCAAGCTTGTTTAAAAAAATAATTGGGGTACTCGCCAGAAATGGTTGGGAAAAATGCAACCAAGTTTTAGTTATGTTGGCAGTATATCGCTCTTGAACATGGTGCTTGGTTGAATTCATGCCGAGTTGGGGACATCTCATTTCGTCACTTTTTCCTCCACGGGTTTGGGTAATCTCTTTTGACCTCTCATTTCCTCTTTGCCACGTCATCATGACCTTAGATCCTTTGATGTAAAATACTTCCAAATCGAGTGTCGTGCTACTGATATGTTCAAGAGAAGTTTGCCTCTGTAGTTTTAAACCTCCCTCTGATTCTCTGTTGGTCTCGTTTCATCATCATATTCCTCTGTCTCATATCGATGATGTGGGAAGCATTATGGCCCACCTTCGATCAGGTCACTTCCTGTCGACTTCAGCTCATTATCAGGGGATTTCATCTAAAGTCAACCGGTACATAAGGCATACATATCTCAGCAGCAGAAGTTACTTTAGCATTGACATGAGGTCCCTCGCTGTTGTTGATCGAGTGATTAACGGGATAGGGACCTTAAATCACTGCTCCAAATTTCAAATTAAGATTCTTTAGTTGTACCTTGAGAGCCATTGTCATTATTGGTGGTTTCTCTCATACCTGTTAACAACTTTCATCATTGGCTGGTAATAAGGTGATTTTCTTGCATGTTTGACTTCAACTCATATATTCGCATGCCTGAATTTGTACTTGTTCGGGTCAAAATGGAGCGCAAGACCCTGGGTTTTGTCTGATAAAATCCTGGCTGCGGATTTTTGTGGATTATCATGACTTATTTCATGACTCTTTTGATTGGATGGCTGCGACCATACCTGAGTCTATTTGTTGATCCTTACTACTGGATGGCAGCATCCATACCTCGGATCTCAATTCTTATATACTCTATTATGGATGGTTGCGCCCATACCACATGTTCATGTATCAGAGATATCAGTTGTATTTGCAATTGTAGGTTTTCCGACAACGGAGTTTGGTTCGAATGCATTCTCATAAAGCATTTCGCCCCTCCCTCTCCCTCGGACCTCATGATTTAGGGGGCATCTGTTACACATCATTTTGTCACTGTCCCTACAATCCCCATCTCGCCCATTGGAGGGTAATTTCCGTGATCAATAAGCAGTGTCATGCCTTGCAAAAACCATCATTGTTTCCCTTTACATGAGAGTAATATTTCTTCTGTTGACAATTCCCTGAGCAGAGATTCAAAAACCCTTGTGATTTCCTTGGCACGAGTAGTCAGTTATGCCCTCGCGCCAAAGAGGAAGATTAACACTGGGACCCATGCCAGTTGGTGCTCTGTCTCAGTTAGCCACCCGCGCCAAGCTGTTTATAGATTTAAAAAAAAAAATAGAGGTGGAGTTTCCACTCCAACAAATTCGAGGATGAGTCATTGGGAGTGGTTGAACTGAATAAACCACAGAATCCCTCCTTTAGTTTATGGTTTCCATCTCCTATGGGAACTTCCTAAAGGATAGGCCTCCCTCCCACCTTTGTAGGGATCCTAAGCTCCTCCTTTTCCTCTATAAAAATAAGCTATCTCTCTTTGCATAAGCTAGCTGAACATGGAGAATTGAAAATACTATAGCTGAACTATTGAAGAGATAGAATAAGAAGGAACTACGTTGAGAGAGCTTGAGTCCATGCCTTCATCATCCAGATCCCCCGACGAACATCTGAGATGCTCTTCATACGGGCTCTCTTTGGAGGGAGACCTCACGACGTCAGCTTGTCGATTTTGTCTATATCTATAATCACATATGTGTATGTGTGACTATTGTTTGGTTTTCCCATTTTGTATTATGTTAGAAGTTTAATGCCAATGTCTTAGCCACTCTTTAAAATTTGGATAGTAGTTATGAGTAAGTATTATGTGTCTTTATATTGTTCTTGTTTTTTCTCTGTATGCAGTGTCAAGGCATGGTACGGAAGAGATTGTGACTTGTAAGGCAAAGCCGAGAGCCACCACCTACAGGTTGTGGGGCAGGCTTGAAAAGACAAGTGTTGAATGATGTTTCAATTTTTTTAGAGAATAATGGAAACATAAAATGACTACTAAATCAAGCAGAGGGTGTACCAAGCTCCTGTGAACTACAATCTACACCTTAGTGATCAAATGAAAGAGAAATTTCCAAGTACTTAACGTACGTGTAGTCATTCTCCCCGAATTTTGTGTTCGGTGTTCACGGCTACAGGGCAACAAACTCATCTTCCTAAGGATAAAGGATTGCAACCTATGAGGGTGTTCCTTTATATACTCGATGGTGCGGGGAGCACAAGTCTGTGCTAGTGCTGTCTAATTTCAGATGGTGAATGACAGCTACTAGGTTTAACGACACTTGAACACGTCACTATAGGTTTTAACCCTGTACAAAAATTATTTTCAAATGAATCTTAAAAACAGAAAATAAATAATAGCGAGAGCATAAAACATAAAATAGATATACACATAGATTTTCCCCTGGATCCCAAATCGGGACGACCAGCTTGATTTTTCATTATATTCCTTTTAGTGTTACAACACATATATATACATGCCGAAGCATACATAAACCCCAATCCATTAACCCTAGATTAGAAAATAAACCGTATTTCCTTTGACCGGATCTACAAAATACTGGGGGGCCAAAACCATCATGCCCAAAACCATGTGCAAACCCATGCACAAAACCATGGGTGGGTCCGCCCACCGAAAAATAGGTCCAAATTTGTTTTCCAAGGGCATCGCCTTCCCCCGACCCCCCCTACTACGCCTTTCGCATGACTAAATGCGGGAAAGAATATAACACATACCCACGTCTACCAGCTCAGACCTATAAATATGAGTGTTAAGTTTCAATGCTTCCTTAGGTTGATTGAGTTCATTTTAAAGTTAATATTGAATTAATGTTATAGCTTCAAGGCCTTACCGAACGTAATATCAAATCCCTAATGCACAACTACACATATGTGAAAGAACATCATTTCAATTCGATGAATAGCTAGCTAAGAGAGGATAGAAGCTCACAATGAAGTAGCAAGTGCTACACAACATTTTTTCACTATCCCCGCAATCCCCATCTCGCCCATTGGAGGGTCATTTCGTGATCAATAAGTAGTGTCATGCCTTGCAAATACCATCATTGTATCCCTTTACATGAGAGTAATATTCTTCTAATTGAGAAGAGATTCAAAAACCCTTGTTTTTTCCTCGCGCTAGTTATTTATGCCCCTCGCGCCGAAGGGGAAGATTAACACCGAGCTCCCACACCATCCGACGCTCCGTCTTAGTTAGCCACCCACGTCGAGTCATGATAACGTTTTTGAAAAATAGAGGCGAGATTCTACCCAACAACTTTGTGTTGAACCCTTAGTTAAACCGAGAGGAAGGAGGAATTAATTTAACACATTCATGGACTTCTTTTAAAACTTTCCATTAAACTTATTTACACCTTCATTTCATGATCAACTTAATATGTGAGCAATCTTTAATTTCAGAGTAGCAAGTACTGGGCTAAACATTATATAATGTAGCGGTCTTAATATGTGATCATCAAGTATTAAGCAAATTAGATATACCATATCAACACATAGACATCATGCACATAAACAACAGATATAAGTGGAAACCCACAAGGAGAAAACCACATCTTATTATTGTTGTGATGCAAAGGCAAGCTCCAACCTCTCACCACCGATTTTCTATAGGCTCTAACCCATGTGAGGCTCCTACCTCAATTTCGCAAGCTACAAACTTGCACAGTTCCAACTCCCCATCTATTTTCTACGGTGCCACAACCTACAAGAGGCTCCTACCTCGCCTAGCTACAACCGACATCTATCAAGCTACAACTCGATATGGAAGCACCAACTCCCATCTATTTTGTGCAAGCTACAACCTACAAAGAGGTTCCTACCTCTACCCAAATTTGCTGAATCGACATCTATCAAGCTAAAACTTGATATGGAAGCACCAAATTCCTCACTCTTTCATAAAAATAAACACATGTTGATTTACCTAGATATCATCTCTCGTTCGTTACTTATTCACCGTTGTCCACCAGCCTTCATATCTCATTTCTTTTATATCATCTTCCTAATCTTCACAACTTCTCTATATGCTCCTCCTTCTTCTTACCCTCTCTCGCCATTTCTTCATTCTCTAACCTCTCTATGCATATCTATGTGATATCATTTACAGAGTTCACTCATGACCTGCTTGTATTCCACAGAATTTCAAATGAATACCATGACTCCTTGACTTCCGCCTTCTCATTTCCTTGTCCAACTCATTCAGAGGAATATATCAATATGTAAAAATTTCAGTTTTACAAATGGAGTTTTGTTTGCCTACGCAGACTTGCCAATGCATCACAAACAATATAAAATTAATTAAAATTTACATTTACATTTGTAAATCGATATGTTTCATTCAACCCTTTCAGCTCTTGGTTCACCATGTGTTTGTATTTTCCGTTGTTGCTCACCTATTTTCAGCTTCTACATACTCTCCTCGTTTTCCATGCATGTAGAATGCATTTCCAAAATTATGTTCTAACCGCGCTCGTTGTCATGTAACAGCCTTCCGCATACTCTCCCCGTTCACCGCAATTGTGTATCCGTCTATATATAAATCGCTTTACAATTTTATCCCACAACAATTTTAACTCGGGAAATCTCTAACACTATGCGAAGCTTTAAATTTCTCAATGGTTAGAACCATATAAATAACCCATTTCATGATCTTGATTTAATATTCAAATAAAATATTAGCCCCCCCAAAAGTCTTCTTTGACTACCTAAATTTGAATGTATTTAATTCTGGATTAAAAATCAAATTGTAATATGGCTCCGCAACATATATTATATCAAATATAATCTCCGCCCTTAGTTAAGACTAAAGTATCAACAACTCCAATTGTGAAATACCAAGTCATTTGATTTCAAAATGTCAACTCATTCGATACCCCATTCTATATCAAAGGTTCGACCTTGAATTAAAACATCGTCAATATATATATTTAAAATTCAACTCTATTATTATGCCCACCGTAAAATCCTTTCTCCAATCCGAAGTTTAAACCATATGTTGGAGACCCCTTTTATAAATTATCGAATAAATATTTGATATTGCGTAAAATGCGTGCGGTTCTTTAAACCTTGATTTAATTTTGTGCTTCAATTTTCCACCGCTCATAACCGAATATACCGTAATCCTATATAATAGGCCACATTATATAGTATGTACCACATTAAAATGAGTTTCACCCCACAACCGTATTAACATCTTTTTTCATTGGTTGACTTTGTTAAACCCAAAGTAACCATATAACCCGATGCGCATATAAATGTCCGGCCCACAACATATTTCAAACCGTATATTTTATTAACCCAAGATTTTAACTTTATTTACTATCCACTAGTTTCACCAAGCCATTGTTGAAAGTCAATGCCAATATGTGACCTTGTATAAGAACCAATTTATAAAATAAATTAACACCATTCACATATAACAATGCGTCCTCATCTAAATATCCCATTCGATTAATATCAACTGTGGATAAAGTAAAACCTTCATGCATTTCATGTAATAGAAATTGAATTTTATGTTCGATCAACTAAAGTATATATATATGCACCCTTTTCCTTTTAAAACCTACCAAGCTTGACCTTGGTTAATTAACACCAACACATATAAACATTATACATCCAACATCAAGCAACCTTCACATCATTCATTGATTAAGATCCATGCGCCAACCATATTGAAGTTCTAGTATCAATGTTTACTCATCCCTTTAAATGTAATATATCTCCGACCTTGGTTTAAAACATAAAACCATCGCACCTTTAATATTTGGTCCCACAACAACCATAACTCACCTTGCCTTAAGTTCCATGCATCTTCAAGGATGCAAATGCTGCCGATCTCCGATACAGTAATCGGATGGAAATCGCATTTTTTCCCGAACAAAACTTTAACTTGCAAAAATAATGCGAAATAGGCGCTTTTTAAATACCACTCGTCACTAATGCGGCTACACTCGGATGTTATCGCATTTTCTTTCACAATACCATATACCGTCTATTTTTTATGTGAATACCGCCTCGGTTTAGATTTGAAACCCGTCTTTACCGTTCAATTCCTGTTCCGTCATCTTCATGGTTCCGCCCAAGTTTTGTTCCCAAATCGCACTATTAACCAATGCATTTTCTTGTATATGCGGTCTTCTCATTGCATCTAAATTATAAATACGGTCAGCTTGCATCTTCCGTTGTTCCTTCTCCGTTGCTTCAGCAAGACTTATTATATATGAACTTGCCTCTTTCGAATGGCTCGCATTTATACATTTTCACATTTATCCTCTCTACTTATTCCATTTCTTTCGATTTCATCATTTTGCAAACAAAGATTTATCTCTATTTAATTAAATCTTCATTGGTGTATCACCTGTACTTCTCTATTGTGTCTCTACCAATCAACATATTAATTTCTCATACACTCTCTCACAAATTTAAATGTGTATCTGACTGTGAATTTGTAATTTATGAAATTTCTTATATGAAACAAACTCCATTCACACGTAAATTAAATCAAACAATGCCATATAATTCTAAACGGATTTTTGATATATGAAAATCAAACAAACCCCTATTTTCCTAAAATTGAACTCACACACCTCACTCTCATGAGATTCTTGTCTAATGCTTTCTCCGCCGCCTCTCTCATTTTGCTGTCACACCTTTGTGCTCCTTTGTCTTCAAGATAATTCAGTGCTACCCTGCCTTCCTTTCGCCTTATTGTTGGTTCTTCTTTTCTCTTTTGCCTTAGTGACAGCCTTTGTGTTGTTAGTATGAATCTTCGTCGTAAAATATCACTTTAACTACGATAAAAATAGCCCTAACATCAATTATGGTCACAGCCATCTTTTAAGTTTGCCGCATAAAGTTAGATCAAAGCACAAAATACATTAAGCAAACATAAAATATAATATGGCTCCATGCATCCAATAAGACAAGACAAGAACAATGTATTTAAAAAGAATCTTATATTATATTAAAGAATGGGGCACTTGAGAGGAAAAACAAGAAAGAAGCCTGGCTCTCAAGGGCTCTGGAAGTCCTCGTGTTTCGCATCTATGATTCCTCTCTTTGCTAATGGAAAACCCAAAAAACATAGAACTCAATGGGAGCTCATAAAACAAAAAATGGAAAAAGGTGACCAAGAGTAGATCTGGTGTGACTTTAAATGCAATGGAGGTGACTAATGAATGGGGAAACCCTTCTATTTATAACAAAATATCAGTTTTCTAACTTGCATGAATAAAATATTATTAATCACATTCTAGAATCACCCTTAGGAATATCTATTACATTTGTTGGAGGGAAAAGGTTTTTTTGACTTGGGTCAATTCCTTTATTTATAAATAACAAATAAATAAATGATTTATTTGTTATTTAAGGGAAATGAGGGGAATATAATTAAATAAATAATGGTTTATTTAATTATTTATATGTGATTTAGTCAAATTTAACTAAGAATATGATTTAAATAGTGATTTAAATAATGTATTCTTAGGAAATAATCGAATAAATAATGATTTATTTAATTGATATCCTTGTTTTGGGTTAAATATGACCATGAAATATACAAATGTGGTGAAAGAAATTTTACTTAGGGTAAAATTGGTCTTACATGAGGTACTTGGGTTCATCTAATGATAATAGGTTAGACACCAAAAAAAGCAGGTAAATGATTGCCCCCAACCTACGAAAGTGTTAGGAGCAAACGTATGACCAAAGTACACGTTGTAAGAACTCAATCACTAGAGAGCAAGAGGAAAGTAAGAGAGAGGAATGTAATGTAGTCGAAAAGTGCTAAAGGACTAGACCCCGAGGAGATGAGACTTACAGTGCAACAATTCTCTAGTGTATGAAGTGGTACCGTGCTAAAGGCGGCGGGCAAGGCATACCCATGCCCGACGAGACAATAATACACAATGAGGCGCTCGAAAAACCACTAACGCAATAGTAAAACAAGTGCAGGCCTAAACATGAGCGTAAAACGAAAATGATGAATCTCACATACATGTTATGCTTGGAATAATCATTAGGACTTATAAAATAATGTTGTGGTACATGAGATACAAATACACCCAAATTCCCCCTACACACGGAAGGGCTCGCAAAATCGGACCGATACATGCAAATTGGAAGGGTGTTGTGCTGACTTCCGAGGCCAATATCATCAAATAAGAGGAGCTTCATCAAGGCGGGAATGAAGAAGTCATCCGGTATGTGGGGGCCACCGCAGGCCACCCCTCGTGGAGGGTGGAGACATCTCACACACACTCCGGTATCACCAAAAGTTGTCGGTCGTGATCACTGAACCATCAAGTGTATAGACTACGATCAGGCCGAAAAGAGTGGGACCTGGTGATGTGACATTAGCTCTAAAAAATGCCTTGTATTTTTATTAAACCTAGGGGTCTCATGTTTTGAGAATTGTTAATTTTCATGTAAATATTAATATTATTTTTGAGTGATTAATTATATTTTTAATTAATTATTTGTGAGAATTTGTAAATGTTTCCAAACAACCGGAAAACATGAGAGAAATTAGGATGAGAAATATCTAAGAGATAATTAGGAAGCCTAAGATAGATTTAGTTACAAGGTTTTAGGGATAAAAATCTATCTTTTAAGGGTGTTGAGATATTTTGGGGATTTGCTGAGAAGTTGAAGAGATTGAGCATTAAATTAGATCATTTTAAAATTTGTATAAATTATCAAGCCTCAAAGTATACCGAGATCAATGAGAGTGTGAGTAGAGAGCAATGGGTTCTACTTGGAAGCCTACGGAAATTGTAAAGGGCCAATGATTGGAAATCGGGCCATGAAGGAGATTTATGTAAGTATTGTGCTATGTTTACGTAATTTATCAAGTTCATGCTATTATTGAATTTATGAAGAAATGATCGACATGCTTGAATCCACATCGAATTTGTGTGAAAACTGCTATGCATAATCAAGGAATGTAAAAAAGGCGTTAAATCGTGTAAAGGGTTGTATTTAATGCATTTGAATCCGCAATTTGTGTGAAACTCTCAGGCGTAAAGCTCTATTCGTCGTGCTTGTTTGTTATTATTGTGTCTAGTAACTCAAAGGCACCGATAGTGGATCACTACCGTCAGTGACAGTGTATTGAACGTAATTGCAAATTGAGAGAAGGCTAATTAGAGTCCGTATTCCAATGTGCGGTATTAGAAAGCGTGCAGGGGAATTGTGCCCATTAACGTGAGAATCCATTAATCGATCGACACATACCAGGATGAATGCATAGTTTGTTACGTTAATAGAACAATCGTTCACATTAATTGGTGATGGCCCAACCGCGCATTGGAGTGGTTTTGGTATGTTGTGTCAATCGTATATAAATGGTATGCATTGACTCTTTGTATAATTCAAGGCACCCGTGGAGCGATATTAATACAATAGCAAAGATTGGCAAGAATGGTGAATTGATCGATGGTATAGGTACCATAGCAAAGTTTTAGAGTCGTATCTAAGAGTTAAATGAAACACAAGAATGGTTCTCGAATCTCAAGATACCGTACAATCGCAAATGGATCGTAAATGCTTTGGCAAATACTGAAAAAGTTATGTGGAGTGGACTAAAGATCGAACGTCGTGGTCAATTGAAGGACACAGAGGCGCATCATCACTACTGCCTTATATATGCTTATCATGTTTTTCAAGCCGGTGAGGATGCGTGGAAATTTGAATCTAATATTGCTCGTGATTTGTTAACAATGAAAATTCTCTGTATAGCTCAATAGCAAGTTCCACTTCAACGCTGGGAATTTCAATGAGGAGCGAGTAGGTTGGAAGAAACACACAATTCAACATTAGCAAACATTTGGGATGCGAGAAGGCAAGAATCGTTCGAACGATGCAGGTCATCGCACAACAAAGAGCATCGTTAACCGTGGAGCTGAAGGTGAACGAATTTTGTGTTGGAAGAAGGCGCATTCCATAACTTGGTCAAAACCACGTTGCGATGGTCAATGGAAAGGTACGTTAGTTACATGGTTATTGGTATTATGCGGGTGATACAATGGTTGTATCGATAGGCGTTCGGATTCATATTGCAAATTGGTCACATATCCACTTTGTTAGAGAAGCAAGGGTGCACATATATATTTATGGAATCCAATTACATGCAAATTGGGGATAGTAGAGGAAAACCCGATTGCATTCAGACTGGTCAAATAATTTGAGTTGAATTATGAGAAGTGTTGGTTTGTATGGTTTCATAACTCCGTATTAGATAGAAGCTTCCGCAAATGAAAAGTTTATGAATTTTCCAGATTTGAGTTTTAAACGGGGCATTTACCGAGATGCATTTTTACATGCATGGTATAGTAAATATTTCGGGTATTGGTGGCTGGCTCCGTTATTTTGGTATCGTAGAAAGGCTCATGGAATGGAGATATTTGTTTTTTTCTGGAATGAGTGCAGAAGGTTCGTTGAGAATTGGAGTGTGTTTTATTTGAATTTGTGATGAACACCGAAAGGAAGATCATATTTAAATCTGACATGCAGTTAAAGACACAATTGCAAGTGAATGGTAGATTTGCGTAAAATGAATGGAGGACAAGACTGGGCGGCATATTAAAGGTGAGATAATTTTCTGATTTGAAATTTGTGATTAAGGTTTATGGTTGTAGACAATATGATGGCAAAGGAACTCCGACATTCAACCTAAAGGCTAGGATAGAGAGACAAATTGCGTGTCCTCAAGAGAAGGTGAGTTGAAGAGATAGCTCAGAGAGAGCAAAAGAGAGTGCTTAAGAGGTTCCAAAGGCAGTGGAACCAAAGACTTACCAAAAGACCAAACATCCAAGGAAGGGCATTGGTGAGGTAAGTGGTGCCAGAGAGCTCGTTGTTGCAAGAGGCTAGTGCAACTCTGCAGAGTAGAAGCTCATGGAGAAGTTGATCATGAAGGATCAAAGAAGAGGTCTTAGAATGCCACAGTAGGTAAGATACTAATGAAGTCGAGAAAGAGAAATTGCGTAATGAAGGCAATAACGGTGTGCACTACAAGAATGGCCGCAAGAGCAAGAAAATCCGAGAGGGTCAAGGATCTTTCCAATCGAAGGGAAGGAGAGTGATTTGGAAACCATTGCGTATGAAGTTGAGGAAAGTGGTGATTTCCTTTATTGAAGGAGGAACTTAGAGTTCTTGGAGCGTATATGGAATTTGAAGGTTCCACTAATGCTAGGTCTCGTTTCAAAGGGAAGTGTTTGAGAAGTACCAAGACCAAAAGTCTTCTCGTTTTTAAAAACTAATGAGTTGTGTATGTTTGGAGGTGTATAGGCACAGGGAGATGAGCAAGTCTAGAGTTTGTTCAAGAAGAACTGAATCCGAATTATGTTCGTATCGATGTGCCGAGATAGCAATATCTCTAGAGGAAATGAAGTGACGAAGGAGTTCATTCCTAATTTTGGTGCAGAGAGAGAAGGACCGTACCGATGACCGGGTCAAGAGTCGGTGAAGGTATGAAAATTTGTGTGAAGTTTTCAATTTCTACTCCTAATGAAATTGTTGAATTGTATAGGCTAGATCTTCGCAGAAGGAATTGGAGAGGCAGAACTTACATACGTGATAATTTGCTTGAAAAAGCAAGATAATAAAGTTTTCAAGGAATAATGCTTATGAATAAGATGATGGAAAGAAGGAGAAACCACGAAAGTCTCATGATGAATGCAAATCAGCATACCTGATGTGCTAACAAAGAAGTTGGAAAGGAACCGCAGCAACATCGAAGTGTTGCCGTAGGAAACCGAGAGAGAGTCAGTGATTGGCTTTCCGAGTCCTCGTTAGCACTTGGAGTCACAGAGAAAATTTGTGATTAACTACAAGTGAGACCATTGGGTCTTGTAATTTTGAAGTCGAATTTGATTGTGTTTACAGTGATGTAGAAGATGTACCATCATTTGGAATTGTCTTTGAAGAAGAAGAATTGTTGCGGAAGAAGGTGAGACAAATATGTCTCATATGTATTGTTACCATGGGTGACAAGAAAGAAAGCTGGCTTGTTTTTATAGCCAAGAGAAGACTCGTGGACAAAATCTTGAACTCAAGCATGCTGATAGAGGATGTAGCCACAGATTTGCATAACTTGATTTGATTGCCGTAATCAATCAAGATGATGATGGAAAATTATTGAAGATTGTCAAAGGAGAAGACGAAGTGTTACGTCGAACTAATTTGGCAAACATGTCGATGAAATTGCTGAGAAAACGGCTGAAATGTTTGTTGGAGACATTTGAACCGGAGAAAGAAGTTGTAGGCATCAAGTAAATTTTCCTAAAGTTGTGAAAGGAGAAGATACTAGTTTGTTAAAATTATTTTGCTTACTATATACAAACAGATAAATGAATGTGTTACTTTAAGAAGAGACTTAAATGATAATTTATTTCCTTCGAAGATAAATTTGCAGTGATGAAAAGGAATGTGACAGAGGGACAGAAGTTTGGGAGTGGGCAAGAATATCTATGGTATACCTCTAAGCAACATGTGAGGTGATATCTCAGGAGTAAAACCAATGTTATCAACAATCGAGAGATGAGATAGTCGAGACAACATTAGCGGCAAAGAACAGGAAGTGAAAGTGCGTAGTAGGCTGACATAGAGATTTAAAGAACGTAAGACCGATGATGAAAGTGTCTCAAAAGCAAGCAGACAACAAGAAGAAAGGTATGAATTTAAGCAAGGGAAAAGACAAAAACAAAGTATGAAAGTATAGCCGGAGTGTTATGGATGCGTAACAAGATATGGAAACTGTGAGAAAAGCAAATAACGATGCGCATGATGACTTGCGTAACAAAGTGTGATCCAAATGGATAAATATTTGGAACGCGTTGATCAAGAGATCATGGTCATTTTCAACCTTAGAGTCTCGATGCGGTGAGCATTAGCTCGGAAAATGCCTGTATTTTTATTAAACCTAGGGGTCTCATGTTTTTGAGAATTTATTAATTTCATGTAAATATTAATATTATTTTTGAGTGATTAATTATATTTTTAATTAATTATTTGTGAGAATTTGTAAATGTTTCCAAACAACTCAAAAACATGAGAGAAATTAGATGAGAAATATCTAAGAGATACTAGGAAGCCTAAGATAGAAGGTGTTGCTTTAGGGATAAAAATCTATCTTTTAGGGGTGTTGAGATATTTGGGGATTTGTTGAGAAGTTGAAGGGACTTAGCATTAAATTAGATCATTTTTTAACATTTGTATAAATTATCAAGCCTCAAAGGGCATTGAGATCGGTGAGAGTAGAGAGCAGTGGGTTCTACTTTAGCCTACAAATAATTGTAAAGGGCCAATGATTGGAAATCGTGCCAAGGAAGGAGATTATGTAAGTATTTGTGTGTGTTTAATACATAATTTTATTTCTCAAGTTCATGCTATTATTGAATTTATGAAGAAATGATCGATATGCTTGAATCCACATCGACTTTGTGTGAAAACCGTTTATGCATAATCATGGAATGTAAAAGGCGTTAAATCTCTGTGTAAATGGTTGTATTTTAATGCATTTGAATCCGCAATTTGGTGTGAAACTCTGTACGTAAAGCTCTATTCCTGGCTGTGTTTTTTTGTTATTAATAAAAGCTTGTGTAACTCGTGCTGGTATCGATAGTGGATCGATTTCAATCGTCAGACAGCGTATTGAACGAATTGCGTATTATATACACCATTGTAGAGTTGTATTCCAATATGTAAAAGTGTATGAGAAAGCGTGCAGGGGAAGTGTGACCATTAACGTGAGAATCCATTAATCGATCGACACATACCAGGATGAATGCATGCTTTGGATGCGTTAATAGAACACTGCTCACATTATCCGTGATGGCCCAACCGCATTGGAGTGGTTTTGTATGTTGTGTCAATTCAGATATAAAATGGTATGCATTAACTCTTTGTATAATTCACATAAACGGTGGAGTGGTATTAATACAATAGCGCATTGCGTAATGTCAATCGATCGATGGCACAGTACCGGTGAAGTTTCAGAGTCGATCTAAGAGTTAAATGAAACACATGAAATGGTTCTCCGGAGTTCCCTTGATACCGTACACCGCGAAATGGAGCATAAATGCTTTGCAGCGGCCTTTAAAAGTTATGTGAGTGGACTAAAGATCGAACGTTGTGGCTGGAATCAAGGATGCGGTAGGCGCAACATCAGTTACCATTCCTTATATATCGCCACTGCTTGTTGAAGTCGTAGATGTGTGGACATTTGAATCTAATATTGCTCAAAGATTTGTTAACAATGACAATTCTCTCGTGTATAGGCTCGACAAAGTTCCATCTCAACGCTCGGGGAATTTCAATGGAGGAGCAAATAGTTGGAAGAAACACACAATTCAAAATCAAGAAAAGATTTCAGATGCATAGGAAGGGCGCAATCGTTTGAAGGATGTAAGGGAGGCTGTTTCACAAAGAAAAGTGAGAGCATCAAATAAGTAACCGTGGAGCCGAAGGTGAACGCAATTTGTGTTGGAAGAAGGCGCATTACATAACTTGGTCGAACTCACGTCAGGATGGTCAATGGGAAAGGTATGTTAGTTACATGGTTATTGGTAATATGTGGGTGATACAATGGTTGTATTGATAGGCATTCGCAGTCATAGCCAAAATTGACCACATATCCAAATTTTTGTTAGAGAAGCAAGGGCGCACATATATATTTCTCTAAGTGAATCCAATTACATGCAAATTGGGGATACATAGAGGAAAACCTATTGGTATCGCATCTTCGACAAATAATTTGAGTTGAATTATGAGAAGTGTTGGTTTGTGGGTTTCCATAACCGTATTAGATAGAAGCTTCCGCAAATGAAAATTTTATGAATTTTCCAGACTTGAGTTTTAATCGGGGTGTTTCATCGAGATGCATTTTTACATGCATGGTATAGTAAAGACTCAAGTATTGTAGGGCTGGCCCGCGCTTTCACCAGTACACCGCCCCTAGACCTGAATTCTAGAGTAAATGAGCTAATGTCGATAGAATTAGGTCAGCCTTAGGTGAGGCAATAAGAGAACCTCATCTAAGGCACGGGAGAAAATAGTAGAGCGACGAACAAATAGACAATAATGATGATGATGGGGGGTGAAGGATACAGATGAGTGGGTGGACGACTTCCTCATATAAGATAAAGAGTATGAAGGGCATGTGGCGATACCGACACAATATCAAGGAGAATAAGTGACATGTACCGACGGTTAGAATGTGCGACACGAGAGGGGACCCGAAAGATGAAGGATGGAGGGATATGTTCGGATGCAAAGGGTTCTAATATAGACAATGATGATAAAGAGACCTGTAACTTGGATGCTCTAAACAAAGGCGACTCGATGGTATTTCCATGTAGTAAAGGTCCAATGGGGGACCGTAAAATCATGAGATATATATACCATGACGAAAATCGACATGAACAAAGACAAGTCATGAGACAAAGTGGTGGCCCAAGTAATAAGTGTTGCAGGGTGAAGAAATTGCATTTAGAGAAGAGATGAAGAGACCCTTCATGGAAAAAATGTGCCTCGGTGAATTATGAAAACATGAAAACTATTAACAGATACCCATTTGAGTGCTCGGTGAGTGCTTTCTAATGGTGTGGACGGTTTGTCAAATGGGGCTACGGTTTGTCGTTAGCTGGGCGAAATAAAAAAATCAGGTTTTTCTTCTAATAAGGAATTTCTCCTCCAAAAATCATTCATTTTCTTGTGTAGTCAGCGTAGTGAATGTGGAGAGAGAAGGCCCTAAATTCATGCGTTTATCGTGAAAGGCATAAAGCAACCGTTGGAATCGTGATCCGTCGGGCCGGGCCTAGTAAGAGGCCTAATCCTACTTATGATTCGCAGTTTAGATTAGGTTTAAGTCAAAAGACCTATTCCTACTTCATATTTTTCTGCCGGGTCGACTTTGTGGCAAAAAGTGTGACCCGGGACGGTGCTTTGGCCTCAAAAGTGCGACCTAGCTCGAAGACTAACAAAGATGATGGTTTGTGTTGCATATGGCAGATATCCGGATCAAATGGAGAGAAAGAGACTCGGGTACATTGTGGATGGAGATCCAAGTAGATCGTGGTGTCCATCGTGCACCGGCTAGGTTTCGGGGTTTTGAAATTTTTGGAGAAATTTTCGATGAGGGCAGGGAGCCTTATTGGCCCGGATTATCAGCTATTGGGATCCATATCATGAGAGACGTTTATAGTGCAAAAAGGCATAGATCGAGTTGACACCAGATTCGTATTTCGATCGGGTATCCCACCATCGGGGATGGTGGGGAATACGCACGCTGTTACCATGGGGCATAACATTAAGGGAGTTTGTCGAGTGACATTGTTGACCTAGTCTCCGACCAAAGGGACTCGGATATCCATCGGGGATCTAGAGAAAAGGAGACTCGGGCAGCGGGGTCGCGGCGGCAAGTTGTGATCTTGGGAAGCCGTGCGTTCCATCACATCACCGGAGGGCGATGATGATCAGGAGAGAGTGTGTTGGGCGGGGACCACTATGGGTGGGCCCGTATGATGTTGGTGTCGGAGAACGATAGCTTCGGCTACTATGTAAGCGGCAAGTGAATCATGATTGTGCCTATGGGACGATATTGTGATATTTCTTCTTCGAGAAGATCCCAACCTTACGACCTCATACGCTTTCCGATGGGGCCCGAGAGAGCCCCGCATGCGTCGCGTGGGGATGACTACCGAGTAGAGTGTGAGTGGGGAGGGGCTGGGCTTGACGGTGTTCTCGACTCGCAGTTCTTCGCCATTGGGATCAAATGTCGTTATACATGCACGACTATCCCTATAGTGGGATGAGTTATTTGGGAGATCCGTACCTGCCGCTTCTATCGGGTCAAGTATGGGGACCCGATGGTAAGTGAAAAGCAAAATTAATCTAGTATTTGCATTTTATAGTTTGGGACTAGTATTCATGGTGCTAATCCTTATACTTTTTGGAATGCGTATATAGCCTTTCCGGTGAAACTGCCGGATATATGGGAAGACCCGGCAGCAGCCAGGGAGTTGCTGCCAGTGCAAGTGATCGAGGACAGACAGAACGAGGAGATGGCCGCACCGGTGGAGGACATCCATCGTAGATGTATGGACCACCGACCTATGGTGTCGAAGCATGGTTGCGGTGATTTAGACGACCGATACATAGAGTGTCGTCTTGGGCTACCCTCGGAATGGTGAGGTATCATGCGACGATGGCGATGGCCGGGGCCGACCGTGTGTGATCTACGAGTCATGGAGCAAGAGCCATTGGCTCGAGATCCTCCAGAGAGGATTAGGTGTGAAAGGTGTGGTGCCTCAGTTGTTCATGTAGGGCAAGTGGTGCCTCCAATTTTGTGATTTTGTTTTTGCAATATGCCATGGGCATGTCATATGTTTCAAAGTAGTGTGGACTCGAAAACACATGATATATATGATTTTTATGTGTTTTTTAAATGTTATGTCTGTGTGTGATAAATTCCAAGCCTAGAAAATGATTTGCGATTTGATCTACGTAGTGATTTTGATTTCTAGGTATGTGGTTGAATGTAATGAATCTAAATTCATCAAACGTTTCACCCGTAAATATTGTCTAAATAGACAGATTATACACCGTAGACGCTATTGCTGTTGTAAGACAATAAGAAGGGAATCTAAATAAACGTGCGTATGGAGGATGTGATGGGAGAGAGTGTCAGCTAGAGACCACGATCGCATCATATCTGCCTAATTATTTGTGGCGGTTCAATGAAGACCCCATTTGCAAGAAATTTCCAAGGGTATGAAAGGGGGTAAAGATGGCCTGTGCGGCCGGAGGTGAGGTTTCGAGAAAGTTGCATCGTTTACTCAAGATAACCACAGTAATAAGGGACGATGTGGTCAAGGGGAATGTCATCATAAGACAAGAAAAGGGAGTAAGAGTGTGGCCTCATGTTGCGAAGTACATCAGATACGTATGGGAGAATGATGATGGGTTGGGTAGGGAAAGGTGGTGGAAACCACAAGAGGTCGTGTAGCTACCTAGATCATCGGGCCGAGGAAGAAAGGTGTACGTACGAGTCATTAGGGGAAATGACAAGAACAAGTAAAAAGATGGTCGAAACATAAAGAGCCCGAAAAAGTGGTGGAAGGGGGATCGAAGCGAAACAAGACGGGAGTGGATTCAGAGGGGATGTACTCCGAGGGTTGGGCGGATGATGATAGGTATATAAGATAGAGCAGCGGATTCGGTATATCCCAACATCGTGAGGGATGTCAATGGTAGTCAGGATATCCTTAAGTAAACTTGACGCATACCGAGCAAGGATGGGCGATGTGGATTGATTTTGTTCAACTTCATACCGCGAATGACCTCAAAGAGGCTCCTGTGAATGCGTGAGGTGATGGCAATGTTGGGAATAATGCTTATGGACACTGGTGACAGTAGCACAAGGTTGGTTGGTAAGTTGATACCAAATTTCAAAGCACAAAATTTTGCACTTGTCTAAAGTGTAGGGGATTGTTGAGTCCCGAATTCGCCTTTTCCATACACTTTCCATATCTTTTTCACTCACCTAATCCTCCAAAATTGTCAATATCATGTGAAAGGGTATCTAACATGGTTTTTAATTATGTTTTGTGTTTTCTATTTGATCTAGATTTTGTTCATACAAATGCGGAAACTTCACATTTCCGCAAATTCTGCCGAAACTTTCCGTGTACTATTTTGTGGAATTATATGCTACAGTGTCTACAAAGGAAATGAGCCACATGGGTAAAGCAGGGAATGAAGAGTAGACATGGTTCGTGTCCTATTGGTTCAAGTAACCGTCCAAAGAAGCCGCGGGTCAAAGCCATCCACGTGGAAGTCAACTATGGAGTTTCATGTCTACTTGACTCGTTTCGTGGCAAATAAACATCCATACTACTGCTTCTAAGCTTGCTATGAGGTTAAATCGACATTCAGGCAGTAGGGTTCGGAGTTGAATTCAAGCATCCACCTTCCATATATTCACCCTTCAACACGGCCATACTCCTATATCCGTGGTCAGAGGGTTCAGCGGTTCCCCGTCATCATGAACTTTAGGAAAAAACAAATATGTTTTCATTATATATAGAGCGTTTGCATACGCACGTAGAGTTAGTTGATAGTTGTTAATTGATAGTTGATGTTCAGACCGTTATGTTTTCTTTGTAGTGATTACGCCGCCCTTGATCCGTAACACTACTATTCTCAATGAACCGCTTTTAATGTGAGAAGACTCGTTTTCAACTTAATTCGTTTGAGGATATCGTTACCAAAGCCGTGTAGAGGGCCCCGCTCAAACCTAAGGTTCTCGTGTATTAGTGTATATATTTTTCATTTCATTTCTTTTTAAAAAAGTCATTGTATCATAATCCATCATATGTTCATATTTTGTAGTTGTTTCATTTCGTTTATACATTTCCATAATTTCCATTTCATTTCTATCTTTCATGTTTTTATGATTGTTAATCATCAGCTTTTCTTGTGCAAGGTGTTTTAGGTAGACAACCCGGGCATTTTTATAGCATTTTTATAGCATTTTGACTAATGACATGAACTAACATTGTTCGGGCCGCTAGTTTGTTTTTCATAGCTTTTGTTTAACTTCACTCTTTTGCTTTGTACATTTTGGGCCATTATCTCATTCCGTAGTTAAATTTAGATATATTAAGCCGCTTTCATAGCGTCTTCAACAGCCCCGAAAGCCAAGCACTGACCTGATGGTGAGGGACCGCATTATTATGAAATGTGTAGTTTAGTATTAGTTTCTTTTTCATAAATTTAGATATATTAAGTCGTTTCATAGCGTCTTCGCTGTTCAAAGCCATGTACTGGATCGATGGTGAGGGACCGCATTATGAAATGTGTAGTTTAGTATTAGTTTCTTTTCTGCAAATTTAGATATATTAAATCATGTATGACATCTTCATTGCTTCCGAAAGCCACAAATTGGACCGATGGCGATATTGAATCATGGGTGTATGGTTTAGTATTAGTTTACTTTCTCCGTAAATTAAATATCGCTATACGTTGTTTATGATTACTTCCGAAAGTCATAGCTGGTCTAATGATGAAGGGTCAAAAAATGAATTGATGTAATCTCATTTAGATTTATTTTATTGCAATTTTTGAATTTCCATAAGCGTAGTTTCTTTTTGTGTTTAGTTGGCAAGAAGAATAGTTCGTCTTCATGTTCACTAGTTTCGTTTCGATTCATTAGATTAGCGCATCTTTTCATTTCAGCAAGACACTTTTTACTTTCTTTCAAGTCTTGTCATTGTAATTTTCAATTTGCTTTTAAAGTTTCAAGATTGGTAAATCATTATAGGGGATATCACTTCCTCGAACAAATATAACCAAACTTGTTTTTCATTTTAGAATTTCCATTTCACCTTAAAGACCAAAAACGACAAAAGTTAAGAAATAGGTTATCTTGCAATAGATAGTGCGCCCGCACTTTACCTTACGATTCCCGGATTGACAAATTAAATGCAACAATTTAGGACACACTAAATTGACCAAACATTTTGATGCTCGTTGTCAGAAGTGTAACTAGGTAGCCACTTTAAAAAAAAAAAAAACATAAAATCATAAAAGAAGGGAAAACTTGATAACTTCTCTGAAGTATGCTCTCCTCTTTGCACCTAGTGTGATCCTCGAGGATCGTAAAAGAGAGTTATTGGTTTAGTACTTTCAAGTATGCTCTCTTCTTGCACCTAGTGTGATCCGGAAGATCGAAAGAGAATTATTAGCCCAACTTTAAAAAATAAAAAAATGACATGCATAGAGCAAGAGATTCTTAGGGGAAGATTTATAGCTAAAGCCAAGAGTTCGATTTCTTTCATAACTCCATCTTCTTCAAGGCATAGACTTAGATTCACCACCATCTACCCCTAGCCTTAAGATTTTTGGAAGTCAAGGAACAACTCGAATTAGAGGATTCTCCTATACCACCTACTAAAACCCACTTAGAAAACAAAGAGACTTTCTCTTCATCATCCTTCCTTGGTAGAAGAACTAGAGGATCACAAAGACTCTAAAGAAACTATCATGGCAGTGGAAGTAATAACAGAGGTGGAGTGTAGAGGAGGAGGAGATAATGGAGATAACAATGGTGAAGGAAATGATGGCGGTAATAGGGACAATTTGCTTGATTCCTATAGTTGATGAGGAAACTCATGCAACAATGAAAATATCTCACCATCCTGCTCTCCTAACTTTTATGGATTGCGAAGTGAGGATCCCGAAACATTTCGTTTGAGTTTGAAGTTGTGTGCCGAACTTATGACTATATGGAAGATTCTCAAAAAACTCAAACCTGCTTCAACATTGAAGGGGTCTCGCTTTGAAATGGTTCATGGGATTAGCCACTCAATCCATCGTGACTTGGAATGATATGAAACAAACATTTTTGGATAGATAATTTTGACTATTGTATGCCCACCAATCACAAGGATGAGGTATTCAAAATGATGCAAAAAGAAGATGAAAATTTGGAAGACTTAATTGAAAGATTTCAATACAACTTGAAAAGAGCAAAGATGAGCAACTTTAGATAATGAAACCTTGAAAGCCCTCCTATTAAAAGCCATTAGAGATGAATGGATAGACATTTTAAACATGATGGGGAGGGAGACATTTCTTACCCCATTTCGTGACATAACAAAGAACATGTATCCATCTCAAGAGGAAAATCTAAAATCGAAAAGGGCCTAGGGATTCTTCTCTTATTAGGGCTAACAAATCTGCAATCGGATCTGCAGCAGGGCAGAGATTGGTAATATGCTTTATGAGTTCAAAACTGATATCTTAGGGAGCCTTAGTGAACAACTAGACACCCTTAAAATCCAAAACAAGCAGAAGTAAAATTGCATGCTTAGCCATCTTTTGTCCGAAATGTAGAAAGAAACATGCTTTAAGGGAATTTCTTTGGATGCAAAAGTTGTAGAAACATGTATGATTTGCTCAGAAAATCATGAGATCAAGGATTGTCCTTCAATCCCCGGACTCAAAGTCAGTTAAGAAGATCCAAATTCAAAAGAGAATCTCTCTGCTTTGTCGCAAGGGAGACCTCGTGGACAACAATCTCAAGGGTTTAATAACCCTATGAATCTTCAAACCCCACTCAAATTGGAATCCTTGGCAACAACTCATTCCCAACATCAAAATTCATATCAGCCATGGGTACAAGGGATGCAAAATCTCAGTGGGAGATTTGCTCAATTTTATCAATATTCTCCATCTTTTCAAAATCAAGCTCCACAATTTCCAAGCCAAAATCCACAACTTTCATTGCCATTTCCACAACAACAACCTTCTCAACAAAATACAAATCCTCAACTCATGCTCCCATACCAATGTAAGACAAACAACTTCAAATTTCTACCCATTGCCAAATCCTAACAATAAGAATCTCAAACTACTTATATGGTAGAAGGACAACAATTTCCTACATATATGATTGTTCCCCAACGATGTACAACTCGTATCCGGTAGAGTCTTAGAAAAACCTTCTATAGACATTCAAGAGCAAAGACACTGAAGAGGACTCTCTTCAAGTCAATAAGGGTTCGAGGAAGAATCTCTTCAAAAATTCAAAATTCAAAAAGAAAAAGAAAGCTAACATCCACAACTCCTATAGTTGAGCAACTCCGTATCTTCATCTACACTCCTTTTCCGGAAAGACTACAAATTGATAAGGGGGTGGAAAACAAATCTTGTTGCCTAACTATGACTTTCTAGATGACACCGAAGAATGTTTTGTATCAAGATTCCATTTGCTACAAGCCATTCGAGAAATTCCTATTCTAGCAAAAACCATAAAGGAGTTGAGTTTCAAAAGACCAGAAGGAAGCTAAAAGACACAAGAAGAATCCACCCTCGGTAGGAAAGATCGGCACATTATGAGGAAAATTACTCATGTTAAGTATGTAGATCCAGAAGTCCAATTGTCAAGACACATATAAATGGGATAGAAATTCCAAACACATTGATTGACTTAGGGCCGCTATCAACATTATGAGTAAGACACAGACTATGGAATGCTTAAACTTCCTAACCTTTCTTTTACACCTACTTTATTGCAACTTTCTGCGCATCGATCGGTTATTAAAACCGTATGGCAGTATTAGAAGATATTTCGGGCCTCCTTAGATTCTTGGGAATATCCAAGAGATTTTTATGATTTTGACTCCCAAAAGTAATCTAGGAGGACATCCAATATCTTAGAAGACCGTACGGGCCATACCGACAGCTTTTATTAGTTGTAGATCTCAGAGACACATATTTCTAATGGTGGTCTGACAAAGAAATTCAATTTGTATCCTCCAAAGCATAACCGCTTAAATAGAGACAATGAATGGGTCGATGATGAGAACACTATACAACTCGTCTTTACCATCTCTCGAAATTAGTGAGGATAGTCAAATTTTGAACACATTAGAAAATTTTGAGATAACTTCGTAATATGACCCCACACAATTTCGCTTGGAATCGACATAGAATATTTATCATCAAGACAAATGTCTCTTTACTCTATGGAAGAATTTGGTAATTCTCAAGTATTGAGATTTTTCCGTAAAGACATTGAATATCAATAAACATCCGGAGAAGTCACAACAAGAAGAACTAACCGACCTCGCAAAACATTCTACCGCATTTGCATGGGAGCATAACGACATGAAGGGTATTGATCCTAAGACTTGCATCCATCATATCTATATTGAGGAAAAAATGTGAGACCAATCATACAACCTCAAAGAAGGATGAATCCAAATCTTAGGGAGATAGTGAAAGAAGAGCTCCAAAACTTCTCAATGTAAACTTCATTTATCCAATTTCAGTATAGCCGATGGGTTTCTCCTTTGGTTATAGTACCTAAAAAGAATGGTGTAAATGGAGAGTATGCATTGATTATGTACCGAACAAAGCAACTTTGAAGGATCACTTTCCTTGCCTTTTATTGATCAGTATTAGATACATTAGCAGTAAAAAGTACTTTTCATTTTTGGATGGTTTTAGTGGCTATAATCAAATTCGTGTTAACTCCGAAGATCAAGATAAGACCACATTTACTTCCGTCCATGGGGAACTTTGCCTACCGAGTGCTTCCTTCGGGTTATGTAATGCACCAAAGAACATTCCAAAGAGCAAAAGAGAGACTAGGAATTTTTTATGATCTAATCCATGATTGTGTAGAGGTTTATATGGATGATTTACAAATTGGTAATTCATTTGAAGAGGCATTAGAAAATTTGGAAAAGTTCATAAGATGTAAAGAAACAAACCTTTCATTAAGCCATGAAAAATGCTTTATGATGTTTACTCAAGGGATTGTTTTAGGACATCATATTTCGTGAGATGGGATTAAGGTTGATAGATCAAAAGTTGAAGTCATCTCCAAGTTGCCTATCTCAAATTGTCAAAGAGATGTTAAGTTTTCTAGGATTTATCAAGTTACTATAGAAGATTTATAGAAAACTTCACTAAAATAGCATCTCCACTCTTCAAGTTGCTTACAAAAGATTGTGAATTTAAATGGGATCCCGATTGTCAATCAGCCTTGAAAACTTTGAAAACAAGAATATCCTACACCTATCTTAAGAGGACCAAATTGGAAACTTCCTTTCATATTTCTACGTATGCTTCGCATATAGCTCTTGAGCCGTGTTGGGTCAAAAGATTTAATTCCTATGCCATTTATTACACCAAAGAAAATTTGACCTCTACAAAGTTGAACTATACCGTGACCGAAAAAGAGTTCTTAGTCATGGTTCATGCAATTAATAAGTTTAGACATGACATAAAAGGCTATGAAACTTTTATTCATACCGACCATTCCGCAATTAGATATTTAATGAACAAAACCCGTTACTAATGGCAACAGTGACAAGATGGCTTTTACTTTTGCAAGAATTCAATATTACCGCAAGTTAGATAGACCAGAAAATGTACGTAGCTGATTTCTAGTCTAGAATCTTAATACTAAAGAAGATTCTCCCGTAGAAGATAAAGTTTCCGATGAATATTTCTTGTTTGCGTAACTATTAAGACCCTCGTGGCGTGATATTGCTAACTACTGGTTACGTGGAAACTACCTTCACATTTATTTGCAAGAGAAAAACGAAAGATTATTCAAGAGAGTTCAAAATATTCATGGATTTCTAACGAATTGTTTAAACAGGCTGCATCTTGTGATCAAGATGTGTCGTGGAAGATGAAATGCCCGATATTCTTAAGGCATGTCATGATGAACTACAAGTATGACACTTCATGGACAAAAGGACGGCCTATAAAATCCTTTCCTTGGGATATTATTGGCCTTCTCTCTTCAAAGATGCAAAAAACAATATGTCAAAAGGTGTGATATACAAGCAAGAGAAAACCTACCTCTTTCAAATGAAATGCCATCGCAAACACAGTACTCATCGAACCCCTTGAAAAATGGGCTTTAGATTTCATCGACCTATTAATCCACCATCTACAAAAGAAGTACATATTGGTTTGCACCGATTATGTTACTAAAATGGGTGAAGCTAAATCATTAGTATCTCTGCCATCGAAAATTCAAACTTGTTCATTTTCTTTATGTGAGGATATTTTTACTCGCTTTGGTGTTCCAAGAGAAATTTGTGACAAGATCGGGGGAGCTAATTCACATCAAATTTGGTGGAGAAGTTACGAAAGAATACAAAATCAAGTACGTACATCTACTCCCTACCATCCACAAGCAAATGGTCAAGTGGAGTCCACAAACAAAGTTCTTGAAAGTATCATCACCAAGACTCGTTCATCTACACAGTATGAGATTGGGCGGGGTAAAGGCTCTGTAAGCCTGTGGGGCCTGCCGTTAACTACACATGGAGGAATACAAAAGGACATTCTCCATGAACTTGAGTTTATGGGAAAGAAGTCTTGCTCCCCATTGAGTTCCAAGTCAAGACCTTCAAGATAGTTAGCTTTCTGGGCTTGGGGATGGACTTATCGTAAGCCCAAAAGCATAGAATGGAGCAATGAATGAGCTAGATGAGATCGTACAAGAAGCAATTCTAAGAACTGATCTAGTTCAATATCAAAGAACTAAAATGGCATGACAAATATATCAAAGAGAAGAAGTTTCAAGAAGGAGATTGGGCATCATATTTTGACCTCCAAGTTTAAAGATTTTCAAGGAAATTTTCTGCACTCATTGGCTTGGGCCATATGAGATTGATGAAGATCTTAACAATGGAGCTGTAATAATCAAGACTATCGATGAGTTTCAAACTCCTCTTATTGTGAATGGCCATAGATTGAAAGTTTATCACAAGCCACTCTCTAAAGAGTATTTTGTCAAGTTGTTTCAAGAAAGTAATCAGTCGGTGCGCAAGAATTCTTCTTCTCCACCAAATTTCAGCTTTTGTTTTTCAAGTTTAAAAAAAAAAAAAAAAAAGGAAAAATGGTATACCGAAAACCAATCATTGATTTGGCAATTTTGTTTAAAATATGGGGTGAAAATCAGTGGACACCTCACACTCTATATTTTCCAAAAATTGCCTTTCATTTCATTTCATTTCACCACCCACTCCATTTAATTCCACTTCATTTCATTTCATTTCACTTCATTCCACTTCATTTCATCCATTCCATCAATAAAATCTTTATGACCATTTCCACCGGTCATCTCTGTCATTTGTTCATTTTTATTTCAAAATGCCCAAGTAATAGTCATGGTTTAGCTTCCTACCGACATCTCTGCTTCACCACCTCAGCTTTCCGTTAACAATGTAAGGCATTCGGCATCGCTACTCCGTTTTCTACAAAGAGAATGTACATTAGTTGTTATTTCCATAATTATGAAATAAAATGCGGGGTGGGGGGAGGATCAATGGAACATTCAAGACACTAATGAAGATCAATCACTTGAAGACCAAGGGCAAAAGCAAGGATTCCAAAGGTATGAATAAATTTTTTATTTCAAATAGTATCGAAAAACACATTTTTATATAATTTTAAACTATGAGCTCTACCCATAACGCGTAAATGATTATATTGACAAATTCCAGAATCCTCCACGATTTCCATGTTATCCTCTTTGCATTTATTCATAAACGGTTTCATCATTGAAAATCCGACTCTCACTCATGTTCTAATATCCCACCTAGAGATAATGATACGTATTTGAGTTGACAAAGGACTCTTACAAGCCGCATAACTTAATAACCGTTGATTGAAACGTGTTTATATTTATTACACAAACAACAAAATTCAAAATGCGGCCGAATGCATTATACTTTGTTAACCTATTTTGTCGTGTCTCCGTCGTGTTTACAAACCCCACTCTACTCATTCTCACTCCCCGTTTCTTACCCATTTGCCTTTACTCACTCTCACTCCCCGTATATCTACCTAAGCGTCTTACTCCATTCCGTTTATGGTGCTCATTTCCATTTCAAGGATAACATCCCCACAAACATTGTGCTCGATCCCGTGTATTCTATCGTTCCATTTCCACTTAACCCCTCACAGAGGCAAACTTCAGAAGCACAGAAGTAAAATGGGGAAAATTATTGGAGGGCAAGAGTCAAGGACCGAAGTTTATAGAGGGATTTCCACAAGCAAAAGAGATGTTAAAGAAAGCTAACATGCGTTTTATTCAGAAATTGTGGGTTACCACAGAGAAGTTACCAAAGCGTTCATAATACTACTTCTGATGGCTCGGAAGCAAGGTTGGAGACCTCAAGTTTTTGGTCAATGAAGCATCAATAGCAACAACGCGTAGCTTCTTCAGAAGGAGAACGTTGGTTCAAAAAATAAAAGTATCGTTGATGAGGCATGGAGAACATCCTCCAAATCAAGGTATGGATATCAATGAAGCTAAAAGAGGAATCCCGTGCATGCAATAAAGGAAGAATGGCCACTTTACTACTAATCGTTCTCGTAAATTCATTACATGTGAAGGCCGTTTTGGGTATATGTACATGTATCATACTAGGCTATCGATGAATTTTCTTGAAAACCAAACTTCAATCTTCCTTATTTTCTATTCAATAGCTTGAAGAAAATGTATCGTGATCATGGCAAACACCTAGGAGATGTAGAGCCTCATTTATATCACCATGGCCTTATAAAAATTCCGATTGAAAAGGAGCTAAAAGAAAGAAAAGATACATGGGAACAATTCTCAGTTAGAAACTTTTTTGAAGAGCCTCGTGAAATTCCCTAAGGAAGTTCAATTAGAAGGAGAAGAAAGAAAATGAATGTTGAAACCTCCAAGTTGCTCCTACACAGAAATTCCCGCAGTCTAGCATTAAATAAAAAGAAGTAGAAGGAAAAGAACAAGAGATGAAATCCAAAATACTTCTACTACTACTATGAAACCGATAGGGAAGAGAGATTGGCAAAAAGGAAGAAGAAGGAAATTAAAGTAAGAAGCCAATAATACCAAAAGGAAAGAAATTATCGAGGGTCAGTCTGAGAAACTCCTTCTCTTCGAAGAAGAAGATCACGAAATACTATCTCGAAAGATTAGTTTTTCTTCAAAAACGGCCATTCATATCCAAGAAAGAGAGATGTGAAAACAAGAACAAAAGGGTAGTGTACCACGCATGAGGAGAAGCAGCGTGCTTAAGGGAAAATTGAGAAAAACACAAATTAAGGGTCCTCATTTCCTTACCGATTTGGGTGAGGAGACATCCATCAACAATCTCCAACCGACCATAGTCCATTTCGGCAAATGCTTAGTGAACTCCGACTCCTTTCACTCCCAATCGTACAATGAGCATACTCCATCTTATTTCAAGAAAATATTGATGTAAGTCCCCAAACCAGATTTTGAACATAATTCTCCTTTGCGCATTTTGGGGATGTACTTAAATGAAAAAGACACCCTCTAAGTAGATCCTAAATTGTGCCAGGAGGTATATGACTATATAGAATCTCGAGAAGGCAACACAGTCCAAGTACTCCCTCTATCTCACCTCATACATCACAGGATGATTTAGTTCAAATATTAAAACAGAAATGGAAATGGAGCTTTAACTCCGCATATCAAAAAAATGAAAATGAAACACTCAAAGAGCAAGGCAAACTGGACAAGATCATCCATGACAATACTATGTTACATTTGGGTATTTGGCAAAAGAATAATAAGAAGTTAAAAGGAAATGCCAAAAATTGAGCAGAAAGACTTCAGAATATCAAATTGTGTGCTTAACGAAGAAACCTTAATGATGGCGTACCAAAGAAGAAGAGAAGGGGGTTAGATGTGTCAGCTGAAATATCAAGGCACATGAATCGAATAAAGAGTATCAAAATTTTGGTTGCATGAGGACATGCAACACCTTCACAAGGGTATGTTGAGTCCCGAATTTGCCTCTTTTCCATACACTTTTCCATATCTTTTTCACCACTCTGAACCTCCAAAATTGTCAATATCATGTGCAAAAGTGGCATCTAACATGGTTTTTAATTATGTTTTTGTGTTTTCATTTCGATCTAGATTTTGTTCATACAACAAGGAAATTGCCACTCTCTCCGCAAACTGGCCGAAGCTCATACCGAAACTTTCCGCAACATTTTGTGAATTATATGCTACAGGTGTCTACAAAGGAAATGAGCTGCTGCTGGCAAAGTTAGGAATGACGAGGACATACCGTGTCCTATTGGTTCAAGTAAACTCGTCCGAAAGAAGCCGGCGGTCATAGCCATCCACGTGGGAAGTCAACCAGGAGTTTCGCGTCTCCGCCGGACTCGTTTCGTGGCAAATAAACATCCATACGGCCGTTTCTGTTGCGAGGTTAAATCGACATCTCAGCAGCAGTTCGGGAGTTGAATCTGCTATCCACCTTCCGTAGATTCACTTTCCAACACGGCCATACTCCCATATCCGTGGCCGTAGTGTGGTCTACGTGCTCCCCGTCATCATGAACTTTAGGAAACAAGCCATAAACGCTTGTTGTTATATATAGAGCGTTTGCATACGCACGTAGAGTTAGTTGATAGTTGTTAATCGATAGTTGATGTTCGTACCGTTATGTTTGCTTTGTAGTGATTACGCCGCCCTTGAGCCGTAACACTACCATTCTATAATGAACCCCGTTTTTTAATGTGAGAAGACTCTCGTTTTCAACTTAATTCGCGTTTGAGGATCGTTACCAAAGCCGTGTAGAGGGCCCCGGCCGCCTAAGGTTCCGTGTATTAGTGTATATATTTTTCATTTCATTTCTTTTAAAAAAGTCATTGTATCATAATCCATCATATGTCTATTTTGTAGTTGTTTCATTTCGTTTATACATTTCCATAATTTCCATTTCATTTCTCGTCTTTCATGTTTTTAAGGATTGTTAATCGTACGTTTCTTTCTTTATGGTGTTTTTGTAGACAAAATTTCCGGCATTTTTATAGCATTTTTATAGCATTTTGACTAATGACACAGAACTAACGTTGTTCTCGCCGCTAGTTTGTTTTTCATAGCTTTACTAACTTCTGGCCTTGCTTTTGTACATTTTACTTTTGCTTATCCGATTCAAGAGGGGTTAAATTTAGATATATTGGTTTCGCCAGCGTCTTCTGGCCACTCTCCCAAAGTCACACCGGATCGATGGTGAGGGACCGCATTATGAAATGTGTAGTTTAGTATTAGTTTCTTTTCTTCGCAAATTTAGATATGTTAAGTCGCTTTCATAGCGTCTTCGCTTGCCTCCGAAAGCTACGAAATTTCGGACCGGATGTGGTGAGGGACCGCATTATGAATGTGTAGTTTAGTATTAGCTTTTTCTCGCAAATTTAGATATATTAAATCATGTGTTTTACATCTTTCAACAGCCCGAAAGCCACAACACTGGATCGATGGCGAGGGATTGAATCATGGGTGTATGGTTTAGTATTAGTTTACTTCTTCGCAAATTAAATATCGCTTACACAAGTTGCTTATGATTACTTCCGAAAGTCATAGTCAGTCTAATGATGAAGGGTCGTGAAATGAATTGATGTAATCCGATTTAGATTTATTTTATTGCAATTTTGAATTTCCATAAGCGTAGTTTCTTTTGTGTTTAGTTGGCAAAGAAGAATAGTTTGGTTTTCATGTTCACTAGTTTCGTTTTGATTCATTAGATTAGTTAAAGACCTTTTCATTTCAGCAAGACACTTTTACTTTTCTTCAAGTCTTAATATTGTAATTTTCAATTTGCTTTAAAGTTTCAAGATTGGTAAATCATTATAGGGGATATCACTTCCGAACAAATATAACCAAACTTGTTTTTCATTTTAGAATTTCCATTTCACCTTAGAAAGACCAAAAAACGACAAAAAGTTAAGAAATAGGTTATTCCGCACATATAGTGCGCCGCACTTCATCACCACGATTCCCGGATTGACAAATTAAAACAGCGTAATTTAGGACACACTAAATTGACCAGGGATGATATAACAAACTATATATAATCAAACTTATACAATCAGAGATGCATTATCGTGGACCAAAAACTAAACTACCGAGAGTGCTTCAAATATACTTCGGCCTCTAATATGTTCTTCATCGTAAATATGTCCGTTGAGGAAGATTGTAGATGGAATATGTCTTTCTGCAATACTCATCCGCAATACAACATCCGTTCAATTGTGATGATGCCAATATATCTTTTATAGCTATGGTTCACCTTCTCGCATGTTGGTGGTGATATGAGCCAGGAAGCCGACAAGGATATATTACACTTAATAGATGAAAGGTCCTTGTTGGCCGATGTGAACAATGAATCAACCAGACTCTAATCTAAGAGATCAAATGACTTCATCGCTTGCACAATGTACTTTCAAAACAACCCTTGAGGCTAGATACATTCAATGTATTACCGGCCTCACTTATCAATCATGCAATTTTCTTTATGACATAAGGGGGCTATGTATGTCAACGATCAACTCCCTTTTAATGGTGAAATACTAGAAAATCCTTTCTCGTTGAAGTATGCTTTGATGAATCAATAACATAATTTTGACCTTCAACCGTAAGATTAACACAACTAGTCCTTCATACTTCCGATACTTTCAATCGTTCTATCATGATGATCTTCAAAAAAACATCTTCAAGTTGTGTACTGAAATCTTTAAAGAACCGACTTCACATAGTTTTATGAATGATCTTAAGAGATATATGTACCGACCAAGATGGAATGTGCTATATCTAGAAATAGATACTACTTCCATGCTCAATATACTATCAAGTGTAAACAAGATAATGATCCTTTTGCTCCTTTCATCGACACTTTTATGCTTTAAAAATGCAGATAACAATGAGATACTACTCTCGTACGTACTCTTGCCATAATCCTTTGATCCCGAGGACTCCGTACCATACCGCTGCTCCACCGGGAGCAACACTTGGTATTCTATTGATAGGCATGCTACTTGTACCAAATACCAATTGATACCGATTTGATAAGCCATGCAGAGATTTCACTCTGTACTCACACATGAACCCATAGTTAAGACAACCTTCAGTTTCTACTATCAATACCCTAATTTGATCTTGGCATCATTAACCATTTTCTTATTCGTCATTCTAGTTTAAAATAATGTCACTACATTTTCCTTTCTAGGACCTGCCTTAATCATTGTTGTTTTATATACAATTCAACTCGTTCTAACATAAAGATCTTGGGAAGACATATTCAATTTATTTACTTGGAATCTTCATGGGTAGATCACTCAGAGATTTATCATTCACTTAACTGTGATTCCTCCAAGGGGACTTTTCATAGATGAATGATGTAATGACATACCGATGATAGGCACTTCTCTTACTCATCCTTCTTAATGTGATTCATTGTTAAGTCTAGCAAGATGGATGCACAATGTGATCATCCTTTATGGGTCTTTCCAGCTTCCGTAGGTGGAAACATAATCTTTGTTATTTTAACCAGACTCATCACATAATGTGTTGATGTCTTCTTAGCTTACATGTTCATGCATGATGTTTCCTCTACCATCCTAGCCGCTTGCCGCCTTTCTCTTCTTCCATCAAACTATTGGCTATTGTGTGCTTCGTGTATTCTTCTTCCTCTATAGTTCTCTCTCGATAGAGAAATTATCCTTTCCCCTTCGATCTTATAGCTTTTCTCATTCCAAGGAGCTCTTCTTAAACTACTTTTGTGGGGAATATTTAGAACTCGCTCTCCCCCGAGATGTTGCTTCATATCTATCATCGGTTGACATTTGCGTTGCTTCCAAATCGCCCTCCGAGAGTACGATGGATTCATTATGTTATTGAGGTAACAAAGCTCCCCCTTTCTCTTTTTCCTTCCATACATTATTGGGGTTCTTCATAATGTCCTACATTTCCTTTTTATTCATAGTTTTGTTTGATTCGATTAGATTCCATTACCTATCTAGAGTTCTTTAATGTATATGGCAAGCATGTACCTTTTTCTTTTGTGACCAAGCTTCGAGGAATACAACATCTTATTTACCAAGGTACGTTCGAATGTGATGTATAATATTTTATGCTCCTTTTTGAACATAATTACATTCAACAAGTTCATGTCCAAAATTATTGCATGTATAACAAAGAGCTGTTGCGGAAAATATTTGTGTACCTGGTGAAAGATTGTCTTTTCCATTTTCTTTGCTTCGAGGGGTTCTTCTCATTTGATGCATCTTTTGTCAAGTTAAAGTTGATATGCCCGGTCTTCATAACATCCCGGCCTTTTTTTATGATAGAGACCTTCGAGCATTTAGAATTTGGTCCAACTTTCTAGAGCTTTTCATTTGAGGAGTATTCATTAATAATTCTCTTTGGGATTTTCTAATTCTCTTTCTCTCGGCACACTCTTCTTCTTCCAATTTCTTGCTCCTAAATTTTATCCTTTATTTACTTTAGTAGTGTGTCTTCTACTTTCCTTGCTTCTTTAAAGTTGTGTCTTCAAAGCAACATTTCTTTCTTATCTTCATATTCTTTCTCATCACATATTTGCACCAATTTCTTAAGGTCTTTGTTTTCATTCTTCAATCTTTCTATTTCTTACCAAGAAGAAGTCAAGTTTGGCTTTTAACTCAACCGTAATTTCTTCATGGTACTCACATCCATTCACCCTTTCAGAAGGTATCTCATTTGATTGACCTTTTTCCTTTTGAAAGGAATTTTTCTTCTACTTCTAGTTTATCTTCTCCTTCTTGATAATGTACCTAGTTTCTACTTCATGCATTAAATGAAATCTATCCTAGATTTATTTCAGAGGTTAGATCCATTATTAAATCAAGAACCTTGTTATGAAGATGCGCTATATATCAATTATCACACATTTTGCCTCGACATTCTACCGTTGTTCTCGCAAAGAGGGAGAGTCCGTGCGTAACCATCACATACTGGCTTTCCATACCTCAAAGTTCATAAGCCATTAACTCTATTTTAACCTTATCTCTCCATTCAAGAAAGTTTGTTGTATTTAACATGTGCATTTTTATAGTCCATGACTCAACCGTATCTCCCGCAAGCTATTATGCTTACACCAAAGGAACCCGTCCGATACCAATTTTTGAACCCTTAGTTAAACTAAGAGGGGGATGAATCGCCTAACACATTCATGGACTTTTAAAACTTTCCTTTAAATCCTATTTACACCTTCATTTCATGATCAACTTAATATGTGAGCAATCTTAATTTGTGAGCAATAAGTATTAAGCAGATTAGATAATGTAATAAATAATTTTAATATGTGATCAAGAAGTATTAATTAGATTAGATATACTATATCAACACATAGACATCATGCACATGTATTGCAAGATATAAGGGGAACCCATAAGGGAGAAAACCACATCTTATTATTGTTTAGATGCAAAGGCACCTTCAACCTCTCACAACTGATTTTCTCAGAGGCTCCAACCTGCTGAGGCTCCTATCTTCAATTTCGCAAGCTACAACTTGCAAGGAAGTCTCCAACTCCATTCATTTTCTCAGTGCTACAACCCACAGGAGGCTCCTACTTCCCGCCTAGCTACAACCGACATCTATCCACCTACAACTTGATATGGAAGCACCAACTCCCATCTATTTTCTCGGCAGATACAACCCACAGAGGCTCCTACCTTGCCGCCTACAATCGACATCTATCAAGCTACAATTTGATATGGAAGCACCAACTTCACTCTTTCATAAAAATAAAAAAATACGTCGATTTACCTAGATATCACTTCGTTATGTTCCTTATTCACTCGTTGTCCACCAACCTTCATATCTCGCTTCTATATCATCTCTCCGAATCTTCACATCTTCTATCTACTCCTCCTTCTTCTTACCCTCTCTACCTCATTTCTCATTCTCTAACCTCTCTATGCATATATACATGTGATATCATTTATAGAGTTCACCTCGTACATATTTGTATTCCACAGGAATTCGAAATGAAATTGTGCCCATGACTCTTTGACTTCTACCTTCTCATTTCTTTGCCTAGCTCATTCGTAGAGGAATATAGCAATATGTAAAAATTTTAGCTTTACAAAGGAGTTTTGTTTGCTCACTAGAGACTTGCTAATGCATCACAAACAATATAAAATTAATTAAAAAACATTTAAATTTACATTTGCAATCGATCTATCTCATTCAACCTCTTCGCTCTGGTTCATCGTGTGTTTGTCTTTTCCGTCGCTTTTGTTAGCCCCCATAAATCTTTGACAAAGCAAAGTAGGTGCTAAATTGTTTTTGAAAGCCTTCAATGTATGCATCTTTCCCCAAGACACATCATCCTTGAAGTCTTCTATGCCTTTGCCTCTCGATAAATTTCCTCCGCAATCCTCCATTTTCCCGTTTCTTCCCCTTGCAAAGTCCCCTTTCCATCCCAATTTTCTTCCCCCAAATTCCCTTAAATCCTACCTCACCCTTTGTTGTGCCATTTTCCCCCTTACCCTTTTATCGTTACCCTAAGGCTTTGAATGTTTTTAAAATGGGCTAAAACCCACTTTTAAACTTTATAATAAGGCCTTAGCCCTTTCCCACCAACACCTTTAACCACTTCCCCACGTAACTCTTTACCCAAGACCAAGGGTTTAGCACCCAGGGCGTTAGTCGTGCATTGCATCCATCGCAAACACAATTTTTCTGTTTTGGTGCCACTTTCCGCCTTTGCGATTTCCATCATCCCGATCGCATCCATCGCATCCATCGCAAATCGCACCCATCGTAGATCACACCCATCGCAAATCGCATCCATCGCAAACGCAATTTTTCTGTTTGGTGCCACTTTTCACCTTTGCGATTTGCGATCATCTCGATTGCATCCATCACAAATCGCATCCATCACAAATCGCACCCATCGCGCATCACACTCTATCGCAATCGCATCCATCGCAACGCACCCATCGAGACATTTGCGATGTGATCTATCGATCACGCAAACCTTCCCGATTTGCGATATTGCGATCACGATTGACCCCTTGGGCTCACCATGCGCTCTTCCGCTCATTCCCCGTAAAACCCTTTTTTACTTTGTAAAGTCCAAATGCCATTTGTTTTATTAATACAAAGGTTTTCCTCGCCCGATCACATAATCGCAACTTCGTTCCCCACGATGCATTTTCCCCCGTCCCTTGCGATATTGCGATTGCGATGGACCCCCGGTCCCACCTCATACGGTCATTCCATTTCATTTCGTTGCATTTCTGTATTTCCACCAAATTCCAAAGTTTTCATTTGCATTAAAACTAACGTTTTATATGCATTCCACCCATGGTCGGGTCCCACTCGTACGTCCACTTCCATGCATTTCATTAAATTTTCTTCCATTTCTTTGCATTTTTATTTTTAACCAAGATTCCATATTTTCACTAAAGGTCTTACATTTCATGTTTATTTTGTCCACTGTTCATAAACCAAACTTGCTTCTTTTCATCGCACCGCCTTCGGCAGTAGGCGGTATTTTCCGATTGGCTGTTAGCTCCATACATCGCTCGACACGTGGCTCCCGTATGATTTCAAAACCGCTTATCTCATCGCGCGTTATCGTTTGGTACAAGATGTGCAGCCAAATGCATAAGAGCCATCCGATCCGTGTGAGCCCCATCCACGGTCGTCGCTCGAATGGCCGCGCGCTCGTTAATCGTAAACATCCGTACCTCCGGTCCCCGCATCCATGGCTCGATTCATTGTTTTCCGTGTTTTCCTTTGTACTCCGCCCAAAAAGTTAATCTTTGGGTTTGACATTAATGACCATTTCCTCCGCCACTTTTCATTATTTCCACCGCTTTCAATTGCTCCACCACCGCTTCCACGCACTCTCCGTCGAGCATTTCTCCACCATTCCTTTGAGTTTTTCTCACATTCGGTCTCAGCCCCATTTTTCATCCTCATAGTCATCCACATCATTCGACCCCCATGTGGTTTCTCAACCAGCTGCGGTTCGTAGGTTTATCGATGGTAAAACCCGCCATGGTTCGTATACACCACCGTAATGCATAGCGTGCTTGTGGGGAAGCTGAATTTAGAGTCTGACACACACAGGAGATGTCCGAAAGGTGTTCCCATACGATAAATTTCATCCATGATTGCACTAAAGCTCCGCAAAAACCTCGCCGACACCATTCAAAGCACATTTCAATGTACCTAAGAAATTATGGAGCGAAAGAGGCACGCGGGGAAATCGCCGTATCAAGGCACGCAAAGGAATATTTTTAAGCCTTATGCAAAGGAGCAAGGAGGAAGTACCGCATTGAAGACCCATGTGATCACACAAGGTACAACACGCAAAAATAAATGAATATCGTGGTTTCTACAAGAGAAGAATGTTTTTCTCCATGAGAGGATGGGCGCCCATACTCGTCTTTTATTCTATGTCGTGTCCTGCATCATTTTTCTACCCCGACAAATACCGTATACTACCGAAGCATTTGTTTCACAAGATGGAGACCCCAAAGATCATCGTTGACCTTTTTTTATTCACCACGAGTACCACAGAGTACCCACCAATGTACACGAGTCGATCGTAGTAATTGAGTTCTAAGAAGACCACTCTTCCATCCAAAGAGTGATGAATTGAATGCTCGAATTCTAAGGCATTGCCTTCGGCCCTTTCTTTTCGAATTTTTTAATACCGCATTTAGTTCTTCATCTACTTCCTCCGCTTCAACTATAAAACTCATGAGAAAATATTGTAAAAGGTTTTTGATTGATATCAATAGAATGCAAGTCAAGCTCTCTTTGAGACAAGTTCTCCCTGTAAGATTGTAAGATAGGTCATAGTTGCCCACTGGGGCCGAACATTAAGCCGTAAGTTATGTTGTACTTGATTATGTTGTTTTCTAATATGACAAGCACATTTCTTTTCGGATCCCGATCTAAAGTTGCGGTGATGTTTTTTTGTCTTCATGTTTTATTCCATTTCATTACATTTCTACCGTTCACACGTAAAATTTGGCATAGGATTTGAATTCCTTGTTAGTACCCTATGTTTCGTTCTCCTACCCTTTAATGTTTTCTCTATTATATGTGTTATCCGAGAATTGGTTTCACTGATTTAACCAAAGGTAGTGATGTTATCGCCTACTAGCCGATGTATGAATTAATGAATCTTTTTCTTAGATGTTCTTGTTAGATTTGTTGAATGAATTGAGAACACCGGGAGGTCTTTAACTCGCTTCTCTACCTCACTAGGATCTTTTTCACTCCAATTAACCTTTCTAAGATCCCTTAAGTTACACCTTTCGAGAGTTTCCAGTATGTCCAAGGTGTCCGGAGTTAAATGACCTCCTCGACCCCGATCTATAGAGCCGTAAAGTGGTGTTCTCTCTTCCTTTCTACCTTCTTCCTTAATGTTTCACTCACCATCATCTTTTAGGATCCAAGGCTTTAGATGGCTAGCCCAAATGAAATTTTGCATGTTGATAGTGAGTAATCCTTTCTGACTCCATTTCCCAATGGTCTTGATACCGATTTGCCTCTCCTTTGCCTAAAACCCTCCTTATTCTTCCTTGTTTTATATTGAATCCTTCCTTCCCCGATTCCCAACAACCAAACTTCAAAATTAAACTAACAAACCTCGTGCCTATAACTAGCCTATGATTCAAAACATTGAGCCTCAAAGACATAAACCTTTGACAATCCTAGAGATATCCCTCTCCGGGACCCTACGGGAGGGTCAGGATCTTGAGGTTCCAAAGTGGTTCTATGTTGTCCCTATCTTTTGGTATTTCCAACCGCTAAAACATAGGAACCCCAAATATAATGGCGACTCCGTCGGGGGAGAATAGACCAATCAACTCCGATTTGCAACCACTGGTGGTGGATAGTAAATTGTAAACCATCCATCCGCGGCTCCACAATTCTTAAACATTTTAAAGACCTAATCGGTGATCATTAGGCTCAAGTAGTTATCTTGGTCTCACATAAGACTCCACCGGGAGACCAACCTCCATAAAAACATCAACCACAATAGAAGTAACAAGCAGGGGTTAAGTCGCTTGGTTGGAAAACAACATACTAGCTTTCGTAACCATTTATACAAGAGCTTGCCCCGATCCAAACCCACCGGAAATAGTTGACAACCCCCGAGAGTATCTTCGGAGATCCTCATACGCCTAGAAGACCGCCTATTTCCACTAGTCCATAGAGCTAACTCCGCACCCGAAGACCTTACATCTCTATCACATTTTCCTCTCTACCTAGACCTTCCTAATAGATTACCAAGAACTAGGTCATTCACTCGATCTAGATCACTTAGGCTTTGAGCTTCCCGCTTCACCATCTCATAGTGGTCAACACATTAGGGACAGAGATACCTCCATCTACACCTCCCGATATTCACTTCATCCAAAACTTGGGGGCTATCCCACCCTAGATCCGCTCAACAAACCTCTCGTTGGTCCTAGCATTCATGTCATCCACATACTGTACCGCTCGTTAACCCTTTACCTCATCATAATATCACCATGGCAGCCTGGTATGCACCTTCGTGTTACCTTAGCCTCGCACTTTACCAAACGATTATCAATCAAATATCCCACATTTTCACTGCCAAAGAGTCCATCACAGCCTCACACAACATGTAGATAAAATGGGAGATTCTTTTGACTACAAGGAAATAGATGATGATATAGTAAAACAGAATATTTTCCCAAATCTTAGGAGGTGATGTGAAGAAATGGTTTAAAATCCTACCTCCTAATAGCATCCAAGACCTTCCTACCTTATATCGACTCTCTTTCATCAATAGATGGGAAGTTAGGGAAAATCCTCGCCAACTCTGTGAGAATACATGACCCTTAAAAGAAAGGTGGGAGGGAGTGTCCATGATTACACAACAAGATTTAATGTTATTTACAATGCTCTCCCTCTCACATATGAAACCCTCCACAAGGTATGGCTCTAGCAAAATATCCCAAAGGCTTTGATGCCGACATGGCCTATGAGCCTGTGGACAAAAGAGTACAACACATCAGAGGACATGCGAGAAGATAAAAGAACATCGAGGCAAATCAGATTGAGAAAAGAGCAAGATCGAGATCTTCGAGAAGAGGGTAACATATATGGACACAAATGTGCTTCCACATCTGATCCAAATTATGCATCACTATCTAAAAATGTCGAAGAAGCCACAAAAATGGTAAAAAAAAATGGTTGTCATGCTTAGTAACCAAAATGTAAATCAAACCAGTAAATCCGCAACTTTAGAAGAAACAACACCACTCCCAACAGACAAAGAGAGTCGTATCGTAAAGTTATTCCCCCATTTCAATAAAAATTTCTTTGAGGAAGATGAGGGAATCAGAGGAGTCCGAGGAAACACGATAAAAATGTTTGAAACAAGATTCAATCCATAATTGTGACTCGTAGGAAGATCAACCTTTCTCCCTCATATTGGGATGAAGAATGGTTGGAATCGAGGATTGCTAAAAGTTAGGTTTTGAAAATGCTATGATGCAGTCGAGAACAATATGAACTCGTAAGCAAGAAAAGACAAGACACTTCAAAACCCAAAGCTCCCGAGTTTACCGTCAAGAAAAGGCCCTCGAGAAATCTCTAAAGCAACCGCCGAGAGTAACAAAATGCTGTACTAAGAGTTCGGGGAAGAACAAAGAGAAAGACAACCAAAACACCGCTCGAACAAAGTCGGCCTACTCAGTAGCACTAGCACCGAGGCTAGCGCTCCCGATAAAATAATTCCAAACCCTATACATAGTGAGAATCAGCCCACCGATTCAGCCTACCAAGGTGGTAGAAAACAAAATAGAGTCGAACATTTCCAAGAGTCGACTCCACTTTTCAACCCGAAAAGTGAGATCGTTAAATATTAAGATCTCCGTACCACTCTCGAGTTGGCCACTTAGATGTATATAAAGGCCAAATTTTGAAAGCTTTGAACCTGGGTGAAGCTAGTGACACCGTCAACCCGAATGATGACTCCACCTCTACCCTTCTCGTTTGGGCCAAAGATTGAGGGAAAATTTCAAGAACGGGTAGTTCCTCTATACGGGCCTCAACATTCATGACAAGATCCTTGGCAGCAATGCAAGGATTCCCAGCATCACACAACTTAATGCCTAAGGTAATTATGGAAAGACTAGGCTCAGAGATAACTAAACTTACAAATATTTGTATTCGTTTGACTCTAGCAGATAAAATCTTAGGCCCGATCAAAGACTTATGTGTGAGTCTTACTCGTATTCCTGCTAAAATGTATGGTCATGGATGTTGTTGTATGTGATGTGCCACCCATGGCATGCTATTGTCGAGATCATGGGGATCCAAGCCGCAAGGTACAATGTAGATGGATGTCTCATATGCCACAATCCCTATCTTGGCCAACTTAGGAAACCGTATAGGGAGGCACAAACATGAAATTCCTACCCGCAGGGCCCTAAAAAAACTTAAAATTCACCCGTATACTCGTGCATACACCTTGACTCCTTCATCTTTTGTAATGATGAATCCTTGACTAAGCCGGGGTCCCAGAAATCGCAGTCATCAACGAAGAAACAAGAGGCTATGGACTTTAACATAATTGCTGCTCTAGATTTAGAGGAAAACGAAGAAGAAAACAACAATGAAACCTCGTAGACAATGCGGTGGACCTCTAACTTCCGAGTGAACAGATAACCGGACACTCTTCACAAACCCATACATCATACGAAGAACTAAACATCCCACAAAGATAGTACGTACTCAGAACACAAACCTAATGGCTAAAACAGCTATAGGGAAAGAACGATAACGAAACCGAGAATCAACCCCCGTGGGTAATGATCTTTGATGGGTCACGCACCAAGAGAACTCGCCAGATACTGGGTTTGGATACATAACATAGAAAATGATTACGTCGGTACATGCCTGCAATATGCATTTCAAATGCACAAACAACATTCGTAATACGAGGCTCTAATCCTAGGTTTAAATCACAGTTGAAATTAGAGCCCGTAAGATAGCCGCAGCAGGGAGACTCCAAGTCGGTTATAAAACAAAAAGAACGGTGAATACACGCCCAAACACCCTAGGTTTAGGGCGTATAGGAACAATGCTAAAGATATATTGAAAACATTTGTCGAATACAAGTTATTGTTTGTCCCTAGAGTCAAAACGTCATTGCAAATGGATTAGCTTGCCCGGCTAGTTCATACCCTAAGACTCAAAATGACCAAAGAATCATCATACGTACTAAATTCAGACTTGCGTGCTGCATAACGAAAAATTATCGTTAAAGTTCGAGGGGGATAAGAAAATCAAGATTTCCTGTAGGCATAAACGAGTTTGAATTTCCCCGATTCGTACCTAAATCGATAGCAAACAAATATGAGGGACCCCGACGATATCTAAACACCGTGACACAGAAATAAACAATTTAAATGAAGAACCGGAAATTCAAATGGAAATAGTGAAAACATGGAAATTGAAGAAGCCGTAGTGCTACAGCCAAAAGATAAGAACTTACCCTCGAGGTTTGCGCCTTTAGAAGACCTTGACTTTGACATCTAGCAAAAAAAGCCTACTATAGAGCACGCAGACCCGACGTTGAAGAATGCAATATAGGCAATGAAAGATAATCCCAAAATGATTAAGTTGGCTAGGTCTCTTCCCCGCAAACATAAAAAAGAAATACATGGACCTTTTTAAGGAATTTATTGACGTTTTTGCGTGATGTTATGAGGACTTAAAGGCTTACGACACCAACGTTATACAACACAAAATACCTTTAAAAGACAATCGTAAGCCCCTTCAAAAGTAAACTCCGAAGAATTAACCCAAAGCAATTGCCTCATTAAGAAGGAGATAAAGAAGATGTATGACGGTATACAGCTTCGTCGCTCCTCTCGATTGGGTGTCAAACCTTGTGGCTATGAGAAAGAAAACAGGGAAATCGCATTATGCATAGAATTTAAATCTTAATAGAGCCTCACTCAAAGACAATTACCTTCCGCCAAAAATGGAACATATTCTTCGTAAGGCAAGAGGGCTCAAAAAAGGATTTCACTTTTTGGATGGTTTTTCGTGATACAACTAATTTTTAGTACTCCCAAAAGATCAACTCAAAACAACTCTTTACCAATTTCGGGCACGCATGTATGTAAAAATTCCTTGATCCATGAATGACGGCAACCTTCCAAAGAGCAATGGATATAGATTTTCAGATGAAATAGGACACTTTTTATTGTTATTTACTTGGATGACATAATAGTCTTTTCTAAAATCGAAAAGAACACCTAAAACATCTAAGAAAAGTACAAAGAAAAATGCAGAAGGTTCGTCCGTCATCGAATCCTAAAATATCGTATTTGGGCCGCAAGAAGGTAAACTTCGTCACATTATATCTAAAAAATGAATTAGGATAGACCTACGTAGGAGTTGAGGGGATACTTCAAATCACACACCGAGGAACATCAAAGAACTACCCTTCATTGGGAAAATTAACTTCCTTAGGAGGTTTATTCCTTAAACCTAGCTAAACACCTGGGGAATATGACTAACATGTCAAGAAAGGTACAGGAGTTAAATGGATCTGTTGAGCTAAAAAATACTTTGAATCAAGAACTTGCACTCACCCAAGCTCCTGCTCTAATTAGCCTCGATTTCTCAAAATATTTCTCGATCTTTCATTTTCCTACATACAAGTACAAGGCCTGTTACGTAAAACACCGAGGGAATGGGAAATGCACCATTGCCTTTTTCAAAGAAATCACTAAGGGATGCACCCTTGAAATACAACATAATGGAAAAATGTGCCCATGCCTTAGTCAAGGCTTTGAAAGACTTTGGGGTGTACATATTGCATTCCCACACCATAGCTATGTGCCTAACATAGTTGTCAAAGATATATTGTCCCAAGATCCCGATGGTAAGAGGGGCAATGGATTGCCGTGATTTTAGAATACGACCTTGAGATAAAACCCACCAAACCCATCAAAGGTCGTGGCTTGGCCAAATTAATGGCCGAATCAAATCGCAAGCCTCTGACATTAACATGGTAGCCGCCTTGGATGAGTAGGAAGGGATTACCTGATCCCAACGTTGAGAGAAGTTTAGAACTCTATGCAGTATTTTTATATCCTTTATGTGCTCATCAACCTCAATGCTCCACATGAACTATCAAAGACTAAGGCCAGACTCATAAAACTAAAAGTCATAAATTACTACATTCTTAATGAAAACTTATATTGGAAAAATCCAAAATGGCCTATTGCTTAAAATTTTTCCCCCCAAGCTAAAGCCGAGAGGATTAAACAAGAATTTCCATGCCGGAGAGTGTGGAGGCCACCCGAGCAAAGCCAATCGCAAATAAAATACTCGTGGCTAGTTATTATTGGCCTACACTCTTCAATGATATCCATAAGATGATAATTGCCCGCCAAAAATGCCAGACTAAGGTAAAAGAAAACTCCTCCCCCTCCCTTTACAATCCATCACAAGGTCCCCCCCCCCCATGCAATGGGGCCTAGATTTCATAGGAGAAATTCACCGTCTCTCCGCACAACACAAATGGATCTTAACAGCCTGGCTGCATCACTACTCAAGGGATAGAGGCCATACACACTAGGAGTGCCACAGATCTACCATCATTAGGTTCCTAGAAGGTCATATCCTCTCTCATGCATACTCAAGGAAAATAATCACCGATAATGTTGCCGCTTTTGGATCCAAGAAAATGGTTGATTTTTTGTCAAGGTATCAAATAGCACTTGTCATTCAACCGCCTATTACTCCCAAGGTAATGGCTTAGCCGAGTCATCAAACAAGAGCCTCGGTGGCCATCATCAAAAATCTATTGGAAGATAACAAAAAGTCATGGCATAACAAGTTGGTGCATGCCTTATGGCCGATAGGCTTACAACAAAGAAATCCATTGGCATGTCACCTTTTCACTTGCTCCATGAACAGGCGCATTTCCTACCGCCTTGGGGTACTAAGATTAATCCGGTCCAAGAGATCCGCATAAGAAGACAATATGGTGAGAAGGATAACCGACAATTCACCTTTAGCAAACAAGGGAAGAGGTCTATAACAAGAGCTATCAAAGTTCAGAAAAACATAAAGAGGTCGTTTTGACAAGAGAACCAACGCCGCTGATTTCAAAATTGGAGATAAGGTTCTACAATCGGCGTAGAGTAGAGGACAAAGAAAGCACGTCAAGTTTGACAATTTATGGCAAGGTCCATACATCATCCAAGCCATCGGCAGTCCAATTGCCTTCTTCCTACAAGAATTAGATGTACAAAGCCATTTGGGGGTCCTCACAATGGCAGGATTCTCAAACACTACTTCCGTTGATTTCACCTCTCTAGTTTCCATTACCATTGTACATACCATTGCGCTTTTATTTTCAAGGAAAAAGAGGAAATGTTCCAAAAAAAAAAAAAACAAAGAAAAGAGAGGTTCGTACATGCTTAAAACATGAACCTCTCGAAGTGCAAAAATATTGGCTCTAATAAAGTCAAAACTCCGAGCCAAAGGAAGCAAAGAAGCTTCTATCCTAACACACTCAAAACCTAGACTCGCAAAAATAAAGAAAAATCAGCTCTAACATGCCCAAAACCAGAGTCGAAATGAAGAAAAATAAGTGACTCTAACATGCTCAAAACTTGAGTCACAAAGAGAAGAAGGATACTTCAAATTTCATATTTCAAGCCTTCACCATTTTTTTTTCATTTTTCTCCGCATTTTTCCATCCATGTGTGTACTGTCCTTATGCCTTGGACCCACAAAGAAAGTCGCATGCCTAACTTCGGCTTGGCGAATAATTTTTGTCATAGAATATAGAAAGAAATTTGCTGCATAAACTTTTAATCCTTGTGCTGAGATATTAGATTAGGTAGAGAAACATATGAGATCAACAAATTAACTGTCCTTATGGAGCAATAAGGGTAGATTTAGAATAGGTTTATTCTCTCGTTTGTAAAAATAAAATGATGTAAAGTGGTCCGCTTAGCTCAAATGCACCCTAGAAGAAGAAAAATGCTAGGATTGTAGTGTGGGTAGGTAGATTTGTTGAGAAAAATGTTTCTGCCGATGTAATATATTCATAATGTGGCAAATGATCAAAGAAATAAAGGGATGAGGCAAGCACAAGGCATCCTGCCTACTCCAAAGATCTATTCTCCGACTCCTTGACTCTTCAAGAAGAAGCCATCCCCATGTGGAGCCACTGTTAGCCCCCCTATAAATCTTTGACAACCAAAGTAGGGGGCTAAATTGTTTTTGAGCCTTCAAGGAATGCACTTCCCCGAAGACACATCATCCTCTGAAGTCTCCTATGCCTTTGCCTTTGATAAATTTTCCTCTCAACTCTCCATTTTGCCCCTTTCTTCCCCTTTGCAAAGTCCCCTTTCCATCCCACTTCAAATTCCCCTTTAAATCCTACCCTCACCCTTTGTTGTGCCATTTTCCCCTTTACCATTTTATCGTTCCCCTCCTAAGGCTTTGAATGACAAAATGGGCTAAAACCCACTTTAAACTTTATAATAATGCCTGTACCCCTTCCCACCAAAACTCTTTAACCACTTCCTCACGTAACCCCTTACCCAAGACCAAGGGCTTAGCGCTCTTAGGCGTTAGCTCTGCATCGCATCCATCGCAAACGCAAGTTTTCCGTTTGGTGCCACTTTCCTCGCCTTTGTGATTTACATCATCCCGATCGCACCCATCGCAAATCGCATCCATCGCAAATCGCATCCATCGCAAATCGCACCCATCGCAAATCGCATCCATCGCAAACGCAAGTTTTCTGTTTGGTGCCACTTTTCCACCTTTACATTTGCGATCATCCCCATCGCATCCATCGCAAATCACATCCATCGCAAATCACACCCAGACGCATCGCACCCATCACAAATCGCATCCATCGCAAATTGCACCCATCGCAGAGCCAGGATGGCGATCTATCGATCGCACCTTCCCTATTTGCACACAGGATTGGGGATTGACCCCTTGGGCCCACCATGTAGTCTTTCCGCCCATTCCTTGCAAAACCTTTTTTTTCTGTAAATTCCAAAATGCCATTTGTTTTATTAATACAAAGTTTTTCGCCCGATCGCATAATCGCAACTTCGTTCCCACGTAGCGATTTTCCCCCGCTCCCGATATTGCGATTGCGATGGACCCCCCGTCCCAATTTCATACGGTCATTCCATTTCATTGCCAGCATTTTCAGATTTCCATCAAAGCTCAAAGTTTTTCATTTTGCATTAAAATCCAACATTTTATATGCATTTCGCCTACTTACCGGGTCCCACCTCGTACGTCCACTTCCACGCATTTCATTGAATTTTCTTCCATTTCCTTTCTATTTTCATTTTTAACAAAGATTCCATATTTGTACTAAAGGTCTTACATTTCATGTTCATTTCCGTCCATCGTTCATTAACCAGTCTGCTTTCATCGCACCACCTTTCTGCATGTATTTTCCGATCGGCCGTTGATTCCATACATCACTTGACAAGTGGCTCCCCGTATGATTTAAAACCGATATCTCATCAGTTATCGTTGCGCTGCATGCGCATCGAAATGCATAAGATCCGTCTGATCCGTGGAGCCCATCCAACGGTCGTCGCTCGACGTGTTGGCGCGCGGGTTAATCGTAAACATCCGTACCCTCCCGGCCCGCATCCATGCCCCCGCTTCATTGTATTCCTGTTTTCCTTTGTAATTGGCCCAAAATTTAATCTTTTCGGTTTTACATTAATGATCATTTCCTCCTCGCCACTCTTCATTATTTCCACCGGCTAATTGTTCCACCACCGCTTCCATACACCTCTCGTCGAGCATTTCTCCACCACACCGAGTTTTTTCGCTATCTCGTCCGCAAATTCCATTTTTCATCCTCACAAATATCCACATCATCTAACCCCCTGTGCGTGGTTTCTCAACCATTTTTCGCGTCTCGGCAGTTTACCGTAGGTAAAACCCGCCATGGTTCGTATACGCCACTCGTAATGGCATAAAGGCATGGGGGAAGATGAATTTAGAGCCCGATATTACAGGGAGATGTCCTGAAAGGTGTCTCTGCGTCATAAATTTCATCAAAGGACAGAATTAAAGCTCTACAAAACCCTCGCGGGCGCCATTCAAAGCATAGTTTTCACAGCCAAGAAATTATGGGAGCGTAAAGAGTAATGCTGGGAAATCAACATGTTGAATGCACGCAAAGGAATATTTTTAAGCCTTAAAGGCGGGTTAAGAGGAAAAGTAACAAATTCGAAGACCCATGGATCACACAAGGTATAGCACGGTAAATCAATGCATATCATGGTTTCTACAAAGTAGCTAATGTTTTTCTCCATGAGAGGACTAAGGCCTATATCGTCTTTAATTCTGCACATGTCCTAGAAGATTATTACCCCGACAATAGTCCGTATACTATCTCGTTGGGAAACTTAATTTATTATCATTATTGTAGAGTCCACCATGTAAACAACATCGTTTCAACCAACTTTGGATTCAGGATCTATCCCTCCTAAATCCAGAGGGATCTCTCCAATATGTACAAACATGGATTTGTCTTTGACATTTGTATAATAATATTAGAAGTTAGTTATGAAGTCCAAGGGTTTTGTTTGTTTTTGGATGGTTGAACATGATTGTTGTTAGAGGTGAAAATCCCCAAAGGTAAAAAGGTTCAAAGGTGAGAAGTTGCAAGCAAAAGAGTAAGTTTTGATCAAGAGGAAAGATGTAGGCAAAGCTTTTAGTCCATTGGGCTATGGAGTCATAAGAGATTTAATTAAACAACAAGAGGCAAGAGTGGTAAATGTAAGCAACATTCATGTCTAAGGATCTCTTTTAAGGTTTGATTTATGGGAATGAATTGATACATTTAAGAAGGGGAAATAAACATATGCGTAACAAAGAGCACTGTGATCCGGTAAGTACTTTGAAACTAGCCACCCTTGACCGTACACTTAAGAAATACATGAAAGAAAACTAGGATCTCGGTAAGTAATTTGAAACTAGCTGTACCTTAATACACTTCTAATAGAAAACATATAAAAAACTAAGGAAACTTGAAGAAAACCTTTGGAGCAGAAACTAGCGTTCTGCTCACCACAAATCCTCTCCTAGCTCTTCTATACTTGGCTACTTCCAAGACAATCATGAGATAACATGTATCGGCCTAAGATCTCGGTAAGTACTTTGAAACTATCCGCCTTTTAACACATTCTAAGGGAAAAAATCAAACAGAAGCAAAACAAGACTAGACCAGGGCTCACCATATCTTCCTCGCTCATCTTCACACAACATGTACTAGCAACATCTCGAAATAATATTCAAGATAAGACAATAAGACGAGGAATGCCAACATTCCTATGCTTAAACCTAATTAAATCATTTCAAATAACACAATTGAAAGAAAACATTTAAATAAATATTTCTTTGTACCAGAGAAGGTTACCTGAATACAATGATCCTAACCTCGTTTAAACCTGCTCTTTGCTTAAGAAAATGAAACAAAATGAAAAACAAAAGAATATAATAACAAGTTACAATGAGAATAACATCACCGTCAACATAGACCAGATCCCATAAATCAGCTTGTATTGATGCTCCAAACCTAAGCTACAATCTTCAAGTCCATTGTTTTAATTCATCTTTCTTTTCATAACCTAACTTATCCTCACATGCGTAGCTCCAAGAGCCGTTGAATCACTATTTACAATCAAGAGTCTTTAGCTCAATTACATTACAATGCTTCAGCAATTACATCAACAACCAACCCCCACTCATCTTCTACTAAGTATTTATAGAAGGATGAGGAGGGTGAGATCTGATTAAAGATCTCAAATATAATTAATAATAGTAGTTAATGTTTTCTTGGCCCTTGAGAGGCTCAACGAAGAAAACCGCATGTGTTTCACCGCATTAATTGATTTACACTTATGAATTAAGCTCTGAGGAGATTTTGTTGACATTTGAGGCTCGTGTGATGTTAGGGACAGCCTCGCGTAAATTCTTTCATTAAATTCCTCAAGTGTATAACTTTTCTCGTCGCATCGAGGTAAAAATATCCGATCCCAATCAATAATTTCTATTCCGGACACGAGGCGGTGGCACTTTAGTCGTTGGGAGGAATCAATTCACCTCCATTTGTGCGTGGAGGGTTTTCCGATAAAACACTTTAGGTTTTTCTTTAAACCGTGTTTTAGATCGGGGGATTAGGCTTTTGGAGAATCGCTCAGCTACAATCCCCGCTAATCTTTCCATCAATCATTCGGTTCATCCCGATCTTCGAGCACTCGATAATCTTTGACCTGCCTCGTTTCATGGTTTTCCTTGTCAAGCCGTGCCGAGTCACAGGGTTTATAAGGCATCAATTTTCGAGAAAACATCGACGAAACATGTATTTTAACTCCTATCGATGATTTTCGAGGAATCGAAGGCCAAAGGATTGTCATCTCGGCCTACGAAATTTCTTCATTTGGAGCAAGTAAAAAAACATTAAACCCCGCAAAAACAAACAAATGTTAAAAAATCCTGCGTTTTTAGGTCGCATCCGCATCGAGGATGTGTGGAGGAAGTAGGGTCATTGGATGGCATCATCCAACAATGTGGATTTAACTTCAAAATGGTCAAAAAAGCCATGGGGGAAGGAGGATCATATTAGAGCCGTCGATCGCGCATGATCGACGGTCGGGAGCAGTGCAATGGAAAGTCGGGGCGGGAATCGTCGATCGGGCAACGAAATCGGGCAACTTTCATGGGTCGTCGACTCCATGTATCGATCAACAATGGGGATTGATCCGTCGTTGTACGAGGGCTTGTTTATCGCGCGGCACTTTGGTTAACCATCGGATACTTTCGAAGAGCGATGGCTGTTGGATGAGGGGGGCCGGGGCCCAGATCGTACCAAGAGAGATTTCATTTCACCGGGCGTCCCGGTCCGGCCCTTAACGCGCGATGGAAGACGGCTGTACGGTGGTTTTTGAATCGTACAAAATACAAGCGTCAGATGTTGTATGGAATCGCTGGCCGTTGGGAGAAAAACCGCCTTGCTCGAAGAGTGGTGCGAAGGGATACCGCCGGTTTTGGGCAACCGACCTCGAACCGTGGGGACCATGTACAAAGGCGCACCCGCATCACGCCGATCCGTGGAGCGCATCGACGGCCAAGATCGCTCCACCATTTACACGCCGGAAAACTTTGGAAAATAAATTAAACCGAAAAACACGAATAACAAAGGTTTCTAATGTTTTGGGCGGAGAAACATTATTGGAGAGGACAGCGCCCGCGAGGTTTACCATTTGCTCCCCACCGTTTACGGACGAAGAAAGGTTAGAGGCTTAGCTCCGAGGGGGGCTTAAGCCGATGTGCATAGAAAATATGCGTGTTCTATGGTGTTTTCAAAGGAATGTGATAGTTGCGTAAGGTTAAAAAGTGGGTTTTTAACCCGATAAAATGAATTTTGATGAGGGAAAATAGGAGAAACATGGGAATGAGGGATTTTCATGGGGAAATGGAGGGATAGAAGAGGAGGTTAGTTTTGAGGAGAAGAAAGGGGAAAAAGGGGTTCCAAGAAGAGATTTTCTGACTTTGGATTTTTATAGGATTTCGCAGGTTTTTAGGATGTAAACAATGCTGTAGATCCGGACGTAGGCATGAGTGGCCTTGAGAGTCTTCAAGAGCCAATGCTTTTTGATAGGGACTTTTTCCTTGAAGGCTCAAAACATATTTAGCCACCCTTGGTATAATCAAATTCATGTGTACAATGTGTTGGCTCCACATAGGGATGGTGCCTTCTTGAAGGCATCAAGAATTCGGACTTGATTTCTTCCGGGAGGCCGACTTGTGCTTGATCCTTTAGATTGCTCTTCTTTTGTTGGATGATCTTACTTTGCTATGAAAAATAGTATCGCTTATGAAAGAATAATGGACCTCATCAATACAACTTTCACCTACCCAATCCCACCGATCTAACATTTTTTCTTCATCGAGGCATTTGGATTGGAAAACTCTTTTCACAACATTTTATTCTTTTGAAAGCATAAAAAAAATAATCTAATTATACTCCTTATTTCTCCCCCGAACTCAAATTAACAATTGAGCTCGCATTATTTCTGCCTAATCTACCTACACCGATGGGGATTAAACTATCCAATGTATCATTCTCTAAATTCTACAACAGAATTTAAAAACAAATTTCCAAGTCAGATTGGGCTGCTTGACTTGGTCGTGATCTATGGCATAAAGACAAGTCAACATAGCTCATTATTTGCGTAAAAACTAAAATCAAATGGAAGTCTTAAGATCCGAAAGTCTCTTATCATGGCCTTCTCGTTTTCTTCAAAGCTCGTTTTTGCTTTTCTTCCGGTTCGCATTTTAAGCCGATTAGAACCGTATCTTTACATTTTTTGACTCAAAAATTAAAGACAGATTTGAGTCATCTCCTTTGGAAACTTTAGTTGAGATTTTGAGTTTGCTTCTGAAACTTTCAATTTCTATCCTAATCTATCTACCGATAAGCCAAGATCGTAATGCTTGGAAAATCAAATTCACTATCCTATCACAGAATTGAAAGCGACTAGTCAAGTTTAAACTCTGCTTGACTAACTAGAAGTGTGTTTTAGGAGTGGCATTTGAGCATGCACACTTTCATATTTTGTCTCTTTTTTGGCATGGGCTTGCCTTTTCCGTTTTCTTACCGCCTCTTTTCTTTGTTTTTGTATTTTTTGGATTTTTCATAACTTTGAATGCAATGGTGGATGGAATATTCATAATGAAAAGATAAACAAAGCCTTAAAACATAAAATGGATCAAGAGAAGTAATGCTTAAGCATCCCCATTGACAAGACCCCAAAATTCTCGTACCATCCAGCTCCCGTAAGAAAATGCATTATTACCAAGAATCGAATGAATAAGAGTAAGGGTCAAGCCAGTGGTCAAATTTTCCATGCTTGCCCTTTTCTTCCCTCCTTGCGTCCCACTTCAAAACTTTGTCCCCAATCTTGAAATTGCTTGCCTTTATTCTTCCGTCAAAAAGCTTTTTGATGCTGTCTTGCTTCGTAATGCTTTGTTATACACTTCCTCCGGTCTCCAAGCCATGATGAATGGTCTCGATTTATCTTTCTCCTCGATCATGTCATTTTCTTCGCCCACAACTCTTGAACGAGCTTCATCACCCATACACCAAGGTCGTTAGGAAAATTGCATCTATACCATACACAAGTCGGAAAGGTGACATACCAATAGATTTCTTCAAAGAACTGTCGGCACCAAAGTGCATGGACCAGCCTTGTGTGCCAAGACTTTTTGTTGTCCTCCATCAGCTTTTCGATTATGTTCACTAAGCTTTTGTTGGAAGATTCTGCAAGTCCATTACCTTGAGCGTAATAGGCCGTGGAATGACCCAATGATATCTCGATATTTTATGAAAAAAATCAACCATCCCGTTTGATCCGAATGTCATAGCATTATCGTTGATGATCTTAGGCAGATGCCCAAATTTGGAGAGAATGTTAGTCTTTGATAAATTTTATGATGATCGATCATTCGCCTACAAGGAATGGCTTCTATCCACTAAGTGAAATAGTCTCAGGCGTAAGGATCCACCTATGTCGCGTAAGATGCAGGATGGATTTCTCCTATGAATTCAAGTCCCCACCGTTGAAAAGGAGCTTCAATAGTTATTAGATGTGGCAAGAAGGGGAAGAAATTTTCTCTTGCCTTCAAACAAATTGGCATTTATGGCAAGTAGTGGTCATCTTGTGCATATCGTGAAAAGAGTAGGTTAACAGAAACCAAATTTCCCCTCAAAAATTTTGTTGGTCAAGTTGGACTTCCGTGACAAATGACCCCCACACTCTCCTTCATGGAATTCTACTTAACCTCTCTCCGCATCAAACTCAGCAAACATTTAAGCAATATACCACTTGCATTTTTCCAATAAAGACATCTATCTATAATGCAATAGTTTATCGGCTTGCCTTCAAGAACCTTGCCCTCTTTGTTTTTGTCAAACCAGGAGGTGTATTTAAATTAAGCAAAACATAAATAATATTATATACCAAGAGGAATTCATGAAATGGTTTTCAATAATGGGTGTTGAGATTTCCTTCTGATCATCTAAAGCATTAATCATATGAATATCAAGAACTTCACAATTTGATTCGCCCATCAATCTAGCTAGACCTCGTCTTTGATGAGCTTAGTGGGTTTTATCTCTAAATCATATTCAAGAATAAGAGCAATCCACGTACCTCTCTTACCATCTGGTCCCGTATTAGAATGTCTTTAATCGAATTTGGGACAAAGGCAATGATATGTGAGTGAAGGATGTATACTCAAGTCTTTCAAAGCTTTAAACAAAGAAAAATCTTGCTTTTTCATAATTTTATACTTCAAAGGCATCCCTCAAGCCTTACTCAAGAATGCAAATAGGCTGCTCTTGTCCTTGTGATTTTTCTGCAAAAGGACAAGTATACTTTATGGTATGTTCTTGATGTAAAATGAAAAGATATAAAAAATATTTTGAAAAACTGTGACTTATGAGAACCTAAGAGTTTTGGTCAATGCTTGTTTCCACCACCAAAGGATGTCTTTTGCTCTCTCAAGGTCCATTTTACCCTTGCTCCTTTTTCAACATATTTGTGATATTTCTAAGGAGCTTAGCTAAGTTGGGGATGAACCTTCAAAAAGTTAATCTTTCCAATGAAAGACCTAACTTTTTGATGTTTCAAGGATGAGAGATTTGCAATATGGCCCTCAATCCTCTTTGGATCTATCTTTGTTCTCCTCTCAAATAATTTTCCCAAGAAGCTACTCCTCTTGGAGACCAAATAAATGTTTTCTTAGGTTTTAAGGATATTCCAAACTTTTTTCATTTCTAAACTTTTCTAAATGTTCTAAATGCTCTTCATCTCGTTTTTAAAACATAGTGACATCATCAAGATAGATAATGATGAAGAAGCCCACCTTGGAGAATGCTAAGTCCATGGCTCTCTGAAAGGTTGCTCCAGCATTCATTAGACCAAAGGGCATTTTCACATACATGAAAGTGCCCCATGGTGTAGTAAAGGTTGTCTTTAATTGATCAAGCAGTGGTAAGTAAGATCTCGATTATACCCCGAATAGCCATCAAGCAAAGAAATTCTTTTATACCCCACCACCCTTTGTAAAATATGATCCATCTTTGCAAAGGGTAGTTGTCTTTCAATGAAGCTTTGTTTAAATTTAAAATCTATACAAAGCTTCCGATTTCTCCAAATTTCCCTCTTCCTACCGTACACCAAATTAGATACCCATTCTAAATATCTAATAGGGACAATAATACCAAGATCATACATCTTCATGATTTCCTTCTTAATCCAAAGGCAGCTATACAGGTTTATTCGTCAGCTTCTGTTTGAATGGTTTTTGGTTTTCTTTTAAGAGGATTTTGTTCGTATTATTTCGTTGTCATAGGATTTAAGATCTTCGTAACTCCATGCAAAAACATCGTAAAATTCTTTGAACAAATTTCTCTATGTATTTGAGTTTAATGTGACTCCGGCAAAGTTTTGGATAGTTTGATCATCTTTGTTTCTTCTTCACCGCCAATATTACACTCTTCCACTTCGGTCTCTACGAGTTCCAGCTTAGGTTTTTTGGCCACATCAATAAAATCAAACAACTCTTCTAAAGGTGTCAGACTACTCGGCAAACTTTCATCTTTAGAATGCAAGTAGTTTCTAATTCTCCGTTTCCCGCATTCGCACTCAATTTCGTTTTGTTTCTAAGTTTTCTAGTCTCGAAGGTTAATATTGACAAGCTCGTATAGCTGTCTTTCTTCACCAAGAAGATTTTCTGATCGGCAACAGTATCATAACCGAATCTGAACTATGCGCTTCAAATTCATTTCGAATTGCATGAAGTCTTCTATTTGTTTATCTTCACAAACACCCGCCAATATTTTTTATTATTAGGCACACTGGTCCGAATTTTATCCGAGTTTGTTAATCTTCGGTCTCATATGGCGTTAGACATGTCCTAGGCAGGCTAAAATTGTGGGCTATAAGATTTCTTTTTCTCGGACAAAACCTCAGCTTTGGACTCCTTCAAATGTTTTCAATAGATCCATGACATCATTCCGATAGGCCCTAAGTCCGGACATTTTGTACTATACTCCCCATTGACTTGCCTAATTATTAACTCTAATCCCCATACATAGTTATTTTGCTGGCTCTTAACTTTTTTTCAACAAATGTAAGCCCAAGAGCAAGGATTCATACTCGCTATGTTGTTGAACATCGAAAGCTCTAATTTGCAAGAAATACATTCCGTGTGCTTGCTTTCAGTGTTGCATCCGTACACTGCACCAAGATTTGTTCTAGTGCATGACCCATAAAAATACATACCCGCAGAGGACTATTTTCAAGCGTATCACTTAAATGTCCTCGTATGATTTGATTCCTCAAGTTTTTCAATATGTTGAGGAATCGTTGCCATTGCCAAATTTAACAAGAACTGGACTTATGACTTGTAAATCAAGACCTGTTTTTTTTGGCAATGTTATCAAATGTAGCAAATCGTTTGGACACTTCGCTGCTATGCTTCTCTTCCTCCGTATCACCTATTAATTCTTGCTAAAGTGATTTGTTTAGTGAGGGTTTCATCATTAAACATGATAAAAGAATCAAGGCTTGTACTTATAGAATATAGAGGGGAGTTTTGAGGCCCTCTTGACTTGTAACTGGTGGTATTGCATATGAGACTCCCCGTAAAGTCTTCTAGTCCGATTGGAAAATGTGGATAGTTTCCGCATAGGTCATGTCCATTTGCATAGTCCCATAACTTAGCCCCCCAAGATCTTGATAAAAGAATTCCATACTTTGGGGGTAACACTGCCCACAACAACATCCATAACTAAGCATTTGGCTAGAATCGGGCTAAGTTAACACAAAGGTCTTTGATCAATCCTAAAACACTTCTGACTTCGTCGAGTCAAAAGAGTAAATATATTTATAAGGTCCGGTGATTTCAAGACCCGTGCCCATTACGCCTTTTGGCATTAAATTATGAGAAGCGCCGAGTCATGCATAGCGTTGTGTAGAATTTCGTCATGGACGTTCAAACTCACATAAAAGGGAGGGACAGTGTCCCTTCTTGAAACTTACCTTCAATATTTGGACCAAAAATAAGCTCGGTTGGTCGTCATTAAGATTGGAGTGTATCTCATTTTCTTCTATGTTCAAAGCCTTCAAAATTTTGGACCTATATACATGTTGGGCAAATTTAACTCATCAAAGGACAAGAATTTTGATCTTTTGATTGCCCAGTCGTAAAGGAATTTGCTTCTTTAAGGCGCCGATTTTAGTCCTATTTATCGCCACTTATCGCCAGTCAAAGAAATTGTCGATTTTTTTTATCTGCTGCATTGACAATAACGGTTGAAAAAGGAGTACTAGTCAAGTGTTAGTACTACTAATGTTTCACCCCATTTTTCAATATTTTGAGTGTCTTTCTTTACCTTTACCGTAATTAACATCCACCATTTTGTCCTTTTGTTCGATCGTTTTAGGTCAAGTTGTAGTGGTGTTTAGAGAAGATTTTTCGCAGGTTTTATGTCAGTTTGTTGACTAGATTTACTTCCGAGTTCATATTCTTTTTTGAAGGTTCCGTGATGGCATTTTCCATGTCTTGACAACAATTTTCATCATCATCTCGTTTGTCATCATAAGGTGTGTAAAGACCCTTTTTTCTATCATAATGAACCTCGAAGTCATCATCAATCACCCAAATAGGTTCATCATCTCCCCTCTCGTCATTTCATATGTTTCCTCAACCTCACTCACATAGTTTTGATGAAAGGAGGAGTGATATGTTGATCATCTTCCCTCGGGTCTCTGCTTTGGAGGCTGGTTTCTTCTTATATTCCGATTCGGTTTTGGTTTCTATTTTGAGGAGAAGTTTGGTTTGACTTGCTTGTGCCTTCTCAAGAATGCTCATTTTCTTCATCATTTCTTCCATCATTCTTTCCATCTTTGAGCTTGGAGGTAGTAGTGTGATTCCTCTCAAAGATACTTTTCATCTTTCATCCTTGCCCTCTTCTCCATTAGGTTGACTTCCACGTAAAGAGCACTCTTTTCATGTCTTCAAGGGTTGCAAAATCTCTCCTCGAGCAACAGGTTACACGTCGTTAAAACTCAAAGAAAATTGTTTAAGGCTGAGCCTGTGAGGTTTTTTAATTTAGAAAGTGCATTATACACACTATTAAATCTAGTACAATAGGCTTGTACACTTTCCTTGCAGGTTCCTATGAAGATTGTTATAGTCAAGAAGAACTTGGAGAGGATTCTTCCTCACTTCCCATTTGTTTAAGAATGTCTCGATGGAAACCTTGGAGATCGTTAATACCGTGGGGCTAGGCTTTAAACCATTTTCTTACTTCTCCCCCTAAACTCGAGCAAAAATCCGAGTTTGACAGAATCATCATCATTCTTACTTCGTCAAAAAATAGTCATTCATCTTATCCACATGTTGTGATGCGTATATAGTATTGCTAGCATCATACAATGGAATATTGGACCGATAGTACCGTGGAAGATTGACTAATGGTACACAGAAGGACTAAGGGAGCATACCATGTCAGCCATGATATGTGGTGGAGGTGATCGACAAGAGGTGGGAAGGAAGTGAAGTGGTTTGAGCGGTGGATGAAGGATGAAAAGAAGTGAATGGGACCGCAGATTGTCGAGATGATCCCTTGATGAGAGACACCTCTAGATTATAAAAGAAAAAAATGTAAATCAGAGGTGTTGTTTCTCTACTCCCAAGATGTTCACTTGTTTCAGGAGATGAATGTGAAGACTTAATCTAACCGATCTAAATCATCAAGGGACCTAGTTCTAAAGGGATTAACTAAGTCGCCTTAGATTTTTGTAGAGCCGAAGATTTTCGTGACCGAATTAGCTCTTAGGGGTGATCTGAAATGTGCTTGAAGATTCTATCTTAGGAGACTTCCTATGGCTCTTTCGGGTTATCAACTATCTCGTGATCGTAATGATGGGCTCTAGTGTGAATCTTTCAAGAGCCACTATGTCAGAGCTTTTAAACCGAAATAAACAAGAAAATTTCAACCAAATATGACAATCTTTGAGAGGTCAACTAATCGTTTTTCACAATTTTAATCCTACAAACATTCTCTAACCGAGTTTGAAAGATATTATAATGATAAAGGTTCTTCCTCGTTGATTCTTAAGGTCCGTTCGTGATTGTGGAGTCGCTGTGTGAGAAATTTTAGAGTGTTTTCAAAGAGGTACACTATCCCCCACAAGCAGCCAGGAAACATCCTTTTTCAAGGATATCCCGAAACACAACAAACTCTAACCAAGAGATCGAATCGGGAGGGAATTCACCGTATATTTCACCTCTCTAACAAGAGGATGAGATCCGAAAAGCGACTGCCCTTTCTAGACTCTCGTCTAAGAGTATGAGGTAAAACACAACCAATAGGTAAATGAAATGAAAGAGTAAGTGTTTTACTACCAATCCTAAATTTTTTTGGTATTTTCTCGAGTTATCTTTATTTGTGTGGTTTCTAAGAATGTCCTAACTTTGCTTCAAAACTTAGCTATGGTTGTGAGACAAAGACAAGCCTACTCTTATGGCTTAAGCTAGCTATTTTTTTTTTCAAGGTTAGATGCAGTCTTATCGTAATCCTAGATTTAACCTAGATTGTCATTGATTCGAACAAGTTTCATCATGATTACCATTTCTCAGAAAAGCTTGAAAAGGCTGATTTTTACCTCAAATTTTTGCGTGAAAATCAAGGGGAAAAATGAGATGAAACCAACTCATTCCCTAACCATGAGTCGCCGCAAATGTTGGGAATCAGAATTTCCTATTAGCAAGATTGGCAAGAGTCCAATTACGAAACAACATCGCTTTCAACCAACTTCGGGATTCTGTGATCTAGCTCCTCCCCGAATCCGGAGAGGGATCTCTCCAATATGTACAAAGATTGATTTGTCTTTGAAATTTGGGATAATAATATTAGGCTAGTTATGAAGTCCAAGGTTTTTTTTGTTTTTGGATGGTTGAACATGATTGTTGTTAGAGGTGAAAAGCCCCAAAGGTAAAAAGGTTCAAAGGTGAGAAGTTACAAGCAAAAGAGTAAGTTTTGATCAAGAGGAAAGATGTAGGTAGGTTTTCATCTACTTGGCCATGGATTCATAAGAGGATTTAATTGAACAAGCCGAGAGGCAAGAGTGGTCCATGGGGCAAGTCATCTATGTCTAAGATCTCTTTAAGGTTTGATTTATGGAATGAATTGATACATTTAAGAAGGGGAAATAAACAGATGCGTAACAAAGAGCAGCTCAGATCCGGTAAGTACTTTGAAATCCAGCGCCTTTCGACTGTGCACTTAAGAAATACATGAAAGAAAACTAGGATCTCGGTAAGTACTTTGAACTAGCTGTACCTTTGATACACTTCAATAGAAAACATACAAAAAAAACTAAGGGAAACTTGAAGGCAACCTTTGGAGGAGAGACTAGCGGGCCTGAAGCAATCCACAAATCCTCTCCTAGCTCTTCTTTACTCGCTACTTCCACACAATCACAGACATCACGAATGGCCTAAGATCCGGGTAAGTACTTTGAAACCATCTAGCTTTTAACACATTCTAAGGGAAACAATCAAATAGTTGGGGAAACAAGACCTGGGACTGTGGCTCACCATATCTTCCTCGCTCATCTTCACACAACATGCACGAAAGTAACATTCGAAAATAATATCTGCCTAAGACAATAAGATGAGGGAACGCCAACATTCCTATGCTTAAACCGAATTAAATCATTTCCAAATAACACAGCTTGAAAGAAAACATTTAAATAAAGATTTCTCAAAATTCTACAGAGAAGGTTACTCGAATATAAGAGATCCCAAATCTTCATTTAAACTCGTTCTTTATAGAAGAAAATGAAACAAAATGAAAAATGAATAAAATAACAAGTTACAATGAGAATAACATCACCGTCAACATAGACCAGATCCCACAAATCAAATTTTGTATTGATGCTCCAAACTCGGTTACAATCTTCAATTCCAACTTGTTTTAATTCATCTTTCTTCATAACCTAACTTATCTCATGCTGCAGCTCCAAGAGCCAAGCAATCACTATTTACAATCGTGAGTCTTCACTCAATTACATTACAATGCTTCAAAGAATTACATCAACAACCAACCCTCACTCATCTTCTACGGAATTATTTATAGAAGGATGAGGAGGTGATATCTGATTAAAGATCTCAACATAATTAATACAAAGTTAATTTTTTCTTGGCCCTCGAGAGGCTCAACGAAGAAACCTATATTGTGTGTTTCACCGCATTAATTGATTTACACTTATGAATTAAGCTTCCAGTGAATATTTTGTTGACCTTCGTGCCTCGTGTGATGCTAGGGCTACTCCGTAGACATTATTTCATTAAATTCCTCAAGTGTATAACTCTTCGGTCATACGAGGTAAAATATCTCGATCCCGATCAACAAGTTATGTTCCCGATTGAATACTTTGAGGCACAGTGGCACTTTAGTCGGGAGAATCAATTACTTCTCCATTTGTGGCGTATGGAGGGCTCGACAAAACACTTTAGGTTTTTCTTTAAACTATGTTTTTTTAGATTAAGATTAGCTTTGATACCTGCCTTAGCCATAATCCCCGCTAATCTATCCATGAATCCTTCGCTTCGGTTCATCCCGATCTTCTTGTATTAATCGATAATCTTTGACCTGGTACCGTTTCATGGTTTTCGTTGTCGTCATTTCGGTCACAAGCAGGTTTATAAGGCATCAATTCCCGAGAAAACATCGACGAAACATGTATTTTTTTTAACCCTCTCGATGATTTATTTTCGATGAATCGGCGTCGTAGGATTGTCATCTCGCCCACAAAATTTCTTCATTTGAGCGGAAAAACATTAAACCTTGCAAAAACAAACAAATGTTACAAAATACCGTATTTACAGGTCGACCGCACCTGAGGATATGTGGAGGCCGGATTAGAACTCACAATGGTCGAAAAAGCATGGGGGAAGGAGGATCAAACCGAGCCGATCGCGTACGATCGACTTCGTCGGGAGCGGCACGGAAAGTCGGGCCGGCGGGGAATCATTGACTCGGCAACGGAATCGGCGCACGATATAGGGCCGTCGATCTGGCAGATCGCATCGGTCATAGGGATTAATCACGGTTGTACGAGGGCCTCGTTTATCGCGCGTGCACTTTGGGTAACCATTGGATACTTTCGAAGAGCGATGTATCGCTGGATGAGGGGGCCCGCATCGAACAAATGGATATTTATTTTTCTAGGCATCCCGGTCCGGCTCTTAACACGCGATGGATGACAATTGCACGGTGGTTTTTGAATCATACAAAGACATGCGTCGTAAACGTTGCATGGAATCGTCGTTGGAGAAAAACCGCCGTCTCCGAAGAGTGGTGCACGGATACCGCCGGTTTTGGGCAACCGACCATCGAACGGTGGGGACCACGGACAAAGGCGCACTGCATCACATCTACCAGGATCTACGCCAAGATCGCTCCACTACTACAGCCTAAAAAAAACTCTTGGAAAATAAATTAAACCCAAAAACACGAATAACAAAGGTTTTTAATGTTTTGGGCCGAGAAATATTATTGGAGAGGAGCAAGGCGCCCGCGAGGCTTATCATTTGGTTCCTCTCGGGGTACTTGCCACATGGACGAAGAAAGGGTTAGAGGCTTAGCCCGAGGGGGCTTAAGTCCGATGCATAGAAAATATGCGTTTTCTATGGTTTTTTCAAAAGAAATGATATGCTGCGTAAGGTTAAAAAGTGTTTAACCTTATAAAATGAATTTCTGATGAGGGAAAAATAGAGAAACATGGAAATGAGGGATTTTCATGGGGAATGGAGGATAGAAGAGGAGGTTAGCTCGAGGAGAAGAAAAAAGGGGTCTACGGTGAGTATTTGTCTTTGGATTTTTATGTGGATTTTGGTGCTTAGGATGTAAACAATAGTTATAGATCCTGACAGCTGCAGGCATGAGGCCTTCGAGAGTCAAGAGCCAACAATTTTTATAGGGAAAAAATTGTTCCTTGAAGGCTAAAACATATTTAGCCACCTTTGCATAATCAAATTTTTAAGGAAGCAATATCACATCGTAAGAATTTGTTTCCATAGCATGGAGACCCCAAGATCATTGTTGACCTTTGTTTATTCACCATGAGTACCACAGTACCGCATTCAATGTACATCGCAGTCGATCGTAATAATCGAGACTCGAAGAAGACCACTCTTCCATCCAAAGAGTGACAGGAATTGAATGCCTGCACTTGCCATCGGTTTCCTGCCCTCTTTTCTTTCTTGCTGTGAAAGTCAGACATCGCATTTAGTTCTTCATCTACTTCCTCTCGCTTTCTTCAAATTATAAAACTCATGATAAAAGACAAAAGGTTGCTGATTGGATAATGAGAACGCAAGTTGGTTCTCTTGAGACAAGTTCTCTCGTGTGTAAGATTCTAAGATAGGTCGAGAAGGTTCATCAAGCCGAACATTAAGTTGTAAGTTATGTTGTACTCGATTATGTTGTTTTCTAATATGACAAGCACATTTCTTTGGATCCCGATCTAAAGTCAGCGGGGTGATGTTTTCATCTTCGTGTTCTTACCCATTTCATTACATTTCTACTGCTTGCATCATAAATCCGGCATAGGATTTACCCTTGTTAGGTACCCTATGTTTCTGCTCTCCCGCCTCTTAATGTTTTCTCGCTATATGTGTTATCTCGAGAATTGGTTTCAATTGATTTAACCAAAGGTAGTGGATGTTATCGTCTACTACTATGTATGAATTTAATGAATCTTTTTCTTAGATGTTCTTGTTAGATTGAGGTTGAATGAATTCAGAACACCGGGAGGTCTAGAACTCGCCTCTACCTCACTAGGATCTTTTTCACCCAACTAACCTTTCTAAGATCCCTGTTACACCTTTGAGAGTTTCCCCCGAGTATGTACAAATGGGAGTTAAATGACCTCTAATTCGATCTATGGTGACGTAAAGTGGTGTTCTCTTCCTTTAACTTTTCCTTAATGTTTCACTCCACCATCATCTTTAGATCCAAGGCTTTAGATGACTAGCCCAAATGAAAGTTTGCATGTTGATAGCGATTAAATCCTTTCCTTCGACTCCATTTCCAAATGGTCTTGATGTTCTATGATTTGCCTCTCTCTTTGCCTAAAACCCCTCTTATTCACCCTTGTTTTATATTGAATCCTTCCTTCCCGATTCCCAAATAACCACACTTCAAATTAAACCAAAACCTCGTGCCTATAACTAGCATAATATCTTAAAACATTGAGCCTCAAAGACATAAACTCTTGACAATCCTAGAGATCCCTCTCTCGGGACCCGGAGGGCTAGATCCTCGAGGTCTCAAATTGGTTCTATGTTGTCTTATCTTTGGTATTGCCAAATCTGCCAAAACATAGGAAACCCAACAATGTTGGGCTGCCTTTTTTAGTTTCTCGCATAATCTCCCGTTTTCCATGCATGTAGAATGCATTTCCAAATTATGTTCTAAACATGGTAGATGTTGTCATGTAAATGCTTCCGCATACTCTCCTATTCACCTAATTTTGTATCCGTCGCATATATAACTCCGCGTTACAAGTTTAGCCCTCAAATAATTTTAACTCGGAAATCTCTAACACCAGAATATCTAATTTCAATGGTTAGAACACATAAATAACCCATTTCATGATCTTCAGAGCTAATATTCAAATAGACATTAGCCCCCAAAAGTCTTCGCACTTCACCAAAAACTTGAATGTATTTAGACTTGGATTAAAAACTCAAATTGGTAATATGGCCTTAACATATATTATATCAAATATAATCTTTGCCCTTAGTTAAGACTAGCTATCACAACTCCATCAGAGAATATCAAGTCATTTGATTTCAAATGTCAACTCATTCGATACCCCATTCGTATCAAAGGTTCGACCTTGAATTAAAACACCGTGCCATATATATATTTAAATACTCAACCTCTATTATTATGCCCACCGTAAAATCCTTTCTTCAATCCGAAGTTTAAACCATATGTTGGAGACCCCTTTTATAACTTATCAATAAATATTTGATATTGCGTAAAATGTATATGCGGTTCTTTAAACCTTGATTTAATTTCGGATTCCACCTTCACCGCTCATAAATCTGAATATAACAAAATCCTATATAATAGGCCAAATTATATAGTATGTACTCATATTTAAATGAGTTTCGGCCCCACAAGCAATAACATCTTTTCATTGGTTGACTTGTTAAACCCAAAGTAACCATATAACCCGATGCATACAAATGTCCTGCCCACAACATATTTCAAAACTACATATATTATTAACCCATATTTTAAATTTTTATTTACCATCTGACTGCCAGTCAGTGTCATGTTATGGAAAATAATGCCAATATGTGACCTTTGTATAAGAACCAATTTAAAATAACTCGTGGGCCCACTCACCACATATAACAATGCGTCCCCATATAAAACATCCACTGACACATCAACCGTGGATAAAGTAAAACCCCTTTATGTTCGATCAACTCAAGTATATATATATGCACCTTCGCTCTTTTAAAACCTGGCTTCCAGCCTTCGACGTTGGTTAATTAACACCAACGCATATAAACATTATACATCCAACATCAACAACCTTCACATCATTCATTGGATTAAGATCCATGCGCCAACCATATTGAAGTTCTAGGATCAATGTTTACTCTCATCCCTTCGTGCCCATATATCTCTGACCTTGGTTTAAAACATAAACCATCGCACTTTTAATATCGTGGGTCCCACAACAACCATAACTCACCTTGCCTTAAGTTTCACTATCTTCATACTAATGTCGTCGATCTCTCCGATGGCTAGAAATAGGACGGAAATCACATTTTTTCCTAACACAACTTTAACTCGCAAAAATAATGCGTTTAGGCGTTTTTAAATACCACTTTCACCACGTGTCAACGCCCCCTGATGCTATCGCATTTTTTTTTCGCAATACCATATACTGCCTATTTGTTATGTGAATACCGCCGTTTGATTTGAAACCCGTATTTACCGTTCAATGTCGGTTCCGCTCATCTTCATGGTTCTCATTTCAAGTTTCACTCCTAAATTTCACTATTAACCAACGCATTTTCTTGTATATGCGGTCTTCTCGTTGCATCAAACTTTATAACACAAATACCTTTACATCTTCCGTTGTTCCTTCCTGGCAGTTGTTTGTGCGTACTCGTTGTTATGTATAACTTCTTCTAGCGAATGGCTCGGTCTTTATACATTTTTATGCATTTATCCTCTCGCTTATTCCATTCTCTAATTTCATCATTTTGCAAACATATATTTATCTCTATTTAATTAAAATCTTCGCTAAGCAGTATCACCCGCATCTATTGAATTTCATTACCAATCAACATATTAATTTACACTCTCTCATGTAAATGTGCATTCACCGTGAATTTAATAAATTCTCTATGAAATGTCTTATATGAACAGCCCACTCACACAATTAAATCACCAATGCCATATAATTTTGAAATGGATTTTTCATATATGCAAATCAAACAAACCCATGTTTTCTCTAAAACCGAACCTCACACACTCTTCACTCCCCGAGCTTCTTTGTCTAGTCACGCTCGCCTTGGTTGTCGTTGTTCGTGTTCCTTTGTCTTGAAGATAATCTGTGCTACCTCTGCCTTTCCCTTTGCCTTATTGCTTGTCTCTTCTTTCTCTTTTTCCTCGGGTGATAGTCTTGTGCTACTCATGTCTTCCTTGCCATCATTGACAATATTTCCAACACTTCAAGGACAGTCACTGGAGTGGTTGAACTAAATAACCACATACTCCCTCCTATTTTATGGTCTCCACCTCTTATGGGAACTCCCTAAAGGATAGGGCTCCCTCCCCACCTTTGTAGGGATCCTAACCTCCTCCTTTTCATCTCTAAAAAGAAGTTATCTCTCTTTTGCATAAGCTAGATAAACATGGAGAATTGAACATACTATAGTTGAACTATTGAAGAGATAGAATAAGAAGGACTATGTTGAGAGAACTTGAGTCCATGCCTTCATCCCATCCGAATTCCCCGACGAGCATCCGAGATGCGTCTTGGATGAACCCCAATCGGAGGAGATCACGAAATCAAAGAATTGGTTATAACTCTTCCTTCTATAAATACATATTTTTGACTATTGTTTGGTTCCCATTTTGTATTATGTTGGATGTTTAATGCAATATGCTTAGCCCTCTTGACCTGGGTTAGTAGTTATGAGTGAAATTATTATGTTGTGGCGTCGGGTTCCTGTTTGTTTTTCTATGTGTAGGTATCCAAGCATGACCGTGGAAGGATTGTGACTCTGCCGAGGCAAGGTGAGCGAGAGGCCACCACCACTACAGCAACAACGATTAGCGTTGGACTCTAGGTAGGTCGATCTACCATGTCCTTTCTCATTTAGTAATTAGGAATCAACACTCTAGCGTGTCTCTTTGTTTCCCTAGGACCCACTCTAGGCTGTGAGGACGTCTTGTCCGCCGAGAGACGTACCGCTTAACAACAAGCAATCAAATGCAAGAATAACTTTCCTAATGCTCCTAAGAAAACCAAATAAGAAAATGAAAGGATATTATTCTCTTTTATTCATTTTTTAACGAGAAAGTCAGCTAATGCAAAAGACTACGTTTCATTTTCAAACAAAGAGAAAGAATGCAAATTTTGTTCTTTTCGATGAATGAGAAGCAATGATGCACTATTACACTAAAAGACAAAATACAATAGTTTTGAGCAACTCAAATGAAATGATCAAAAAACCAAGAGACCAATTCAATATGAATGTGAAACACACCAAGACAAGACATACCCTTCACGCAAGAAAAAGAGAAATTTCAAATCGACTTAGTGGGAAATGTAATCTATGCTCAAGGTGACAAAGGGAAGGTCAAATGACCACCAAGATGATAGTTAAACAACCCAACAACATGTAGAATTGAAAGAAAAGATAAAATAATCAGTCAACAAGCTAAAAGCTAAAATACTAGACCGACCGCACTAACTCAAAATCTCAAAGTGAGGTGGTACGAATACAATAGAAGACACCTAAAAACCCTAGATGACTAGACTACACCGATTAGATGTGGATAGAAAAACAACTAAAAATAATAAGACAGGGAAGTCAATAAAATTCAAGTGGACTAATTCGTAGGAAAAACCAATCCAAGAAAAAGACACATCGGAAAAACTTAGGGAAGAAGCCCAAATCAAAACCTACAAAAGATTCGCACGACTATTCAAGCCAGAATCTATGTCAATAGGGGAAAATGCACTGTGAAAATAGGAATAAAGTGCCAATTGGTACGACTATTCAGAAATGTGCTAATGCCGAGCTAGAAAACCATGAAAGGATAAAAAACCACTAAGAAAAGGCCTTAATTAACACTCTAGGAATAGGTATGATGGCCTGAAACAACAGCATAAGAAAAAAAGCAAAAAGTGGCAAGATGACCAAAGCCGACACACAAGAAAAATACTAGATGAACAACCAAAGATGACAAACACATTGCCCTCAAGAGATGCCAACTCGTTGACAGGAAAATCCCCTCTACTGATAGAGGCGATCCTCTAGCCCTAGGGTGGGTCTACCAACAAGGGAACATGCTGGAATTTTGGACTCCTAGTTTATAAATGAAAATCAATTTGGGATAGATAACCTACCTTGGTCCAAAGCTCTTGTCGTGGCTTGCAGCAACGATCCTCCGATATTTGTCTTCACACGTCATGGTCCTTCAAAGGATATTATCCATGTACCTGCTAAAAATATCAAGTGAACGATGACAAGATATGAAACATACTTTCATTTAAATCTATTCGATTGGTCAAGGAGAATAAATTTTTTTCATATGATTGAACCCAAAATGGAACCAAAAAACCCGCTCATGTATTAATGATATAGAAAAGAAGTTTATAGCCTTAATGCCTTGACGTTGCAGCCTCTTTCAACGGGTTCAAGCCAGTTCATCTCAAGAATTCATTCGTGGATCGTATTCGATGGGGCAATGGGCTTAAACCTCTCCTCAACAATGGATTCTTCTCTTCCTTCTTCTACACAACGTCTATAGTAATGATTGTTCGCCTAGTCAAAACAATGGAGAAGGAAGTATTTATAGGAGAGGAGGGAGTGGTTTGGGATCCCTCATAAGGTGGAAGAGAGTGTCTATCCCATTGGGGAGTTGCAAAATTGTAGGAAACAAGAAGCCAAAGGGAGGACTTCGATGTTATTCAAATTAAACAAACCATGATGACTCTACTCACGAAGAAAGACATGGAAACTTTGTTTCTATTTAAAAACTTTCTAAAAACAAGAGATTGAAGCGAGTGCCCTTCTTAGACACAGCACCAATGGGCGTGGGGTCTAGTGTTAATTTTACCACGGGTGTAGGCCATAACTTCCTACCAGTCACGACCAAAATCACATGTTTTAGAGTCTACTTGAGGAATGATCAATGCAGGAATTGTCTTTGACATGCCAAGGGATGCAATGACACTTATAGAAAGGTATGAAAATACACAAAATTCATTGAAATGGTCCTCCAATCTTCGGGATAGGGATTGTAAGGACGGTGACAAAATAATATGCAACAATAAAACAACGCACCGGTACACTAGTTTACACAGGCGCATCAATTAAAAAAAAAAATCATGCAGAAATTCACACAAGGTTGACATGGATTAGCATCCGACTATGGAAGTTTGTCCCGTGCTAGATTTCACAGGCCTATATATAGCAATAAAAACCATAAAATCTAAATGAAAAGCTCTAATTCTCAAATCACAAAAAATAGGGTTAAAGTGCTTAAACAAAAAAGAATAAAGGGTTTAGCGAAAAATGGTTTTTTTTTTGTTTTTTTGTTTTTTTTGTTTTTTGGTTTTTTTTTTGTTTTTTGTTTTTTGTTTTGTTTTGTTTTGTTTTTTATTTATTTATTTTTATTTACTTTCTGAAAATGAATATTAAATTTAATTTTTTTATTTAATGCGTAAAAATACCGCAAAATGGTAAAAAAACAACAAAATTTAATCACCTCATTTGAAATTCTATGCTATGATTTGAATCACCAAAGTGTTTGAATTCTAATTGTCTCAATAGTTTTGTCTTCTATATATATTGTTTATTATTATTATGCTCTCTTGCTCCTCCGTGTATGTCCGTGAAAATTTCTCACCAAATTTTTGTACGAAATAATGAAAAGTGTTTACATTTAAAGAATTGTTTTATGAAATTAGATTTTCAAAATATTTGCCACGCATTTTTCAATTTACCGCTTTTTTCACTTAAAAAATATAGTTGCGCTTTTTGATTCCGCGGCCATTCTACTCAAAGGTATCAATTAATAACACTCAGAATTCCGTGAGTTAAAGAATTAACACGCATCGATGTGATTATCTTATCACTATCGATAACAATAAGTCCATTTTTAAGGCACCAATTACTTTTAGGTGTGTACACCAAAATTTATTGTTGATTTTGCTCAAATGCAAGGAGAAAATATCATAATTATATCGAATGGACAATTCTTCAAAACTACTGCTCCAAAATATTTCTCAAAGTCCATCGCAGTTATCCATATCCATCTCGAGATGTAATATTTACTTCAAATTTTATTTATATTTTCATTATCTAACCGAATTTATGTTTTATCCATGTCAATCAGTTTAATAAAATTTATAATTAATGTATACAAATTTTTAGGTTCATGCGTATAGTTCGAAATAGAGTTCCCGTATGCACAAAATATTCAAACAACCCAAAACGTTGAAGCTCTTATCGTATAAGATACCGCAAGGCGCATTTGGTAGATGAAAATGGACTCGCTCGCTTCCACCTCGCAAATTGTAACAATATTGCATCTTCTAGCCACAACTCGGGACAATGATGGTAATAATAATTTTTTGGCATATTAATGTAATTTTTTCAAACGTAAAACCACTCAATCATGCATTGTCAATGTTCTTACTAATTGATATCATATATTTTGTACTAATCATGTTCAAATATATTTTTTGAAATTATTAGGATTCCAAAGATGATGAGTGACCTACCTACCATCTTCCGTTGCACCTCCACAACACCAAATGAGAGAACGTTGAATTAGGAGAAAACTGAGAACATGCCTAAAATGGTTGAATCAACCATCTATTCAATTCCCACTACATTCGCATTCACCAATTAGGAGTGACTACATGAATAGTAGTTCTTCACAAGCCGGCAATGGAGGCACCGTCAAATAGAGGTTGGTATGGATGATTACTTAAGGGCTACTACCAATATGGAGACAATGTTGCTAGATGTATTCCAAGAATATGATCAAATAGGATGATGCTTCATATCATTGACACCTTTTTTCGAAAGCCTTAAAGTTTCTTTCTACCACCTCTTTTGGACCTAGTAGTTAGTCAAAGTCTACCCGCTTGGGGAATATGATGTTAACAGACAACTTGAAAGAAAATTTTTTCTTGTCAAATGCATGTTTCTCGTAAATTTAAGGTAAGTTATAATTACCATAAAGTACTCCCTTATATTTTGAGAAATATAACCACACAATGAACATTACAAATGGTCAATATTATGAATGTTAATAATTATATCTAATTAATGTAAATTTAATATTGTCCATGATCACCAAATATTGTGTTATTCAAAGATAAGGTTCTTCCCGTGCTGATACCGTCTTGCCCGGTCGTTGCGAAGAGGCAAAGAAATTGTTGAAAATGTTGGGTGCTGAGCAGCGTATCATATCACATGTCAAAAAATGATTGTATTCTATATATAGGAGAATATGAAAAAAGAGATATGTCTAAAATGTGGGCATGACAGATATGATAAATCTAAAAGAAGGGTAAATCACGTGGCCCCTTCTTTAATATATTGAGGTACATGCCTATAATCCTAAGATTCAAAGGATCTTTCATCGTTAGCCAATTAGCTATGTTGCAGGATGGCATGCCTTTACACAAAAAGGGAGTTGGGAGTTAAGGTGAATTCCAAGAGATTCAATAGCCATGAAGCATATCGATGATACATGGCCCGGAAAATTCAAGGATGAAGTATGAAGTCTAAGCACCAAAATAGCCATGGATGGTGTCAACCCATATTCCCTCCAGAACACCAACTATTTTGTTTTTCCCGTAGTAGTGATCGTATTAAATGGTCCTCTCATGGTTGTTCGTGAAGAATGAACATCTTATGTTGGCTCTTATATTCCCTGGTAGAAGACAAGCGAAGAATATGGATGTCTACTTACAACCACCTATGTAGATGAATTGAAGGAATTATGAAATGGCATAAATGTATACGATGTATCAAGACCCATCGTAGCAAAGAGGAGAGAGTTTTACATTGTATGGCAGATATGTGCTTATACCACACATGATTATCCATGCTTTAGGAGTTTTATCCGGTAAATTACATGTTTATTGATTTTTTCATATATGTAACAACATTTTCTCGCATATTGGTTATTTAATTTCGTTGTAATTGTTTTGATCTTCATAATATTCATTAACGTCATGCATATGTAAGTGTATACAATAATCTCGCAGTCTTATAACAAACGGGTATTTTGGATAAATGTTGTGGACCTTCTGGTTGATGTTCCAACGACCTACAAAATCCAATGTATGATCAAGCCCGTGTATTCCTCCCCCGAAGAACACCCTTACAGAAGAGAAGCATTCGATTTCAATGGTTAACAAGAGAGAACACAAAGGCCTCCAATAATGACACTAGCTGAACGACTTAGAGCATATGAGAGAGAGAGAAGGAGAAGGATTTCATACAAATGTCTCAGACCCAAATGGGGAGCCTATGTTCGATGATCCCGAATTTTTTGACACCTATGTTGAGAAATTTCCCATTGGGATGAAAAGGAAATCTATATCTTATAACCTCCCATATTGGGAGCATCTTAAGATTACCCACTTATTAGATCCCATGCATATATTTAAAAAAAATTCATCTTCTTTATGTTGGCACATATCATCGAAACAATGTGACACGTTGGTTTTTAGGAAAGATCTTATTACTTCAAAAACAAAAAAGAAACATTAAGCCAAGCCGATTAGAAAGTACAAGATTAGAGTAAGTGTTGGTCCCTCTAATTCATGGTATTTCACAAGGTGATTTCCCCTGGATTTTAATAAAATATGACCTTTCTTTGGAAAAGGAAGCTATAATGGTTGTGTGGGTTCCATCTTCATACGCTCCTTCACTACTGAATCGCTTCACCATGATGACCTTTTGTCGTGGTTGAAAAAGCATGACCATTTCAATCTTCTAAGAGTACTTATATTGTCAAAAGCATGATTTTATTATTTGTTATATTAATAAATTTTATCCCATGCAGATCATAAAACATAACTCATTTTGTATATTATTTCACGTGTTTATAAATTTTAAGTTTCATTATCCTTTTTCGTGTGTGGGTGTGTGAAGAAAACACTTCAAGACCTAGGTTGTAACATATCTAGACGACCGCATTTCTACATTGGATCACGTCAAAGGAGATTCATGTGGCTAGCATTCCATGGTGTCAAGAGATAGTCGGGATTGTTTCTATGTTTGAGAAGGAATCGCCGACGAGTTTCATGGATCTGCAAGTTCATCTTGTAAACCACCTAGTAGATGATGTTGAATTAGTTGTACCGAGCTTTCTTGTCGTTAGATGTTCTTCTTAGAGAGGTACATGAAGAAATTGAAAGGTTTTGTTCGACAAAGGAAAAAAACCCATGTGCTATATTGTATGAGTCTTTCTATTATGTGAGTGAGTACATCAAGTAGATCTACAACAGACTAGGTGTGGTGATTTGGGACGATGAAAGGGATGAAGACAAAAGAGAAGGGGAGTTGCTCCAAATGAATGGATAAAGGTGCTTGATAAAGAGTAAGCTATCAGATAATTTTTCAAATTTACACAAAGTAAATATTCATGTTGAACTTCATATAGTATATATTTTATTCTCATATGTACTATATGTTTGGTTTGATTTACCAATAACGCAAATTAAAGGCAATCAATAAATTGTTTACAATTTTAAGTGACAAATAACCGTGGGTCGCATTATACGCAGAAAAAGAGGATGAAATGGGATAAGGACAGAAAGAATTCAGATTGTTGAATCGTAGAAGTGTGCCTATCCCGATCATTTAAAAGAAAATATGCCCCAAAAATTTGGGTTTCCGACCAAGTCAGAGAAATACTGCAAATGGTGTCGTTACCCGTTTGCTTGTTATTCATTAATAATTTTTACTATTTGTGGATGACTAAATATCAGTCCTATATTTCTAAAAATAAGATTCCTGAATATTGTGAGTTTTAGAAATCTCACTGCCTTTATTATCCTTAAAACAAATTTGTCACTATTTTGCTATCCGTCATTCCATGGTTAAACTACAACTCCTAAAAGATCTCATGGGTTCATGCCACTCATCTTTATCCTATTTTACCACTCATAACCTCAGCACTTATTTTTCCTTTGCCTCACCCTCCACTTTCCATCTAGGATTTCCAAAAAGCCTCCTCCTTCTCATATTCACCAAAGCCCAAGCATTGATGGTCCAAAAACTATCTATGTAGGCTCTTAGATAAATCAAGAAATATTGATTTTGGATCTTCAATACATCAATTTTTTAATACTCTTTTTTTTACACTTAAAGACCCTAAGACCAATTTTATTCAAAGGCCAGTCGAAGACTCTCCCACTAGGTCAATTAGGTTTGGCAGTTATAAGGTCATAATTGGTGTTCCAAATATTTTTTTTCTTGTGCAAAAGGTTGACTCAAATGTATTGGAATATTGGAGATATGTTATTTCAAAGAAGATCTAAACCAAAGAAGAATACCTTGTCAAAATTCAAGTTTGTGAATGCTAATATTTTTGACACTTTGGCAGTGAGTGTTAAAGAGATCCATCAAAAGATAAATTTTATGAGGTAGAGGTCCGATCTCGGATCAAGACAACTCATGGCAAGAAGATAGGAAAGCACTTATGCTTAAAGAAAACCTAAATTTTTAAAAGATAGGAAAAGGCAAAGTGAAGATGTTAGACCTCCATAGATGATACTGGTAAGAAGATTTGAAGGACCGTAAGTGACATCCAAAGTTTACCAAGGTGAGATTCCTCACAATTTCAAAAGAAAGAGGATCAAAGGGTATCAAGAAAAGAAAGGTCAAGATCTCATTTACCATTTACCCTCAATAATCAAAGGGATAAACATAGGTTTGAGCTCCAAGATGAAATCCAAGGGTGATTATAAAAGTTGTTGTCGTGTAAATTTACTATGTCAAAATTCAAGAATATCAAGAAAAGGCTAAAGTCATAGGTCATGACACTTGCAAATCATAAGTGGGCTTGAAGAGGAGATAGCAAACACGATTTCGGGAATCTATATTTCTTTTTCAAAGGTTAGTTTATCATGCCTAAAGATTAGTGAGCAAGTTGAAAGCAATGTGTCTACTACCTTTCCAAGCACAAGTTAATTCGATCTCCAAGGTAAGAACAAAGAAAATGTTTTTAAAGCTCTTTATGTTTAAAACTCTCAATATTGTCAAGGTAGAGTTATCTTGTTTCAAAGATCAAAGGAAGAGCCATTTCATGGTTCTCACAAATCACCCATCAACAAAGGAGTTAAAGGCATAACAGCACCAAAGGAAAGTCAAGTTCACCATAGGTCAACAACTCCTGCAGAGCAAACAACAGAGAAAATGTTTAGAAGGAAAAAGATAAGAAAGGAAAATTAAATTTTATGATGACAAGCACAAGAAACTTGAAAATATTACCGTGTGCATCCCTTCAAACATAAAGTGACCATGTCAAACTTAAGGAGCAAAAAGGAAAGGGCCATTTAAATGTTTTTAAGCCACCTACAACAAAAAAGGGTCAAATGGGATATTAGTTAAAGGAAAAGGGAGTAAAAGAACATTAGAAAATTGAGTTCTCAAACTTTGATTTATTTTCCTAGGATATAAAGGGGGAATTTTTTTCTATCATTTGACTTATTATTCTCTTGCAAAGAGTCAAAATCCTTCAAGGAGAAAACATTATTTTCCAAATACCTAGAAAGTTACCCGGCGTTATGCCACCAAAGAAAAGGCTACGCGTTCAAAAGATTCATGTCGTACGTTTAGAGGATTTTCCAATGCAAAATTACACTATGTTGCACATTCAGAGACACGTGCCGCGTTTGTGTAGGCACTACGCTTTTCACCTGTGAAAGCCCGATAGATTCGTACTTCGTTCAAAGCAAGCAGCTCCAGGAGAGCTTGACAGTCTAAATCGTGTTAAGGTGTTGTGCCTTAAGAGCCCGACACCCAACTCTACTTGCGTAAACTACACGTTGCGTAGAGGACCCAAAAACAAGTGTGCTCTACACGTTGGGCGTGGAGGACCCAAATCTGTGTGCACTACGCTTTCGCCCGAAGCTCCTCCTCCACCTACAAATGCCAAAAACAACAAAAATCTCCTCCAAGCCGCATCAAGGACTTTAAAGGGCATTGCAAATTGGTAGGTGGATGTTCGCCTTTCCTTGTCAGCACCCTTATGGTTTAATGTCAAAAGGTATTGAACAAACCCCAAGGAGTGAAAAACCCTAATTGTCATGCTAAAAAACTCGGTTTCAACCTCCATCATCTACAAACAAGAATATATCGCTCAAGTAGGGTATGAAGTAGTATGGTTGCAAATTTCGATTTGAAGATCGACTATTCATCAAAGCCTAAAACTCAAATATACACCCACACCTTCCTCTCACTCACTTGCAAAGGTTGCATTTCATCATCATTCCAATTCACTTATCATATCAAGTTTCACAAGCAAAGGTAGGATTTGTTTAAAAATAACAAAAGAATCAAAATGTTAGGAGAAGAGCAAATATTAGTATTGAAGAAGTCCAAGTGCCGAGGAAGCAGTAACATGGAGGTGGGAAGGTTAATAGGTTCTGAACCCCAAGACACCGTGGAGCTTAATGCCTCTCCTATGATTATCACCTCGTTTCCAAAATGTAGGTGTCAATTTTGTGAAAGAGTCCAACAAGTACAAAATCACCTAGAGCTCACAAGGTTATTCATCCTTAACCTACATAACAAACAATCAAGCTTTGTAGGGTGACCTTTGAAATTTCGTATATCATTTCCCATGCTAAAAGTATACCCAATGTTGGTTAAAAATGGTTCAAAAGAGAAAATTTAGATATAATTTGATATGAGCCATTTCTCAAACCCAAATACAAAAGAAGGTTGCAAAAATATCTTCCCTTTTTCACATATTCTAGAGAGGTATGCACCCTTGATGAGGGTCATCATGAAATATTTTACATGTGAGGGAAGGTACTTTAGGATTCTACTCCTATCATATCGTATTACTCATGCATTTCACTAGGTTAAAATGCTTCATTTACCCTACTACCTCTATAGGATTATTGATCAAATGTCTTCGTTGTTCAAAGGAGGAACTATTCCCATCAAATGCAAAGGTTGTTTCATCATTATTTATTCAAGATACAAAGCACACGCTCAGAGAAAAAATACATACCATGGGAAGTGCTCATTACCCATGAAGTGTCTACAAACCTCGCAAAATTTTCCTCGATTTCCTCATCTTATCCTTCCCCTACTCCTCCATCACCTCCCACCGATTTCATGCTTCATTATCCACACATGTGTGTCCTCACCCCAAGAAAACCTTCTTTCCTCACCCTCTCCCAATGCCTCAAATCAAGAAGGAAGTGAAAATGAGAAGTTAAATGAAATGAGCAAGAGCGTGATGATGAATCAAGCCAAAATGAATCGTAAGACATGGGAACCAAGGGTAGTGAGGTTGATAATGAGAAATGAGATCACTAGGAGCCATGATAATAAAATGGAAAATGGGAAGGAGGCTCTTAGTGATGGGGGAAGATCTTAGCAATGAAACATAAACATGGAAACAAAGAGGAAATGGTAATGTTATAAATGAAGAATATAATGATAACAAGAAGAAAATAAAGGGGATGATATTGGAAATGAAGATCACAACAATAATGAGTTCCTAGCAATAATGAGAGAAAAAAATGAAAGCAAGTGGGTAGTGCAGTGCAAATGTGAGGAGAGAAACAATCATGATGATGATGATAAATATGATGTTGACACCGATCAAAATAGAAAATACAACAGTGGTAATATTGAACACAAGAGGCTGGGATATTAGGAGTAATGAAGCAAGCATCAAGTGAGGAAAAGGATAGCAAGGAGAATGGACAACAATTTCAATGCACATGAGGATAGGAAGAAAATGAAAACCCACAAAGGGTAATGATGATAATGCAGTAATCGTTGAAGAGGAAAACAAGGGCCGGGACATCAAGATAATCAGGTAAGCATCAATCAAGGTAATGAAGAGGAAGACAGGGAGACAAATGGATATGCAAACATGATGAAGACACCGCATTTGTCACAATCAAACCTCTTTCTTTGACTTACCAAAGAGAGTAGTGGCTGCTTGGGCGCTCTAAAAGGCAAGGGACCATGCCTTCTGCATCAAATGAAAAAGCTTGACAAAAGGAAAGAAAAAGGTCATTGTTGGAAATAAGAAAGGCAAACTGATCAAACTAAACAAGAGCACCAACCGATCGACTCGACAAGAAAATTAAGATGAGGAGAGATCATAAGAATCATGCTCCAAAGTAAGGATGTAGAGATCGCATACCTACAAAGAAAATCTTGCATGGCAATGTATAACATTAAGTATTATAAGAATGAAAACAAGCACTCGAAGAATATACAAAGGGAACTCGCCTATAGAAAAAGATGGCCAAGCACTATGCAATGGAAAATCACTCTGTACATTAAGCTCAAAAGAGCCCTATTGTCGACAATTATTGTCTCTCTTAGAGACAGCCTAGAGTTTCCATAGACCAATGCCTAGGACATCTTATCATAGCAAGGAGCACATAATATAACTTGGGTGTCAACTAAAAGGCTTCCCTCTTCTATCTCTTGTAAAACAAGGAAATTGATTTAAATGGGACCAGACTTACGCGTAAACTCAAGCACGGGGAAAGTAATGTTATAAAGAGGACAAGATGCAAAACTCCAACACAAATTCATCGACAAGCCAAGAGACAATTGACATCGTAAAGAGGGCCGATTCAAATAATATGCCATAGAAAAATTAAGTATCGAAGGTGTATGTAGTGAAAGAAATATGAGAAGATATTATTTAACTTCGGACTGACAACGGAGACACAACATAAACTAGTATATGTTTATCATTCTAAGAATCCATACATGACAATGCATTTTAAAATCACCCTCCCAAATCAACTAATATACAGAAAAGATGAATGAAATGAACATGAAACAAAAGATATCATGCCCTCAAGCTGCATGAAGCATCACCCATCCAAGTATGGGCATCAACTAGGATGAATCCTTACCTAAAATCGTTGAGCCACTCGCATTCCAAGACATGATACAAGAAGATATATGAATTGAAATGTTGTATTAATCACATAAGAGAAGGTTGAAGGTATGCACTGTGAAATACCAAAGCACTTAATCCTCATTACAAGATAGAACTCCTCTCACCGAGACCCTTCACGGCTCGAGCCTTCATAATAAGCATTACAAAATGTATACAAACGTCTTCCACTCGCACAATTTTCCCCGATACAATTTCGGAACTTTACAATGTCTTTCTTCCTCTCCTTTATAGAGGAAGGAGAAGAGAAACCCATAAAGAAGTAGGTGAAAACAATTAATTGTTTCATTAAACAAAATGGCGGAAACATTTCCGCACCCATACGAATGACTAGGTAATATTGTCCGTACTCGATAATCTTCTTTGCAAAAATAAGCGATCGTAAAGAAAATCTCTTCGAGAACACGGCGCGAAGATAGATCCACATGAACATTCCGTACTTTCCTCAAGAAATCTCGCGATGTAAATAACACCTGCAGGATATTGTTTTGTGCTGCTGCATCCCTCGCTTCCTAATCTTTAAATCGGAGCCTCGAAACATTGAATGTCGATTAAGCTGGAATTTCTCCATCTTCCATCGATATTTTTTATCTCCGCACCATTAATTCTTCATTCCGCTCAACCTATGCATTTGACTCCGGAGGGTTCAATAGATTTGAATTCTTTCTTCTCTAATGGTGGTCATATCATGTAAACTCTCGGACATTTTTCTATAAATTTTTTTCCGAAAACATGGTCCTCGTCAGCGTTCTCGCTTGTAATGGAGGCGGTGAATCATGATCATCTTCGCCGCGGCACACCTCGAAAAAACCCACAATCATGTTAAAGAAACCGTGCACAAGGGTGATGGAGGGTGGTCGTGACCACTAATGGTGATGTGGACTGGAGAAATGGCGAGGAGATGCAGTGGTGGCTAAAAACGCGTATAAATGGCGAAGAAATGAAGGGTGGCGATGAAATACGTAGTGGAACGAAGATGAACGGACGAGGTGGAGATACATAACATGTAAAAACTAGAACATGACATGTAAACGGAAAGTATATAAATGGTGGAGGTGAACACAAAGACACGTGGGATGATGATAGGATGTACGAAAGACTAGTAATAGGATGACGTGGTTGCGGACTTGGCTGATCGGGCCGAAACCCGTGAATGATTCTCGGGCCATACGTTCCACGAACAAGACTGCATCCGTTGAAACTTGGTGGGAGTGGCGATGGACCGTGCCCGAAACACCGTACAATGGGCTCTACCACATACACAACTTTCGTTAGCCGCGGCGAATGTAGGATGACGTTTTGTAGATCGGATGGCTCATATCTATTGCCGCGCAGCTCTATCCGTGCACACGCGCGATGAGGAGCAAGCTTTGACACCGTACTCGTGGACACGTGGTGGGCTCCCAATGGAATCGCTCCGATTTAGGAGAATACCGTCGCCCATGAAAGGCGGCAAATGAAAATAAGCCCTGGTTTTTAAGCAATGGACACGAAGTGGGGACCACTAGGGCACATATTTGACCGTTGATCTTTGTTTAATCGTGTTACCGAGAATCCACCCGATAACCATATATGGTAAGCACCTTTTTGGTTTGGCATAGCGTTTCAAAATTTCCTTGCCGTGTGGAGTAGGAAGACAAAGAGGGCTGTGTGGCCAAAAGAGCCAGGTCTTTTATAATTTTAGCTACGCATTTTTTGGGCTTTTTAAATGCATTTTAGGGAGCGGGAAAGGTAATTATAGGTAGGCTATGAGGGTCTTAGGTCACCTCACAAAGGTTTTAAAATCGTATTTAAAATGTGACAACAGTCGAAATTTGAATGGAGGCTAACATAGTCACCGCAGCCCTCGCTAAAATTCAATCACTTAAGGAGGAAAGTTCAAGAAAACCTTGGGAATTATTGCTGAAGCTTCTGCATGTACCTCCGCCAAACTCCATAAGGAAGACATCTACAAATTTTGGGAACTTTTTGAAATTTTTGGTTTTTTCCGATTTTTAAGGCCCTCGAAAGTAACACCCTTGGCGCTACGCTTTTCCCACAATCATCCCTGCGTAAGAAAAATTTAAATTTTTGAATCCTCAACTCAATTACATCATTCTCACCAAATTCAGGTCATTTGGAGCAATTTGGTTTCCTCAAAAGGTCCAAAAACATGCCAATTTTCACATTTCCGCCATGTTTTCGTGGTTTTCATCGCGCCCAGATCAACCTTGGGGAGATTTACTTTTTGAATAGGTTAATAAAGCCCAAATCAGGAAAACATTTTGGAAAGTAGACTAACCATTCTTTCCAAGTAGCCATCACGGGAGCCAATTTCGACATCAAAGAAGTCCATCAAAACTTGGCCGCAAGTGGATCCATGTTTCCTAAGCAGGCACCGTACTTGCATCAATGAAGTTGTCCCCTTGCAAAAATTCAAAACACACCTAGTGTTATTACTTTGGAGATTTTTTTGGGAAAATCACCTACCTTGATTAAGGATTTATGTTTAGGTTATCTTTCATTTATTGCAATAGTTGTTGATGTGTGCCTGGCCTCGATGGTCAAGCTTGGACATAAATGACATTTATGGTGTATTTATGGTTTCTAGAAGCCTCTTGGGATTTCCACCTCCTTTTTTGCTGGTTAAATAGAGCATTGAGGCCTTATTGTAAATTGTTGGTTGGTTTCCAGCATAATATGATATAGACTCGAGTTTATTTGTGAAATTGGCTTTGTTGTTTTATGATGGTTTTGACCGAGTAACCATGGATTGAGTCAATCTTAGGATTCATGAAGCTGGTTGAATGGGTGCAGATGTATTCCACTTTTGTACATGTTTTCTTCAGCTCCACTTATGCTTTTTATCATCAAATAGAAATATTAGAGTAGGATATGTCTTTTTGGCACCGCTTTGTCTCCGTATCCGTTGATTTTTATGTTTTCTTCCTTGAATGTTTAACTAAGGAATTCTTAAATGCTCTTTAGTTTAATGATGTTATGGTTGAAAATCTATTTGTTTACAAGTAAGTTTTAGAGGATACTTAACTGCCTAATTTTACTTATTTGTTAGTTTCAAGGTTCCGTTTAATATTGTATGGTTGAAGAATCCTTCATTGCCCTTCAAGTTTTTACTATGCTAATCATGCTAAAAATATTTTTCTCGTTATTATTTTGTTAAAGGATCCTTGATTTCCCCTTAACCTAATATATCGACACTTCTCCATGTTCATTTCACTCACTCAAAACCTAATTAGATCCATTTGGCCTGCGATTTTCCCTATGAAACACCCTTGAACTATTTTTTCACTTTTTAAGACCTTGCGTACCATAGCCCAAAGGATTGATCCCTCTCTTACTCAACCTATTTCCCCGACAACCTATCCAACCAAACAACAAAAAAACACTAATCCCCATAACTAGCCTAAAATAAAACAAGTTAAATCCTTTACATAAGCATAGAGAGACATTCTCCGAGCTCAGAAGGCTAGGTCCTAGGACTCCAAATATTGGTTTGATGTTACCTCAGCCATTTGTTCTTTCCAATCTACAAATTACGGACCTAACATAGTGGTGTGTAATCACGGTGGGACTTTATATGAGTAACAAGCTTAGAAATCCTTAAATAATTCAGAAACCCTTGTCAAATAGTATCCAATAATTCATAGCCACCTCATCACCCTAACATAGTGGCGACCATGGTTGGACATCCTAGCCGCAACATCCTAAGTACTCCTTAAGCACCTCGAAAATATCCGTTAAAGTTATAAAACTTGTGCTTGCCAAGATTAGTACCAAACTCGATTCACCATGCTAGCAACATAATGAATCCACCCAATCACACTCATTAGAGACTCTTTTTAGTGTTACATAGAGAAACTCAAAAGCTCCTCAAACATCTCTATATTGGTTTTTGTAAATTGTTGGTGGTGGACCAAGTACTTATCCTCAAAATAGCAAAACATCCACTTGGTGACTCCACCACCCCCGCAGGCTCACTAGCTCTACTTAGTTCTGAGACTCCTCTAGGATTGTGTCAAAACATTCCTAAGTGGTTTTAAAAGCCTAGTCACAAACCGTGTAAGTTCAATAAACATTTAGAAAGGTTTTCCTTTCAAAAATTCACAAAACTTTTAGCCTCCATAATATCGTAGGTCCTAAATATGATCATCATCAAGAATTAACACCGCATCTCACCCTGACCCCAACCTATCATAGTTGATGACCGCAGAATATCTTGTGGTACCTCTAGACCTAAAGATTCAACTAGTGTTAGAACAATCCATAGAGAAAGTTCTTCCCCCAAACATCTCACAACCTTGCAAAATACCCAATTTGACTTACATCACCTAAGTAACCTATTCAAAACTAAGTCTCAAGCTGGATAGATCGTATAGACCTTGAGCCTACGTATTTGCACCGAAGTCTCGCAGATACAAGCCTCCCCTTCTACTCCTCCTAATTTTCATCTTCTCCATCACTTTGGCTCATTTCATTCCAAGTCTGCTAAAATCAATTCGTTGGTCCAAGTACTTCTACCACACCCACTCACACATCCACTTTGCAAACCACTCCACTTCATCCTCCACCTCCCCCATAACCCCCCCTTGTAAATCCTCCTTAGGTCCCATTACCTCCCATCATGAAGCATGACATTCCCCTCATCACTACAAAATAACCTTATTACTCACAAAATGACCACAATCCAAAATCCATCATTTCACCGGCGCCCTCGACTCTACCATCGCCTTTCATCAAGATGGGGACAAAAATGAATGATGCTTGACTACATGGAAATAGAAGAGGAAACCATACAAAATGGAGAATGTTTGCCCAAATCGTGGAGGAGAAGAAAAGAAATGGTTCAAAAAAATAAGTCCTAACAACATACATAACCTCCTTTATCTTTATCAAACATTCATAAACAAGTGGGAGATTAAGAAAAATCCTCTTTACATCCTTTCGAGCATAAAAACCTTAGAAGAAATGTTGGGGAAAGTGTCCAAGCATTTATTGCTTAGGTTCAATATTGTATACAATGCCCTCCCACCTCACATGATACCTCCCCACATGGCCTAGCCTTAGTAAAATTCCCGTGGCTTTGATCGAAACATGGCCTACCAATTTAGAGAAAGAGAACCTCTAACCTTAGAAGACATGCGGAAGAGAGCCATCGTTGTAGAAGCCAATCTAATTGAGAAGAGGCCAGGGATGAGGCCTAGAAAAGAGTGTTACACAGCGAGAGGAAATTGTGCTCCCTCAACCTCTTCTTCGATGATAAAATTTTCTACCTAGTTAGGACAATGGAAAGAATGATGGAGAAAATCACCGAATGAAAGAACACTTCCTAGGGAAAACCAAGCCAATCCTCAAAACATAAATAGAATCAAAACTTCAAGGACCCCCTCAAATCGTACAAAGAGAGAATGACCATCAAATCCCATTCTTTTTCCAATAAAATTATGTAGATGAAGAGGAAAGAGAGGTCGAAGATCCACAAAACCATGTAAATGTGATAGGCTCGATGATGAGGACAATACTTTTTTCACCGAAGAAGAGCAAGGTCTATTTCTTCCTCAAATAAAACTCGAAACTAACTATGAGGATTCTCGCTAAGACTATAGATTAGATTTGAGAATGCCATCATGGAGGTTCATAAGCCGTATGACCTTAGGAGTAAGAAAACCAAGATACCTCCAAGAAGTCATCAGCATACCAGAAACAACTCAAAACACCCAAGAGGACAAGAGAGCACAAACAATATGACAAGAAATCCCAACTAAAACAAGGACAAATCAAGCCAACAAAATGGTGCCCTAATCGTTCTATTACATCAACTAGTGGCCCCGAAAAAACTCTTTTGACTAAGGTTTCAAATCGTAATCAAAGAATTAGAATTGCGTAAAAAATCATGGTCGATAAAACAGATGTAAATATGTCAAAAACACAAATACCTTTCGCTTTGAGGGAGAGATTTCCAAGGTCAAGATAACCATACCTCTGATCGAACTAGTTACTCAAGATGTACATAGGTCCTGAAATGGAAAGTTTGGAACATAGGAAATGAGACCGACACTTAAACTTCTGACTAATGACAAGCCCGAGTTGTTGTTTGGACCTCGAGGTAGAGGGAAAATTTCAAGAAGGAGTTGTACCTCCTTTCTATGTTAGCTTAAGCATACATGACAAAACATTGCACAATGATATGCTAGACTCGGTGGCTCGACACACCTATACCCAAGGTGGTGATGGATAGATTAGGCCTAGAACAATCCAACCTTACAAGGACTTGTACTCTTCGATTCAAGTAGAGTCAAATTTTTTTGGGTCTAATCAAGGATATATATGTCAATCCTGCCCAAATACCGCTTAAGACTCTAGTCATGGACATAGTGGTTGCCGACATTCCCCCGAAATATGGCATGCTTTTTATCAAGATCATGGGGAGCCAAACTTAAGGGAATCTCCAAATGGACATGTCATATGCTACCATCCCGGTTTTTAACCAAACAAGGAGATTTTAATTAGAAAATCACATGAAATACATGGTAAGCAACCGTAATATCCCAAATTAGGGAAATGTTACAACAATGAGAATATCTCAAGATATTCTATAGTTGGAGACCCAACAATATGCAAACACAATAATGGAATAAAGTAAAGATTAATTTTCAACTTCATAAAAATGGGAGAAAGATCCATAGCCATCTTATTAAATAATAGCAAGAAGAAATGAATACAAGATCTTGAGGAAAAAGGTTACTCAAGATAGGCAATGCTCACCAAGAAACAAGTACATGAATCATGATAAAACATTGCTACACGTGTGCTCAAGCTATGACAAATATGTTGTTATAAGAGAAACTACATGCTACATATGTAAAATACATGGATGTACAATTATATGGCCCAACACAACATTGGGAGGAATATCTCGTTCAAAGGCCATTTCATGTCAACTCGGAAGGATTGGCTATAAAATACAAATCTAAAAAATTCCGGTAGCTACTGGGTAGTATAACCTTTAAATAAAACTAGATGGAGATGGTTGCGTATGATGTGCCCAAACTAAATATGCCTCCTCCAATGGATCTTTCAAGTGAAATGTTGATCCCCTCACTAAAGATCTCACCCTCCAACACCCCAAGATTTCAATTACAAAATGCTTTTACTAAAAATAACGTACTCACTAGATGGAACCGCACCGTAGGGGAAAGTGAATGGGTTGGCGAAATGCCAAGATCCGAAATCAGCTCCAAAGGCGTCCAACCGATCTCTCAAAGGAAATAGGACTCCTCCTCTCGAAAAATAGTCGATGGGGGTGGTGTAGTGAACCCTCATCACAACTCCCTACAACACGACATTATTCGCCGTAAATAACGTTGTCTTTGAGAAGGATGCTTGGCCTCAAGCCTAGATGCGAGGAAAATCGTGTTGAAATCCCTCAAGAGGCCTCTCAAGAAGGAGAGTAAATCCTAAACAGGAACTCGTACAGTGGAAGATCAAGAACTCGCCTAAATGGTACCGGAGATTGTCGAAAGTTTGAATAGACTATAAAATCAATAATACAAAGCATGAGAAACAATGGCTTCCTTTCCCTCCTTTTATACAAGTGAAGGACCCCTCTCCATGGTCCCACTCTTAGGGTTTCCTCCACCAAATAACCCTCTTTCCCATTCATACCGTGTTGTTTCTCTAAGTGTTCTCCACCTCTTATCCCAAATATGCTGTTGACTTTGTCAAACATGACCTTGTCCACTTGCAAATGACCTCGTTCACACATGAGGGTGTGAAAACCACTCTCCAATGATGATCCCCTTTCATACTATGAGGGATTTTATTGAGATTTTCATTATGCATGGGCTCCCTTTACCCATTTATTCTCCTCTGTGAAATCAGCAGTAATTAATATTCCAATTTGTTGTAGGAAAAATTTAACATTACGTCCTCCTTCCCAAATGTTGCTTGTCCTCAAGCAACTAAAAGGATAGAACCGAGTTCTCCTCTCAAGGTATGGATTCTATGATATGTTGAGGAACACTTTCCCCATGTAGATCCCCTCCATCCCCCAAGCAATCACCCATGCAAAATGAGTTACCTCCCAACATGGCAACTCCCCAAAGGCATCTTCGACCTCTAGCTCCGCAAATGTAGGTGGGCTGGAAAATATGATATTGGTAGACAAAATATCCAACCCCACGCTGTTCTCCTCTCCACTTAGGATAAGTGTAGAGTGTATACTAATCCCGGGCTGCAATGGCATTGCCCCGAAATGGAAAGATGGAGATTAGACTCTAAGCATATCTCCTCCAACGCAAAACATGTTGGCCCAAATCATCCATATGTGATGAGTTGAAGTCATCACTAAGTATGGAATCACAATCCTCATATGGCTCACCTCATAAGGAAACAAATGTGATGTTGTAGTGGCTATACCATCTCCCATGCTCCCTTTAGAACATGTAGTGTAAAGAGTGTGGAGTTCTTCCTTCCAAGGACACATTCACTCCCATGTGTCTCGCCTCCAATCATGCTTCCAAGAAAATCTTTAGAAATATCAACCAAGGGAACCACAAGGAGAACTGCGGTTGGCTTCCATGTGAAGTAAGGGAGAAGGAAAATGGTCCCTCAAATGTACGCACAATTTGATTCCTTAACTATCATATAAAATGAAAATGACTTCCGGGTGGCCTCCCACCATTTGCTTGCCGCCCCAATCTCCCTGGAGAAAGGAATGATGCAATGTGCAATGTGAGCATGTTCTCCATAAGAAATATCCTCCCAATATTCTCTTAGGAGTGATCATCCATAATGGCCTCATGTAGACCACCAAATCTAGAAGGAAAGATATCCCTCCCCGAGCAAATCCTTACACATATATGGTTAAGAGATGCATATATATATAGACAAATCACTATGCACAATACTCTTACCACATGTTTTTCTCATATAATTGAGATGGCCTATGATGATTCTCCCCATCATCCTCAAAAGGAAAAGTGTTGGCCGAGCTAACTCCTCCATCTTCGTGATCCACGGAGTGCCTCCTCAAGCTCTTCAACTGGTTCCTCCCACAAGAAGGAAAGAATGTAATGTGGAATTCATGGTTGGCCCATGGTCCCTCCCGGAAGGTACAACATGAATAGTAGGAGACCATGCTCCCAATGGGCATCTTCAAATAGTCACGCCCACCCTCCAATCTAAGCTTCCCAATGAACTTAGAGATACCGCAAATACATGGAAGCAAAAACCAATAGAAACAAGTTGTCACATTGACAACCCAGAAGGGATCAAGGTCCCATACAAGGAACCAACGCAATGCATCCCTTGTCCGCATCAAAACAAACAAAAATAAGTGCTTTTCCACCACTTGTTTGCTTCCATAATAATTTTACAAAATATAAGCATGAAGGTACAAAAGGGTGTCAATGGTGTACACCAAAAGTCATGTGGCTTTCTCCACAAACCACCAATGAGATAGCCAATCTCAATGCTACAAATGGCTTCAAGTACATCATTATACAATATGAAAGAAGGAATAATCCTCCTTGGTACAATATGTCGCCTATAAAAAGATAAGAAGTACAAAACATAAGGTGAAATTGTACATTCTCCATTATGTACTCAAAGACTCGAGCTGAAATGGCTCAACTAAAATTATCCCTTACTCCCAATGAGTAGGAAGGTAGTCATGGACATCTCTACCATCATCATCCTGGCCATGCATCTCTCCCCATGTCAAATATGTCTTGTCGAATGCCCTCCCAAATGAACTCCTCTACCAAGGGCAAAAGAGGAAAGAGACCAAATGCATGTGAAAAGTCCCCAGGTTGTATGCAGTGCCTTTTCCTTGAGACTAGAATCTCTAGTCAAGAAGAGACTCGCCATGTGAATATATGACCATATCATCCACCATACACTCATCATCTCCATCCGCTCATCGAGAACCATGATGACCAAGATCCTCGAGTACTCTACTAAGAGCCGAGATCTCCAGAAGGATCAATCCTCCTAAGAGACAATTGTTGAGGTATAAAAGGCATTCTTTTTTTAACACCTATTTATCCTACATTAATCATCAATTCAAAGAAAACTTTGTTTCTCAAGAGGTAATTTATCCTGAGGGTCATAATTCAAGCTAAGAGTAATGCTTTCGTAAGATGTAGTATAGTGTTATAAATACAAGAGTAAACTGGATGCTTGGAAAAGAAATCTAATTACAATAACATGAACTCAAATGCTTCCAAATCCAACTATCACTTAGCAAACATCAATCAATGATACGTAGCAATAACTCATTCCTCTAGAAATTGATGTAATTGAAATCAAACCGGAACAAGACAATCAATCTAGGAACGTGGAAGCAATAACCAAGGTTCTCTATAGTCGATACCCCTACTTTAAAGCAATTAAAGGAAATAGAAATTGAACTAAAGCCGCCATTTAAAGTAAACTAGGAAAAACTTTTAAAAATCAAAGTCTTTGCAATCAGAACTAATGAATTGTAAATGAATGTACAGACCGGAATTGAACAATAATGTAAATGAGTAGCAAACTATAACTTAGAAGAATAATGTGCCAGTCACTAACTAATGAATTCGATAACGAATCCTATTGAATAGCACACCGTAATGAATATCACTAAACTAACAGTTATGAATGAAACCATAATGGAAATAAAACAAGTTGAAGCTATGTTAAGATATAACAAGATAAATTATACATAATTAAGATTCTTGTTAAATAATAAAAGAACAACAACGCGATTCTCATGAACATAACACATTGAAATAAGTAATGAACAACAAACCGCTTAATCTTTCCAAACCGTAATGAAAACAATTACAAACTATCACACACAATAATTAAAAGACAAGGATACAAACAAACAGACAGATCCACCAAATACTGCCCTTGGCGTCGTTGAGCACCGGCTACTATAGAATTAATAAAATGGAACGACAACAAGCTCTTGTATTAATCAAACATAAAATAACATTTACAATAAGCCGTATTTTGTTTTAATTAACAAGAATCGATGAACAATTCAAAATTACAACAGAAAATATTTTTTCATGGCAATACATGCTCTCCTTTTTATAATCAGAAAGAGGAGAAATTAAATAGTAAATATGATCCCTCATAACAATATTGGATTGTCCCCAACAACTTGATCGCCAAGAAAAGATATTTCCATCAATATTTCAACAAGAACAAGTCGAATTTGGATTTGCGCAAATTGAGATAATTTGGAAGATGGTCGCAGTCAGTGAAATCATAGAAAATCATGCTAAAAGAATCGCTTCTCTCAATACAAGCTCTAATTTGGGCAAACCGTTCTTTCTAAAAGTTAATTCAAAATTGCTCTAGATAAACCCATGTTACAGATTTTCCGCATTCTTCCATTTTCCATAATATCAACCACAAACTGCCACTTCTTATTCCGTGCTGAATTTTTTGAGTTGGAATATTGAATGATGTGTTGGAGATCAAATCAGTAATCTAGCAAATATCTGAGGCTAAAATGGTGAGTACACAAAATATATTAATAAACCATCATTGATAAAAGTATGCATAATAATCATCAATTTATTAAAATAAAGGAGAAGAAATAATATTTATCCATAAGAGCATAAAAATTATAAAATGGATTTATATGAACAAATTATGATAAATTACATGATAAAGAATCAATATACTGCATGTCCTCATGCAACCCAAAGAAAAAAACCCATCCGCAACTACAAAAATTATTCATCCTAACTCATGAAATGGATGGAACAAATGAATTTTTCCTCAAATAATGAATATTCAATTTTAGCAATCTTGGATGAAGGTGTAATAATTTTTACGCTTGAGGTTCAACTATATGTATATGAAGCTGCGTAAAATGTGACATAAGTAACAAAGAACTTTATTAACCATTTTCTCAAAAACGTATCGCTTTGATGCACATATCATGAGATGTAAAACAAATGGTTGTAGTGACATTGCATAATTTTCAAAATTTTATGAATTAATTTAGCGTGAAATTATCCGGGCTTGTGTATTTTAATGATACCTCTTGTTATCCCGTAAATCACAAAAATTTAGTAAATAGTTTTAAAGATATATGAAAATCAATTTCTCGCATGGTATAAAAATGAAATTGTATGCCTTAAATGAGAAATAAAGTAGAAAACATCCATCATGTGTAGCAATTTCTCCCCCCAAATCGAAGAATTAGCATGTCCTCATGCAATGCTAGAAAACAAAGAGAGGTGATCGCTACAATCAAGAAATCGATGCTTGGTGTAAAACAACATGGGAATAAGGGAGGTGTTAAGAATAAATAAGAATATTACCGACATGGTCATAAGAAAGAAATGAAATAAAACAACACTCCTCCAAGCCGAAAAGATGATATGTCTCTAAAAAAATGAGAAATGGTAAAGATGTGGAATGAATGATGATAAATAATGCTCAATGGATTTTCATGAAATTCTCCTAAATTCGTAATGTAGGAAAATTATGCTATTTACCCTCAAGTATTACCTCCAAAAAAAAATGTGAGATGACCTATAGGAACTGCATTTGTTGAAGCCGATTTGTACGTAGCGGATACTAAACCGATGCAAAAAAGGTGGAAGCCATGCAAGCACATCATGTTCCGAAGAATCATACATTCACAAGTTGCGCGAGCCTTTGTCGTTAGTTGCAATTGTGTGGTTGTTGCAGAAATTCTGAATAATAGCTGAATTATTCACCGAGAGTATCTTGATTACACACATTTAAGCTTCATGCATAATACATAACCTCCTTTCTACAATTGATCATCAATTTGCGGAAATAGAAGTAGTCGTACGCGCACATTAAAACATAATCAAGCACACATATAAAATGCGTATGTAATGGGAAAGCTTACGCCTGAAACCCCCAACTATATGTATATTATAATGATAGAGAACATTTAACAATACATAGCACAAAGCTCCTCACATCTCTCAGCACTATCTCACATGCTACACACACCAGCTCAGACATGAAATGTCACAAGTTCAAATCTCTTCCACATGTCTCCGCTCATCACAGTAATCCAAGATGAATAATGATGAGATCCAAGTTCGAATCCCATTGGCTTGTACTACACAATCCTCATTGGCAATCTCAATCAATGTGCAAATCTCATGCACACCAGTCACAAATCGATAGTAGACTCACCTTTCTCACCCACCTCTAACACTGTCTCTCCATCGAATCGTCCATGCATCATAAACTTAAATGATGCATTCTTTAGTTGATTTATGAGTTAATAATTAGTGAATTAATTAATAATTAATTCACACCACTCATCACTAGTGTATTTATCGCTTAGACTAAATACAACTTGTTCAACTAAGTTAAACCGAACACAACTCCACCAATCGTCTCATCAACTCCACCAAACTCGCCACATGAGTTCTAACCGGAGTCAACCATGCAATAGATCAACTAACCTCTAGGAAAAGCATATTTCCTTCCGCGCCTACATGTGCCACATCCAAGCATCAAACTAAAGTGCTCCAAGAGGATAAGATAATGTTTATAGTCCAAATATTATTAAGGGCTAATAATATTTGACTAATTCATTTTTAGACTGGCAACAAAAAAATAGACTCGCCCAATGTCTAAAAATAGAGGTCCATCTATTTCTACCAACTCGACCAATCATCCATAAATAGCATCCTGCAACTCATAGACCATGATCCATATGTCTAAAAATAGACTTGCGTCAAAAATACCGCGGCCCACTTAGTGAAGGCGACCTCTTTCACTAAGCTCCATCATCTTGTTGCATTTTCAACACTCCTCCTCAACAAGATACATGGATTATCCGCAACCCCTATCCTACCTCTCGTGGTATTCGAATTTTCTCTTGGTGAGCGCCTTCGTCAAGATACGCATCCCGATACTCCGTGGGAATGTATGAAAGTAACATGATTCTCCGCTACACACACCGATATGATGGTACTCGATGTCGATGTGTTTGGATCTATCATGAACATCGGATTAGCCAAGAGTTTAATGCAACTCTCAAGTTATCACAATAAATCAAAAAAAAGAGGGCTCCAAGTGTGACCCGAACAACCCGACCGTGATCTTCCTCATCCATATAGCCTCGCATGTAGTCAAACTCGCCGCCGTATACTCGCCCCCCGTCGAACCGGAAAAGCCACGGACTGCCTTCTATTGTACCAAGAAAGTGTTGTCGACCCGGGAGCACGAATGTCCCTCCATGTGCTATTTCTATCCGTTGGGCTCCTCGCCTACACCTGCATCCGTGAAGCCACATAGCTTCACCTCAACTCTCCCCCCGTCTCTACCACAATCCATATCCCGATGTGCCTCTAAGATAATACAATACATGCTTGTCTACCTTCCAGAAGAGCTTGGTTGGCTTAACCATATCTTGTGAAAGTTGGTTAATAGCATAGCATATATCGGGTTGTGTATTGACCAGATACATAAGCGCTAATTCCACCAACTATCAATAAACAAAAGGGCATCCACTACCTCCGCTCAAGTAGCATCCTCCTTCCTCCAACCTCCAGAAGAGGAGTATCACTGTGCTTGCACCATGCATGTTGAACTTCTCCAAGATTCTCCCCGGGCATACTTACCCCGAGAAACAAAAATTCCATCATTGTCGCCAAATTTCCAATCCTGTGAAATAATGAAGGAGGCCCAAGTCCTTCATCTCAAACTCTCTAGCAAGATCCTCCTCGCATGAAAGTATCATCATCACTCATTAAATCAAATCATCTACATAAAGTAGATTGATCAACAACTTACCCTCCACACAACTGTATAGGTTAGATCCCCATCACTCTTGTAGGAGAATCTAAGTCCGGTGAAATAACTGTTCATCCGTGTGTACCAAGCACAGGTGCTTGTTTCCAACCCATGGGGCCGCTCTCTGGAGTCCGCACACATGCGACTCGATGTTGAAGATCTTGAAACCTTTCGGGCTACTCTATGTACACCTCCTCCTCAATGACTCGTTGAGGAACGCAGCTTCACATCCATCCGATGAATGTGCCACCTCATCCGCCGAGAGAGCAAGAATCGTTTGTATGGAAGAATACCTTGCGACAGTGCAAAGGTCTCCTCATAATCGATCCCCTCTATCCGTGAGAAGCCTCAGCAACAAATCTTGCCTTGTACTTCTCCACACTCGTCACCGCCGCTTCACTTTGTAGATCCATCTAACCCACCACCGATTTCCCTTCCTGGCCTTGGGACAATCTCCCATGCATTGTTTCTGACAATCAAATCATAATTTTCCACCATGGCATCTACCCATGCTGTCCTTACGCGCCTTCCTCGAAAGAGGATGGCTCGTCACGACACATTTTCTCACAAGAGCCATGTATCCAAAGTGTACCAGCTCCGTGACCGGCCTCTCGACCGCGCCGTGCCGTAGGTGGTCCCCCACAACCTTTCTTCGCATCTTGAGCCATTCGCTCGCCCGTAGTGCGCTTCCGCCCTCCGATGGTTGGCGCCGCATGAGTGGTCTCTCCCACTCCATGAAATTCCTCTTGTGGCTGATCCACATCCTGAAGCTCATCCTCAGGGAACTAATAGCTCCTCATCCGCATGCAAGTGTGGCTTTCTCTCAAGCGAACACTTCATGGCTTTCTCCTCCCGAAATTTGATATCCCGTCGCACAATGTACCATGCGACCGTCCGGAAAATACACACAATAGTTGTGGGGCATATCGTTGTACCCCAAAAATATCCCAACCTCTCGCGGTCGGCTCCACGCCTTTCTTCTCGGCATCCTTCGTCACATGAATGTAAACAGTGAACCAAAAAATCCTCAAATGTAGCCATCGTGCCTCTTACCGTAAAAAAACCCTCTCGGGGTGTACTCATGCCAAGTATCTTGTGAGGACAACGGTTCCCCGTACATATACCGGCGCATTGCATGCCTCCACCCAAGTGAATGGGTAGGCCCCGACTACGCAACATCGCCCGTGCAAAGACTCCACGATCGTTCTCGTTCTTCCGCCCGCGTAACCCCATTCGTTGTGGGCTATGAGGGTGCGATGAGCTCTCTTCGACCCTTCGCGCCGCAAAGTCCTTGAATTCCGCTCGAGATGAATTCACCACCATTGTCACTCCTAAGAGCCTTCCCGTTCCCCCGATTCCTTCTCAACCAACGCCTTGAACTCGTCAATCCTTTTAGTATGTCTCACTCTTCTTCTCGCATGAAGAAGATCCAAAGACTTCCGAGAATAATCTCATCAACAAATATCACATAGTACCCGTGCTTTGTCGTCGAAGCTACCGAGAAAGGTCCACACACGTCTATGTGAATTCTCTCAAGGATCGTCATGGCGCGATTATCCTTCTCGTGAAAGGTGGTTTTCACAAATTTTCCCAAGGTACACCCTTGCATTGATCCTGACTACGCAAGAGTGCCCTTAGGAAGCCCAAGAGAAATTCACATCGCGCATCTTCAAAGCTCCATGGTGAAGGTGGCCCAACCTTTCGTGCCAATGTACCACATCATCCCGCCCCTCACCACTCCTTCGCCTTGCATGCCATTGCTACATGTACCATATCTACTTGCAATCGATAAAGGTTCTCGATTTGAACCCCTATCTTTCGAGTTTCTCCAAGCTTGTCTTATCGTGCAAAAGAAAGCCTTTCCCTCTGTCAAGACAACATCATATCCCTTGTTCTCTAACATCACCGCGCAGATAAGATTCTTCTTCAACTCGGAACATGCATCACTTCCTCCAATACAAATGGTTTACCGTACTCCCTCTCAAAGGAAATGGTATTGGATACCGGTCGCATCGTATCTACCATCATCACTCATCTCGATGTGCACTCCAATATCTTTCTCATCCGTACTCCAAAACAACTAATCTCCAAGCCATGTGAAAAGACGCACCACCGTCCAAGAACCAAACTCGATCCCATCACTACTGCATCAAGCATGCGATCAAGAAAAATCCAGCTCAAACCGCGAGGCTAATGCCTCTCCCACTCCAGACCACAGATGCTTATTTTTCTTCTTCTCGCGGACAATTTGCAGGCATATGTCCGAGGCCGGTGACAAAGTGAGCACTTCACCTTGGACATGTCCTCGGCTTGCCTTCGCACCGTAATGAGAAGCTGCTCTTCCCATTCTTTGCTTTGGCAGCCAAAGCGAAACTTTTCTTCATCGTAGGCGTCTTGATGAAGGTCCGTCCCTCGGTACTCCGCCTTATCTCCTCTGCATAAGATCCGCGACCAAAGTCACTCCCATCCCGGAAATTTCTCCCGACCATTGAGCGTAGTCCCGATAGGGAATTCCAACTTTAAGAAGACCAAGGAGAGTCAAGTCCACCAATTCCTCTTCATCTAAGGCCACTCCCCACACTTCCCGGTACCATCCCCTCGTACTGGGTGAACTTCGTGAGGTACTTGGCATATCGTCGCCTTTCTCCATCTTCATGTTTCCTCGAGTTTATCCTTGAGCGCCAACTTCCTCTCGGTCGATATTGCTTTGGAATAATCATTAATGCTTTCCACATCAAGTATGGAGAATTTTTACCATGCAGTCGGATACAATGTGATCCTTCACGCCCTCCAACAATCCTTCGACATTTTGTTGTCTTCTTTTTCCAAGCCTAAACTTGAGCAGCATTAGTAGGCTTTGGGACTTCAAGATTCATGAACTCCTTCAAATTTCATTTTCATCTAACACCACCTCCATCCGTCCTTCCATGAAACATAATTCGAGTTGCCCTCAAGGGCATACCACCGCAATCCGTTGAAAGACATTTTGACTTCGACACCAAGAAAACATCGTCAGAAATTCGAATTCCACTTAAATTAAAACTCAACCGCTTCGATTCGTGAGAACAAATTATTTCTATACGGTGACGACCGTAAGGGGAACGCACGGATATATCACCTTTCAAAGAAAGGATGATCCTGTGCAGGCTACCTAGCCCGGCTACGTACTCCGTCTACCGAAATAAATTGTAATCACCGTAATATCCGATGGTCAATTTTGCTCGATAATGTAGAAATTCTGAATAATAGCTGAATTATTCACCGAGATTATCTTCATTACACACTATTTAAGCTTCATGCATAATACATAACCTCTTCTACAATTGACTGGTATCAATTTGTGGAAAATAGAAGCGCTCGCATGCACACATTAAAACATAATCAAGCACACATATAACACAACATGTAATGGGGAAATCTTACAAATAAACCCCCAACTATATATATATTATAATGATAGAGAACATGTAACAATACATAGCACAAAGCTCCTCATGTACCAAGACTATCTCACATGCTACACACAAACTAGCTCGATATGAATAAGTCACAAGTTCAAATCTCTTCCAATTGCCCGCCTACCTCACTGCCAAGTAATCCAAGATGATTAATGATGAGATCCAAGTTTGAATCCCACCGGGCTTGTACCGTGCAACCCCATTGGCAATCTCAATCAATGTGTGTGCAAATCTCATGCATAGCCATAGTCACAACCGATAGTAGACTCACCCTTCACCCACCTCTAACACCGGTCTCCACCGAACCTATTCATGCATTGGGTGTGCTTAATCATGGCCTTAGTTGATTTATGAGTTAATAATTAGTGAATTAATTAATAATTAATTCACACCACTCATCACTAGTGTATTTATTAGTTAGACTAAATACAACTAAGTTAAACCGAACACAACTCCACCAATCAGTTCTATCAACTCCACCAAACTCTACCACATGAGTTCTAATGTATTCAACCATGCAATAGCTCAACTAACCCCCAAGAAAAGTGTATTTCCTTCACAACCGCATGTGCTACATATCCAAGCATCAAACTCAAGTGCTCCAAGAGGATAAGATAATGTTTATAGTCCAAATATTATTAAGGGCTAATAATATTTTTGACTAATCTATTTTTAGACCGGCAAGCCTAAAAAATAGACTTCGCCTAATGTCTAAAAATAGATTCCATATATTTTTACCAACTTGACCAATCATCCATAAATAGCATCCCGTAACCCATAGACCATGATCCATATGTTCAAAAAATATGACATAGTCTAAAAATAGACTTTGCGCCAAAAATAGCCTCCCAAGGGCTCCACTTAGTGAAGGCGGCTTTTTCACTAAGCTCCATCATCTGCATTTTCAAAATTTGTGCCGCGAATAGAATTTCCATATTTTTTGTTCCTCTTGTAACCAACCATGATTCGCATGTAATTTTCTTTAATCCACATGTTGTTAATTTTGAAGAGCAACAGATAAGATGTATGCCAAAATTTCAATCAAAAAAACTTTGTAGAAATGACGGATATTGGATTCAATTTCACATGCAGGAATATTTAAAAAATCATCCGTGCCCCCCTCGGGAAGATGATAGGTCACCTTGACCGAAAATAGAAGAGTAGCGTACCGCATAAAGAATTAAGCAACATGGAAAGGCATACATACTTATAATATGATCAACAAATTATCACATTAAATCAATGCATATTTTGAAATCATGAGTAGATATGGAAATTCTTTTATGTAATGATTCCTTTAAAATAAGGAAAAGGACAAATACCGATGTGAAAAAAGTACTTATGCGGTTTATTATCCACGTGGGAACCATTATGATCGATTTATACTAAATTTTCATGCATAAGAGGTTCTGAAAGGGTTTAGGAGCATACTCTACTTGATATTAGATAAAGATATAAGAAAAGAGTTTATCATTACTATTGATTTGTGAAAATTTTTAACTTCAATACCACGCGAGAGCTCGTTTCCCACAAGTGTCTATAACCTTGACAAAGTTGTTTTCTCACCTTTGGAACCAGATCCTTTATTTATGCCTAGGGAAGTGTTGTTTGATGTCATGATGGAGGCCACCGTACCGTTTGGGAACCAACAAATCACAATTCCATTCACCAAGAAGGGAGTGAAAGGTGTGTGTCGGCTCGTGATGAGACCTCCAAATAAGTACTTTTTTATCTTTCCGGGTTGTCCATCGGATCATATCCCTAGTGTGGTGGCCATAATGGGAATGCCACTTCACCGCTCCCCTATGATCATGAAATGCTCTGATGAGACCCCTATCCTCCATCTCGCCATATCATAGAATTGTTAATAATTGTATAGATATTTTTCTTTTTTCTTTTTCTTTTACATAGCACTTCCCTATTTATATATAAAGGGTGGCTCAACACTTTTTAAGAGTAGGGATGGTGGAAGAAGTCTAAACATCTCAATAGAGAAAGTATGCCCTTATTCTTATTCCATAAATAAAATCAAAGAGAGTTATGAAGATTAAGAGAAGAACCAACATGATAAAGATAGTCGATCATATTAGTTTTAGTGAAAATAAAGATGAGAGATATAGATGGTTGTGTCACTTTTCTTATCACTACAAAACAATTTCCTAAAAGTAACACTTTTTCTTGATTTGTTGATTCCAAAGAACCTCAGTAATTTGTATCCTTGCATAAATTGTATGTTTTCCTTTCAAAGAGTCATGAAGAATTCAGAAAATTCCTAGAAATGTTGTTGAATAACAAGTGAAAATGTATTAAAATAGTGTTGTTCCTTTGGAAAGTGAACAAATAAAAACACCTACAAAAATGTTGTTCCTTGCAAAGGAACAACAAAACATTCATAAAAATGTTGTTCCTTTCAAAAGTATGTTAAAAACAATCAGCTAAAATGTTGTTCAAGAATAGTCGGGTAAAAACATGTTGTTCCTTTTGAAAGGAACAAAGAAACAAGCGGGAAAATGTTGTTCGAAAGGAACAGCAAAAACATGCGGTAAAAGTGTTGTTCCTTTTGAAAAGGAACAAAAAAAACAATCAACAAAATTTTGTTCTCGAAAGGAACAACAAAATAAACACACAAACGCACCGATTCTTAAGAGGAACGGTTGTTGTTCCTTAAGAGGAACAACAAATGTTCTCAAGAGTGAACAACATGAAAAATAACGGCACACAAAAAAGTGTTGTTCCCTATAAGGAACAACAAAGAAAATGCATGCAAATAAATTGCTGTAGGAACAACAAAGGAAAAAAACAGAGGAAAGAACAAATCCATTGTCAAGCAAATCCAATCAACTTAGAAAGGAAAATTTATATACAAGTCTAAAGAAAAAGTGATTTTTTACAATTTGTGCCGCCGAATAATTGCCTCCTGAAACTTGCATGGTGGGGTCCTTATTCTTCAATTTCCAATGGAGCGGAAACCACAATTGGAAGGGATCAACACCGAAACACAAAAACATAAAAAGAAATCGTAAAAGAAACAACACTTTATTAAGTTACAACAACTATGAGTCATTTCCTAAGGGAATATCAATCTATTAATGGAAAAAAAAAATGATCTTTTTGAAATGTTTTTAAGAAGAGTTGACATGAATCTTCAAATGGAAACCAATTCTTCATTTCTTCGTTATGAATCCGTTAGGGTAATAAACCGGATGAAATTCCCTTATTTCACTAAAATTTCTCTTTTCAAGAATCGCTCGTTCTCATAAATCAATTTCTTTCTTGTTCTCCTAAGACCCGCAATAAAACATTAAATCATGGAGAAAGAGAGGATCAGCCCCTAATCCAAGAATTATGAAAAAAAAAAAACTAACAAGTAGTTACTCTGTAGAACAAATTCCGACGGGAAAATAAAACAAATTGTATTTGTCACCTCCGGCGGGAGAGCAATGGACACTATACTAACCAAATAGCATTTTAATAATACATTCTTTGTTTTTCGTCCATTTGAGTGATTCCAAAGCTAAATGAGATATAATCTAAAGTTTATCTAATACAAATAGTTTTTAAAAATTCAATGCTATAATATGTCAATTTTATTTAGAACGACCTCGACAACAGAGTCATTTTCGATTTTCCAAATTCTCGTACCAACAGTGATATTTCAAGCATAAATTTTTCGTTTGATGGCGGATTGAATTGATTAAAATTTGAGATTAAAGTAGATTCATTTATTGATCTCCAATAAAAACAGGTTTTGAAGACAAGAAGAATTGATGGGGTCAACACGCTAGTGAATAGCCGAGAAAACAGAGTTTCAAGAGTGCTGATTTATGATAAGAAGTTAGTATTTTGGTCAAATTCCTTGTACGATATCAAAATCGAGTGATTCAAATTGGATTTGTAAAATAGATTCATATAGGAATCTACCATAGAAACAAGTTTTAAAAATATATTCATTTTAGGCCTCCAAACCGACTATCCCAACTCGTCTCGAGCTACCTACTAGATGCCCCCGTCAATGTTTTGCTCTAAATTTTTCGTTTCAAATCCAAATAGAGTGATTTAAATTGGGTTGGAAAGTAGACACTAAGAGATAATTATGATAGAAACACGTTTTAAAATATTCATTTTTGGTCCCTCAAAACATGACTGTCCCAACTCCTCAAGCTAGAAATTTCATCAAGCTCGCAAGCCGTAAAAATATGATATTCAAGCAATTTTCCATATTTGTGATAAAAATGAATATAAGTGTTTTTAGAATTGTTATTTTTAATATAATGCATCTACATACACAAATAAATTAAAATATTTATCATCGATGTTGATTTCCACAACATAAGGTAACAAAAAAACAATTATTTTTACAAAAAAAAAAAAAAAAAAAAGTGTTTATTTTATTTCCTTATTTATTTTATTTTTTACTAACCTACTATGACTGGAAAATGAATATGATTACGTATAATAGTATTTCCGCTTAAACTATTTTTGAAATAAGGCTTCAATTATGTACATACCCAAATTTGAAAAACACATGTTAATAAAAATTAGGGTATGAGAAGCCAACTTCCTCAAAAAGATGGTGCCAAAAATCGTCATATCGAGTGATGTTGTAAATAAATGGAGTGAAACCAATCATCAATGCATCCCTTAATTTCTTGATTTCCCATAGCCGCCATATCATGAAGTTCTTTGAGTGTTTAAAATGGTTTGCTGATACAGTTGTGAAGAAACCTCATTTTCTTTCATAACCTCTACAATTTTTGAATTTGATGTTAATTCTCAATCTCAAAGGTAAGTTTTCCAATGGTGCATATGAGATAGAATGGGTGGGAAGGGCGTGTAAATTTTGTAGTTCAACACCGTAATAATTTTGTACCGGGTTTATTGCGGTGAGGGTGTGGAATGAGTTGAGCAGAAATTGTGTAGGGAATGGAGCATTTTGATGATGTAGTGGATTGGGTTGGAATGGATGGTTTTATAGGCAAACAAGATATCAGAAGAGTCGAAGATGTGTTTGTGCTACAAGATGAGGGAGAGTAGTCATTCAATCATAAGATGAACCATGCCAAACTTGTAGACAAGATTGATGGTGATTATATTGAGACTGGTGCATGGCTGCCCTAACATATAAGTATTCCATAATGGATTATGCAAGTAAGAGAATGGAGAGGAAGTTTTTGAACCATACCCGTAGGCCATGATTTCCATGGTTTTGACCTTGTTGTAGCTTCCATCTCTTTGATATGCTACTTCCACATCCTAGATAAGGAATACCCACTATCTATGGGATGCTCCTTTCGGTAATGAGGGAAAAACACTTCATCAAATTCTTGATTTTTCTCGAACCTCGCAAAACATTCAATTGTGAATTTAGAGAGCTAATAAAATCATATTTAAAATTTTCAAATAAAACATTGATTTCAGCTCTTATGTCTCTTATTCTTGTAGTAATTCTGAAAAGAAAGAAGAAACTTCTTTAGAATTCCCCACAAACTTTGGAAATTCCTCTGAATACCTTATGCACAATTCACAAACATCGTCATATGATAACTCGAAAAACATCACCTTTTCCTATCAGATTTAAGAGTTCCCAAAATTCATCTTTGATTCCTTTAAGAAGGAGTGTTTTCAAGATCTCTTTTCCAAATGCTTATGCTTTGATTTTTGAAGGTTATATTGAAATTTCTCTACATAGTCCTCCAAGATTTCATCTTTCCCTTGTATCATACCAAAAATATCTTCATTGGATTTGCAATAGTCTTGGTACTTCTTCAAGAATATGTTCTTCATGTCCTCCCATGTTTGGATGCAGCTCTACCTAGGCCTGCTGAACCATTGGAGAGCTTCTCCTTTAGATTAAGAGGAAACACTTTCGCCTTTGATCATTAGTACAATAATCATATCCTCTACAAAATAATTTCAAACCTAAAATAAGAATGTATCTCGGATCTTCATTTGTCAAACCATGAAAATTTGGTAAAGACGATGGGGGAATTATGTGCATTTGTGTCACCTCCTAGATCTTTGATAGGGACCAAAAGGAATGTGAGCCATTTCTACCATAATAGAAGATATTCTTCATGTGTTTCTTTGAGGATCCTCCTTCAAATGTTCCCGTCAATTGGTTAGTGAAATGGATTGGTGCCTACATCACCACTCGAGGGAATTACAAGATTTTTTTTTCAAAATTCTACCTCTAAAATTTAAAAAACGCAAGCATTCATTCCTAACTTAAGCTTTCTACTCAATCTCCGTGAAGGGAGCCGGGAATGCTAGTGTTCCTTTCCCGGCACAGGTTCTTACCTTCCATCTTTAATACCCAATTCTTCCCAAGAGAAAAATTAAATATGCATCACTCTTTCTAAAATGGCATACACTCTTAAGAATGGCGCCAAAATTTTGAGGTATAAAATGTATCTTTAACACCTATTTATCCTACATTAATCATCAATCTAGGAAAGACTTTTTGTTTCAAGAGTGTACTGGTCTAAGACCGCAATTCAAGCTAAGAGTAATGCTTCGTAAGATGTAGCACAATGTTCTAAATACAAGAGTAAATGGATGCTTGGAAAAGAAATCTAATTACAATAACATGAACTCAAATGCTCGAAATCCAACTATTCACTCAACAAACATCAATCAAGGATACAATAGCAATAACTCATTCCTCTAGAAATTGATGCAATTGAAATCAAACTGAACAAGACAATCAACTGGAACATGGAAGTAATAACCAAAGTGTTCTCATACTGACACCTACTTAAAGCAATTAAAGTGGAAATAGAAATTGAACTAAAGCCGCCATTGAAAGTAAACTAGGAAAACTCTTTAAAAGCAAACTCTTTTTGCAATCAGAACTAATGAATTGGAAATGAACAACAGACCGGAATTGAACAACAATGCAAATGAGTAGCAAATCATAACTTAGAAGAATCGAACAAATAAATACTAACTAATGAATCGATAACGAACTCTATTGAATAGCAAACCGTAATGAATATCACTAAACTAATAGCAAGTGGAATGAAACCATAATGGAAATAGAATGAAGAAGCTCGTTAAGATATAACAAGATAAATTATACAATAATTAAGATTCTTGTTAAATAATAAAAGAACAACAACGCGATTCGTTAATATAACACACCGAAATAAGTAATGAACAATAAACCAGCTTAACTTGCAAACCGTAATGAAAACAATTACAAACCTGTCACATACAATAATTAAAAGATAAGGATACAAACAAATGTGATAGATCCACCGGTACGGGCCCTTTTCCATCGGTGAGCACCGCTACTACAGAATTAAGAAAATGGAACGACAATGAGCTCTTGTATTAATCAAACATAAAATAATCTATGTGAGTCGTACCGTTTTAATTAACAAGAGTCGATGAAAAATTTTGAAAAATTACAACAGAAATCTTTTTTTCTTATGGCAATACATGCTCTCCTTTATAATCGTAAGAGGAGAAATTAAATAGTAAATATGATCCTCATAACAATATTGATTGTCTCAACAACTTGATAAGCAAGAAAATATATGTTTACAATTACTTGGTCATCTAACCTACCATCATTAGATGGACCCAAGTACACCATGTAAGACCACCTTACCCTAAATAAAATTGCTTTCACTATGTCAAATAAATTAATAAAACACATTTTTTAGGTCGCTATATCCAAAACAGAAACCCCAAAGGAAATATTAAACAAACCTATATTTGTTTGATTTTCCTCAAGGAATATTTAATTAAACAATAATTCAATTATTATTCTTGGTCATGTTTAACCTAAACAAAGAAATTAATTAGATAAATCCTTATTTATCTTATTATTTTCAGGGAATAATTATTTAAATCTTATTTAAATAATATTCCTTGTTAAATATGACTAAATCACCCATAAATAATTAAATAAATCATTATTTATTTGATTATCTTTCAACCACTTCCTTAAAATGATAAATAAATCATTTCTTTATTTATTATTCACAAATAAAGGGATTTGACCCAAGTCAAATACTTTTTCCCTCCAACAAATATAATAAAATATTCCATAAAAGGTGTGATCTTAGATTTGCCACGTTATTTTAATCATGCACCAAGATCTAGAATGACCCAATATTTTGTTATAAATCAGAGGGTTTCTCCTACCATCTTCACCTTTTGTTGCCTATTAGATCACTCGATCTATACTTGGTCTGAATTTGAGCCATTATCAGCTGTCATATTTTCCATTATTTGTCAGATCTCCTCTTGAGTTCTATCTTTGTCCTGGGTTTTCTACACCAACAGGAGAGAGAAATGCTAGATCTGAAGTGCCGAGGACTTCCAAGAACCCATCCCATTGAGGAGAATTGGAAACACTTGTTTTTCTCCCAAAGCCCTTAATACAAAAAATTCTTTCAAAAATATTGTTCTTGTCCCCGTCTATTGATGTGTGGAGCAAAACCTTATTTTTACCGCTTAATGTCTTTGCGTACAGATTCAGTTTTTTACAAGACTTGTCTCGATCAACTAACCGCGTATCTAAAGATATTGGCATTCATATTTGATGTTAGCTATAAGTTATGTGTAGCTAAGTGGTCTTTTTCGTACATTTCGACAAAGATTCATACCAACAACCGGCCACTCCACACGGGTTTTCAATTACGACCGTCGTTGTTTTTCATATTCCCGCATATCCGGGCCTACTGCACCCTAAAGGTTTCTTTTTCAGCTTTTTGTTTTTCCTATTTTTATGTTCTTTTCACCTATAAAACCCTAAAACATTAAAATTTCTAACTTCCGCGTGTTCCCCGGACCTATTGCGCAGTGGCCGCAGGATCACTCGCAACCGAGACGACAACTTTTCGAAATCGCTCGTCGGACACCCGGAGCTTCTCAGTGTCGCACTTTTCTCGCTCAAATCCCGAAACACCGGCCTCCGTGTCGCACTTTTCGGCCCCATTATCTGCGACCGCACAGAGAACAGTCGAACCCCGACCGCCGGGGGCTTTTTCTCTCGCTATTTTTTCCGCAATTGTTCCGGGTTTTTCTTCGAAGCTTCGTAAGGGTTTTCCACCGTTCTACCCCCGTTTAGACCCTATTTTTGATCCGTTTCGTTCATCTACAGTGGGGAACATAGCCCCCTAGGGCTTCGCACCCTCCACTTTTGGTGGAAGAGTTTTTTAATCGTTTCTGTGTGTCCGTTTTCTGCAGCTCTCACCACTTCTTCGTATCCGATACCTCCTTTTCGCATCCTCAATCACTCTTCTCCTTTCAAATCACCTCCCTTCGAAGCCTGCTGGATCACCGTTAGGCTCTCCTCCCTGTCCCTTCTCTTCTTTTTGTTGATTTCTCCTTTTTTTTCCACCACCTTGCTCTCTACCTTCAAGTTGTGTTTCAGACTTTTTTCGTTGTATTTCTTTAGATCCTCGTCCTCTCGACCCTAGATCTATTGGCTTCTTTTTGTTGTGTTTTGACTAGATTTTTTCCCTCTCGTTAGACTAGTTTCGAGAGACCCGCCTTTGGGTTGTGACGATGCATTGTTAGCTATTAATTTTCTATTATTTCGCATTATATACCGTTCTCTTCCTCGCATTTAGTTCTCTCAAAGCATAAAGACACTTTTTCTTTTTGCTCCTTTTAACGTCGTGTTTAAAAATTAAAATTAACGCACGCCACACACTCACACTAAGCGAAGAAGAGCTCCGGTTAACACCGACAGAAAAAGACTTTAAAACATTGTAAAATCAATTTACACCGCACCTTCTCCGCCCTTGTTTCGACATTGTAATCACTTGATTCTCGCACCTCCCCGCCTTTTGGTCGTTCGTCTTCCCCTTGTGCCGTGTTTGTGTTGTCACCATTGTGCCCCCGCGGCGCACATCCCGGAGACTTCTCGCCTTCGCCTTCCTGGCCGGCCTTTCCATCTACCTCCTTCTCGCCATCGTCGAGTTAGTCCTCCTCCGAGTCCGCACTCCGAATTCTCTTCCGATTCATTGGCTCCTTCCTTTACTTCTCGGTTCTCCTCCCCGTCACCTTCACTATGTCTGGTCCAAGGCCTAACGCTAACCCGTAATCCCACCCCTAATGTTCTGACTAGTACCAGCGGAACCGCCACAGAACTACCTTGACATGCACCTTTGCTCCCTTACATGTATGTGCTCCTCGCCCTCCCCGATCTCAACTGCCTGATCAATGACCCTATCTCACACGATGTTGGTTGGCCTGCTATGCCAACCAAGCTCCCCTTCCGACATCCCTAATTTCGAAGGCCTTTGTCAGAGAAGATCCAACCAAACATGTCTCGATCTTTCCACATGTGGTGTTCCTCCAATTCCATTACCGATGATTCCATCCGTCTTCGGCTGTTCCAACGCACGCCGCCAAGCGAAGCTTCTAAATGGTATGTTGACGGTGCCACCTTCCCATACCACCTTTGAGACCATTGTCTAAGAATTTTTATCTTATTTCCAGCTCCTCTCCGATACGACACCTGCATGTGAGCTTTTGGACTCTTTCCGTCAAACCTTTCAACCCGCCTTTCCACTCATGTCTAGGAATGGCGGAGAAGAAGGAGCTTATGTCGAGCTCCCACCGTTGAAGACCAAGTTTATATGGACTAGTTCTTCACACTCTCTTACCTCGCATCAGGCAAAGATGTCGCCTCCTATTTCCCTCAAACCGAAGAAGCCCAAATAGCCTTGAAATATGACCCGATCTACGCCGTCCGGTTATGTTTATACCGTCCTTCCCGAATCCCCTGTGCCCGATGGCACTAATGCCCTCGGGGCATCTCATTCCGTCGACGGTATCGTTGGAGCCTCTTTCCTCATCCATATGCTCAACCTCCTATGGGCTATGGCCTCGCCCTCCCAGGAGGGGCCGCACTTAACACTTTTCCCCTCCAGGTAGTACGTATCCAAAGATACGGCATGCCTCATCCTTTTTCCCAACCTCCTGCTTACCCTGTTTCCCAACCTAACCACTATCCTGTCCTGTACCGGTGCTCCAAATTCTCCTCCAAGATATGCACTTCCACCTCCCTGCCTCTCAACCCATTAACACCCACAAAATTTCAGTGGGAAAATATTTAAATAACAAAGGCTGATTAATCCCCCTTCCTCTCAAAGAAGGCGTGAGGAAATCAAATCAATCTTCCCCCGGTACTCGTGGACCCAATCTCAAGGTATCGACTCCTAACATCGCTAACCAAAGAATAGGCACTTAGCCTGAAGTTTATGCGGTGCCTATTCGCACAAATAAGCCTCGTTCGTGTTGTGGTGTTTACGGTCATTACACTCTACGATCGTCTCCCTCTTACCATAGATGCGAGATGTGGGAGTCTCAAGCCACATTGTGAGGACAACATGCTCTCCCTCATGCCCCCTCCTAATGTGGCCACTACTCAACCGACTCCGTGTTTACCAATCCTTTCCCTGCCATGATTCATGGCTGCCCAACCACCTAATGGACAAAGTCGCCCACTCAACCTCCCTTCTCGGTTCCTCCGATTACCGCATCCTCATGATGACCTCCGGGATCCATCCCCAACTATCGACCTTAACCTTCAAACTCGGTCTCGCCGCACTCCCAAGCCTCCCCCGCCCCTCGCCTCCGAGTCCCCTTTCTTCAAAGTTCTACCGAGCCCTTTTCGACTTCCAATGGTCCTTACATATCCCTCAACCCAAAGTCGAGGTTCATACCAAGATCCCCAAGGGACCATTACGCCAAAATGTTGCCCCCGGTCGCATTGCTCATTCGTACAGCATAGTAGATGACGGGCGTTACCTCCTACCGCCATTTCCACATTGGGAACTCCTCTAGTCGTGCTCCTTCCCAAAAGAAGGCTCTACCATTCACCATGGGCGCTCGTAGATCCCGCCGACACCAAATGATTGTTTTCGACGCTCATTAATCGTAACATCCTCCTCTTCCCCGCTTCCGCTCACCTTCCAAATCCCAATCAAAATCAGAACGCTAACGTTTCTGTATAATTGATGAAGGGGCATCCACCTCGTGTGACGTCCGCTTCGGTTTGGAAGCAACTCGGATCTCTCGATTTGGGTTCTTCCACGATCACCCTTCGAGCGTGGGACGGCCACGCCTCCCATCCCATTGGCCTTTTCCCCACTTTTCTATCACCCTGCGGAAAGACTATTTGTGTTGACGTCAAAGTCATCGACGCCCTCTAAATTACAACATTCCAGCTGGGGCGTAAGCTACACCTATGCCATGTCTCCGCCGTCCCATCCGTGGTTTTTCGCAAGATGTCTTTTCCTCACAATGGAAAGATAGTCACCATCGACCATTTGACTTATCATGAGCCAAAGTCTCTACCTCCCCCGAGACGACCATCTTTCCGTATCCATTGCTAAAACCGTCGATTCCCTGACCGCGTCTCTCCCGCATCTAAAACACTCCTCTTTGCTCGAACTTTCCCTCGGTCTCCCTCCTCCTCTTATCTCCGATCCCGCCTTCTCGAATGTTTACATGATGCAATCGGCTTCGGCTGCCTTTAATCGACCCGCTTCGACTAGTCGCCAACCTCGTACTCAACCTCGCCCACCGCAACCCGCTCCTATCCATTCATCTCACCCCCGTCGGACCCCTCCCTCCGGCCTCTCCTGGGCGCCTGGTATCCCCCGAACCCCCCATCCTCCGGGCTCTGCCTCTGTGCCCTCACCCACCCCGCAGCCGTCCTCCCCGGGTCATTATCCCGCCGGTCGATACCTTTCTCCTGCTCCTCCCGAGTCTACATGATCCCGTCATGGCCACCCTCTCTCTCCCCAACTCCGGCCCCCGGGGCATACCCATCTAGTACTCTCGACCCTCCAAATGCTACCCCACTCGGTCAACCCAAACCCTATCTTTGCTTTCGACACCGATTCAACCTGTCCCCTCGCTTCCTCTATTGCCACCATGCTCCCCCGCATTCTCTCAGACCCTCGCCCCTATGGTGACAAACCTGTGAAAGAAAGGCAAAGCTCGCAAGGGGCATCCAAAGACAAGGCCACCCCGATCGACTCGCCTCCTCCGCTCGCAAAGCCTTGCGCCTTGTGTGATGTCGTCGGTCACGCCGACTCCATACTTATCCTAAATTCGTCCCCGTATCCAACCCATGGTTAAAGTCGTTGCCTCGAGTCTACGATCCCCCGACCCTCTATTATGTCCTCGTCCGTAACCAAGAACCCCAAGATTATTCGCACCAATAAAACCCCGTGCTTTGTGTGGTGTCCATGGCCATTACTCCCACCATTGTCCTCACCGACGCATTATCGTGCCTCTTTAGAGGTATTTCGAGAGTACGAGGTTGAACAAAACGGCCCGTTTCTCCCATACTTGCGTATGCTTCCTAAGCAGCTTGAGGATCCCCCCGCTCCCATTGAAATCCCCCCCCGATGTCCGTATGACGAAGTCGCCACCACCATTCTCTACCCATCATCCTCTATGAGACCCTTGGAGAACATATCCTTTGAATCCTCCCCCGTTGTTTCGCTCGCTCCCCCCGCCGACCACCCCGGGCTCAACATCATTTGACCATTTGTTTATCCTCGTTCTTCCGTCATTCCTCGTGACGATCCGTATGTGAGCCTTTCTTCCTATACAGATGATTTAGGTAGCTTTGCCGCATCATGTGGTTTCTCTCTCCACTCGTCACCCCCTTTTTCCCCGTCAAGATGCCCCCTTGGAAGCCTTCTCCACCCATGACCTCATCCTTTTCGCCTACAATCGGGATAACACCACCCGTATTTTTGTTGACCTCCATGTTCTCGAGTCCTAGCCATACCTCCTATAGCCCTCATACCACCATTTAGTTCGTATATGATTCATAGCCATCCTACCCATCGTACTCCTCCCACAAATTGATGCTCGATTGTCTACTATACACTCACACCGCCGTCATTGTTCCTCTTCCCATTTTTTTGTCTTGTAACACCATTCACAGACTCCCGTCCACCACCTATATCGTTATACCGGGATGGTGCAAGTCATTACTCTGAATCTAGCCTAGAAGGTCGGGCCATTTTTACTCCTCGCATGCCCTTGTTCTCTCGAACGGGTCCGCATTGGCATCGCTACTCAAAAATCGTGTGCCGAATATGATGCGTTGCGTGGTCTTTAGCCGATGCCCTCTCTCATCGCATCCTCCTTCTCGCATGTTCGTTTAGATTCCCTACTTCGTCATGCAACTCAATGGTGTCTATCGTGTGCATAATCCCGTGCTATTTAGACGATATTTACGAGTGAAAACTCTTGATACGTGAATTTGAAACCATAACTTTCAACCATGTACCTCGAGAACAAAATCTCAATATGTAGATAGCATTGCAAACCAAGTTCTAGATTGGAATTTATCACACGCATTTTATACAAGACAATAACATCTATAATCATTGAAAAATATGCATATCCATAATATGCGTCGCAAAACATGTGTTTAGAGTCCATCTACTCGTGATACATATGACATGCCCATAGCATGTTACAAAAACTCAAAACTCGTGGCACCACCTATCCCTACATACACACACTAGGGGGCACCACCTATCCCACACCTAATCACTATCTAACATCCCGAGCCAATGGCTCTACTCCCCAGCCTTTGCAGATCATGTATCCCCTAACCGTCCATCGCCATGCGCCGCATGACACCCCGAAGATTCCGAGGGGTAGACCAATACATGGCTTCATGTACCGGTCGTCTCCACCTCGTCACCCGCGCTCTCGAAACACCGTCGTAAACCTCTCGCATCTACTAGATGTCCTCCGTGAGGGCGCCGCATCCTCATTATGCGCCGCTTCGATCCACTTGGGCCTCGCGCCTCCCGATGGCCGGCTGCTCGTCCCATATATCCTACTGCTTCACTGCAGCTATATCTCGCATACCAAAAGTACATGAATCAAGACCCTATCTACCGTTCAATAAATTTAACATGCCCAAAAAAGAGTAGTCACTGTCACTTACCATCGGGTCCCCATACTCTCACTGTGCGTAAGTGGTAGGTCCGGATCCCCACAAGAACTCATCCCACCATAGGGATATTCGTTCATGTATAACGACATCGATCCTACGGGTAAAGAACTCGGTGTCGAAACACCCTCGTCCAACCGCCCCTCCTCCTCCCTTCCGCACGCAGGGCCGCCCCACCGCGCATCCCCGGGTTTCCTTGCCCCCATCTCCGGGGAGCCGCCGTATATGAGGTCGTAAGGTCGAGACTCCCTCAAAAAAAAGAAGGAGCACAATAAAGTCCCATACGAGCAATCGTGTTTCACTTGCCACTGGGTAGGTTTGTCACTGCCGTTTTACCGACACCAACATCATTTGGGACCACCCATAGTAGGTCCCACTCAACACAATCTCCAAAATCATCATTTTCCCCCCGCTGATGTGATGGAGCCGTCACTGTTTCCTGTGATTCTGAAAGACCGCCACGGCCACCACGTCTCTAATCTCTCTAGGTCCCCTCGGGGACGCATCCGAGTCCCTTTGACTCGGGAGACCCGCCGCAGTGCCTTCGCTCCACAAACTCCATGATGTTTCACCCCGCGATAACACCGGGCCGCGTATTTCCCACCATCCTGCGGCGTGAGAGACCAACAGAAATACGCATCCTCGGACCCACATCTTGATCCGTGCCCCCGCACTACAAATATCTCATGATCCGGATCCCAATAATCGAAAATCGAGCCAACAAGGGCTCCTCCTCGCTCATCAAAGGGTTCTCCAAAAACTTCGTAACCCCAACCTCAAGCACACGACGGACACTCGATCTCATTTCCGGATCTCTCGATCGTAATGTACCTGTGTCTCTCTCTCTCTAATTGGACCAGATATCTCGCCATTCCCACAAACACATCATCTTTGTCGCATACGTATAGGAAACATCGTAACTAATCACAAAACTCAAATCTCAAATTTCTAAAACAAGACTGAATCTCATTCTCCTCCAAAGTCACACTTTTTTGCCCAATTCCGGACAAAGTCGCTAGCTTTTTGGCTCAAACCTCGGCTTCCTGTGTCGCAGTTTTTTGGCCCAAAAGTGCAACCCGCCGTAGAGGTGAAAGAGGGTCTGCTCGACATTCGGGCCCTAACCGAACTTTCAATCCATCAAATGAAAGAGTAAGGTTATGCCTCTTACCTCGCAACCGACGGATCTCGATTCCAACGATGGGGTTTGTCCGCTACGTCGCCACAAGATTTAGGGCCTTCTATCCTCTCTACATTCACCACTAAACACTAGCAAATGAGTGAATTTGGAGGAAAAACTCGCCTTATTAAAAGAGAACCCTTGTTTTTCCTTTCACCCCCGCTCTGCGACCACACCGTAGCTCCGCTTGACAAACCATCCGCACCGTTGAAAATCTCTCACCGAGCCCTCAAATGGGTATCCGTTAGTTTTTTTGTGATTTGATATTTCACCAGGACACATTTTGTCCAATATGGGTCACTTCACTCCCCAAAAATCGAATTTCTCACTTACAACACTTGTACTGGGGCACCACTTTGCCTCCATACTTGTCTTTGTTCGTGTTTTATTTTCGTCATGAGATACCATCTTGTACTCATGTTTTTATGGTCCCCCACGGGGACTCGTGCGCACCATCGAGTCGCCGTTAAGCTTGCAGCATCCAAGTTGAGTCATCATCGCATTCATGGAGTCTATCTCGAGTCCCTTGTACCCCCGCTATATTCCTCCATCCTCTATCGTCGGTCTCTCTCGTGTCGCACATTATGGGCCGTCACTCCCACCGTCCCCTATCCCTTATGATACCGTGTTAGTTGCCGCCATTTCATTCATGTCCTTTATGCTCTAGCACTAGAAGTTGTCCATTTTCTACCAAATTCCCCTCCATTCCATCATCATCACAGGCTAGTCTCGTCGGGCCGCTCTACCATTTTCTCTCGTGCCTTAGCTTTCGAGGATCTCTCATCGCCTCCCCATGGCGGACCTCCTTCGTCGACATCAGCTCCTTCATTCCAGAATATTAGGTTCAGAGGGCGGTGTACCTTAGTTCCGGCTCACCTTGTTCTGCTCCCCTGATCGTGAAAAGGGATCTCTCCTTTCCTTTGACTTGATTGTTTCTCCACTCAGCCCTTTCAGCATGATCGAGATCCGTATGCTCGATGGTCCTATGATGCAAGAGTCGCTTTTGGTGATTCCCTAGTGTGTGTGAGATGTCTCAACCCTCATGAGGGGTGGCCTCGTTGTGCAGCTCCCCCACATGCCCTATTGACCTCTTCATTGCGGCCTTGGATGCGCCCATATTTGATGATGTTTCCGCCTTTACCGCTGCGCTCCTCTTGATTCGCATATACCGCCGATTTTGTGAGCCCTTTCCCGCCCATAGGGGGCATTTAAGTTGTATTTGTATCTCATGTACTCGCATATTGTATAAGTCCCCGACCGTTATCCTGTGCAATAAAGATGTATGCGGGATCCTCATTGTATTGTTATCCGGCTCATGTTTATGCCTATCGTACTTTATGGTTCTGGCCCCTCGTTTACCGGACACACTATTCTTTTGTACTTTGTCTCTACGGCATAGGTATGCCCCCCCACCACTCTTAGCACAGTAATTTCTCTCACAAAAAAAGAGACTTGTTGCACTGTAAGTCTCATCTCCTCATGGTCATACGACTGCCCCAACACCGTACGCCGGGGGCAATCCGTACACCATTTTTTGGGTCATCTAACCTACTATCATTAGATGGACCCAAGTACACCATGTAAGACCAATTTTACCCTAAGTAAAATTGCTTTCACTATGTAAAATAGCTTAATAAAACACATTTATTAGGTTGTTTATGGTCTAAACAGGAAACCCCAAAAGGAAATATTAAACAAACCTATATTTGTTTGATTTTCTTCAAGGAATAATTAATTAAACAATAATTTAATTATTATTCCTGGTCATGTTTAACCCAAAACAAAGAAATTAATTAGATAAATCTTTATTTATCTTATTATTTTCTAGGAATAATTATTTAAATCTTATTTAAATAATATTACTTGTTAAATATGACTAAATCACCCATAAATAATTAAATAAATCATTATTTATTTGATTATCCTTCAACCACTTCCTTAAAATGATAAATAAATCATTTATTTATTTATTATTCATAAATAAAGGGATTTGACCCAAGTCAAATACCTTTTCCCTCCAACAAATATAATAAAATATTCCATAAAAGGTGGATCTAGATTTGGCTAATGTTATTTTAATCATGCACCAAGATCTAGAATGACCCAATATTTTGTTATAAATAGGAGGGTTTCTCCTACCATTCTTCACCTTTTGTTGCCTATTAGATCACTCTAGATCTATACTCTTGGTCTGACTTTGATCCATTATCATTGTCAAATTTTCCATTATTTGTTGTGTGAGCTCCCTTTGATTTCTATCTTTGTCTGGGTTTTCTACACCAACAAGAGAGAGAAATACTAGATCTGAAGTGCTGAGGACTTCCAAGAACCCATCCCATTGAGGAGAATTGGAAACACCTTCTTGTTTTCCTCCCAGGTGCCCTTAATACAAAAATTCTTTCAAAAATATTGTTCTTGTCTCGTCTATTGGATGTATGGAGCAAAACCTTATTTTTACTGCTTAATGTCTCTTTATGCATAGATCTGGATTTTTGCAGCATTTGTCTTGATCAACTAACTGCAGATCTGAAGATATTGGTAGTCATATTTGATGTTAGGGCTATAAGTTATGCGTAGCTAAAGTGGTCTTTTCTCGTACACTTCGACAAAAGATTCATACTAACAATATATTTCCATCAATCTTTCAACAGGAACAAGTCGAATTTGGATTTGCAACTGAGATAATTTGGAAGAATAGTAAATCTGAGAAAATCGTGCTCAAATAACCTTCCATTTCTCTCAATACAGGCCGAATTTTGGAAACCCATTATCAACTAAAGTTAACTCGGTCTGTTCTGGACAAACCCCATGTTTCAGATTTTCCATATTCTTCTCCATTTGCCCAGAATATCAACCAAAAAACTGTCACTTCTTATTCCAGCGAATTTATGAGTTGGAATATTGAATGATGTGTTGGAGATCAAATCTACAATCTAGCAAATATCTTGGAGGCTAAAATGGTGAGTGTTGTTACAAAATATATTAATAAACCATCATTGATAAAATTATGCATAATAATCATCAATTTATTAAAAATAAAGGAGAAGAAATAATATTTATCCATAAGAGGATAAATAATTATAAAATGGATTTATATGATAAATTATGATAAATTACATGATAAAGAAGAGTAGAAATGGATGAAATAGGTGTTAAAAAGTGGTCATATTAGCGGCTCAACAAAACACTGGTGATCTGGCATGTGAAGCTCCCCTCATGCTGCTGCCTGCTACTTTGAGATCCCCCATGCCAAAGTTCTCCTCCAAACTCTTCACCTCTCCAAAATCCAAGAGCGGTGAAGCCAAAGACAAGATGTCTTTCATCAATGATAGATCTGGTAGCCTCCCTGGTGGAATGCCTCTATGCAGTGAGACATCAATGTCAAGACTAGACTGTATATATGGTTGGGCAACCTTGCCCTTGCTCTCCCAACGCAATACAGTCTACCTCCTCTTTGCAATAGCCTTATAAAATAGAGAAGGGTGTGTGCCTCTCATCACATGATGCTACTCTCCCTCCCTTCCTTCTCCTTCCAGTTGTAATGTTGCACAATCATGTTGCTCACTGATTGTGCTTGGACCTCCATGTATGAGATCCTGGGAAATTCCTTACAAAGATACAAGAATCCCTCTAGTTGGAGCAAGAGCTCCTCCTCCCTCTGCATGAGGTTCTAGGTCAGCTCTAGAAATGACAACGTTTTTTTCCTCAGCGTCCTCAACATGATTGGGAAACCCTCCAATGAATGGATCCTCCTTTGGAAAAGGGATCTCTTTGCCTCCTTGTGCCAAGATACAAGATTAAGGTCTAGCCTCCAATAAAGTATCATGCAAGATATCAGCCTCCTTTATGGTTCTCTGAAGTGATTTTGAGTCTGTGATTTCTTCCATCACATGCAAGATTTTTGTTTTTTTAGATGTGTTTGTTTCCTCCACATGTGTTTCAGAATTATTCCTACCAAATATTTCCATCAAAGTTTTAATGAACCTTGCATATGAAGAAGTATTTGCATTCTTTAAAGTAAAGGACTCAAATAACCACCATGCATAGACCTTACCTCCAAATTGCAGTGCTGCTACTTTGATGGCTTCATCTTCGAAAATCTGATGCTGTTGTAGAAAGGTGTCTAGCTCTTCTGCCGAAGCCCTAGCTGAAAAAGTAGGGGAACCATCAAAGATAGATAGAATAAATCTTTCCATATTATGCTGCTTGTTCCTCCTCACCTTGACCTTTCAAAACTCCAGGAAAGTGACATGAGCTCTAAACTTTTGAGTTTGAGACTCATACTCATGTAAGAACCCACTAAGAGTTCCCTTCTCAGGCATCCCTTCTTCTTCTTTTCCTCTCATGGAAAAACTGGCCATGTGAATGCATTGTACATCATAGGGTGTGGCTACATGCTCACACTCCCTCTAAGAAAATCTAGAGTTTGACTCAATTTCAAACCCTCTTGGAGATCCTGTACATATCTCCCTCCTTATCTTCTCGAATTCTTCATGAATGCTCTGTACAGAGCTTGGAAGAAGCTTTGTAAGCTTATCTTCCTTTTTCTATCCACATAATGAAGTCTTCATCTTCTCTCTCCTTGATATCATAATGGCTGAGATCCATAGGCTGAGCCAAAATTATGCTTTGATACCACTGTAATATCCCAAATTAGGGAAATGCTACAACAATGAGAATATCTCAAGATATTCTATAGTTGGAGACCCAACAATATGCAAACACAATAATGGAGTAGCAGTGACACTCAACTCATAAAAATGTGAGAAATATCCATAGCCATCTTATTAAATAATATCAGCAAGAAATGAATACAAGATCTTGAGGAAAAAGGTTACTCAAGATAGGCAATGCTCAGCCTCAAGAAACAAGTACATGAATCATGATAAAACACTGCTACACATGTGTGGCCAAGCTATGAAAATGCAGTTTTATAAGAGAAACTGCATGCTACATATGTATAATACATGTATATACAAATATATGGCCCATACAACATTGGGAGTGAATATCTCAGCTCCTAAAGGCTACCTCATGTCAATCCTAGAAGGATTGGCTATAAAATACAAAATCTACAAAATGCTAGAGTTTTTGGGTAGCAGTTGCAGCTCAGAAATAGAACTGGATGGAAATGGATGTAGATGATGCCCAAACTGAATATGCCTCCTCCAATGGATCTTTCAAGTGAAAGGCTGATCCCTTCACCAAATATCTCACCCTCCAACAATCTGCAAGAGCCCCACTGCAAATACTCCACTAAAATAACTCAGTCACTGGATGAAACTAAATTGTAGGGGCAAGGGAATGAGTTGGCATGATGCTGAAGTCTGAAATAAGCTCTGAATGCCTCCAAACTGATCTCTCAAGAAAAGAGAGACTCTTCCTCTGAGAAATAGCTGATAGAGGTGGTGTAGTGAACCCTCACTGCAACACCCAACAACACAACATTATTTTGCTGCAGAAATAATGTTGTCTTGGAGGAGGATGCTTGGCCTCAAGCTTGGATGTGAGGAAAATCAGTGAAATCCCTCAAGAGGCCTCTCAAGAAGGAGAGGAAACTTCTGGAATTAGAAATCCCTCATGCTAAGCGTGGGAAGATCGCAACTCGCATAAAATGTACTGAGATTGTTGAAAGTCTAAATAGACCATAATACATAACATAAGAAACAATAGCTACCTTGCCCTCCTTTTAAACAAGTGAAGGCCCCCTCTCCATGGGTCCCACCTCCTTTTAGGGTTTCCTCCACCAATTAACCCTCTTCCCATTCATATTGCGCTGTTTCTCTAAGTGTTCTCCACCTCTTATTCCAACACTATTGCCTTGGTCAAACTTGACCATGTCCACTTGCAAATGACCCTGTTTACACATGAGGGTGTGAAAACCAGCTCCAATGATGATCCCCCTTCCATGCTATGAGGGATTTTATTGAGATTTTCATTATGCATGGGCCTCTTTACCCATTTATTCTCCTCCTAGGTGAAATCAACAAAAATTAATATTCCAATTTGTTGTAGGAAAAATTTGGAATATTACAAAGAACCAAGATAGGCGCAACAACACCCCTCTCTATTCCATCGACTCAGACCTTGACTCATTTATCTTGTACAATGAAGATGACATTAATGAAAAATTAAATGAAAATGAGAAAGAGCTAGGTTCACCAGAATAATCAAATCAATTACCAAATGAAGAAAATGACATCCAAAACTCTAGCAGCCTTGAACAACAACACAATGGTGAATCTGAAATTGAAACACTTTGGAACATGAGCTTTGATGGCTCTTGTGTCAAAGCTAGTTTAGGAGCTAGTGTTTGGATAAACGACACAAATGAGGGTCACTCCTAAAAACTAGATTTTCAATGCACCAAAAATATTGCAGAGTATGAGGCTCTTCTCCTTGGTTTACATTTGCTAAAATACATAGGAGATAAGAAATTTTTTGTTCTAGGATATTCTAAGCTGATCATTAGATAAATAAAAGGAGAGTATTCAACCAAAAATCCTAGGCTAAGGGAATATAGGAATGTTGCCTTAGACCTCCTGAAAAATTTTGAGAAGTATGAACTAACCTCCATTCCTAGATCTCAAAACACCCTTGCTAATGAACTTGCCCTTGTTGCCAGCACTTTTCAAACACCTCATACAAATTAACAATACACAATAGAAGTCAAGTGAAAACCAACAATCCAAGATAACATTAATTATTGGAAAGTATTTGAAAATAACAAACATATTGAAGACTTCTTGCAGCCTAAAACTAAGTTTGAATTTTCCAAATCAAACTTAATCCATCCACAAGATTGTCTTGTTGAAAAACAAGCCCACAAAACAGAGCTTCCTTTTATTGCTAACATAAACATGCTAAAGGATCCTTTTGATGCAGAATTTTTTGAATATTTGGATCAAAAACACCTTAATGTTTTACAATGCAAGGATAATTCATTACCAAGAGGTCTTGCCCCATTAGAAGAGCTGTTTGACTTCAATGATGTTGCTAGGAAGCCAAAAATGGAAACCACCGAGGCTAATGTAGAAGAATGCAACATAGGCAGCATAGAAAGGCCCAAAATGATCAAGTTGTCCAAAACTCTACCACCTCACATAAAACAGAAATACATTGAGTTGTTCAAAGAATTCAAAGATGTTTTTGCATGGGGTTATGAAGACCTTAAGTGCTATAACACAAACATTATTCAACACAAAATTCCTCTCAAATAAAATTAGAAACCTTTCAAGAAAAAATTGAGAAGAATAAACCTTATCCTAGTCCCTCTAGTTGAGAAAGAAATAAAAAAGATGTATGATGTTGGGATCATAGTCCCAATCAATTATTCAAAATGGGTTTCAAACCTTGTGTTAGTTAGGAAGAAAAACAGGGAGATTAGGCTATGTATAGACTTTAGAAACTTGAACAAAGCCTCGATGAAAAAAAACTATCCTTTACCCAAGATGGATCATATACTGTAAAGGGTGGTAGGTTCTAAAAGGATCTCATTACATGATGGCTTTTCTGGTTACAATCAGGTACTACTACTTCCAAGTGATCAACACAAAACTACTTTCACTACACCTTGGGGCACCTTCATGTATGTCAAAATGCCTTTAAGGTTAATGAATGCGGGGGATACTTTCCAAAGAGCCATGGACATAGCTTTTTCCGAAGACATAGGCCACTTCATAGTCATATAGCTTGATGGCATCACTGTCTATTCTAAAATTGATGAAGAACACCTAGTCCACTTGAGAAAAGTATTTGAAAAATGTAGGAAGTATGGCCTATCTTTGAATCCTAAGAAAATAATATTTGGTCTTCAAGAAGGAAAACTCTTAGGCCACATCATTTCTGAAGAAGGGATAAATATAGACCCCAAAAAGATTGAGGGTATCTTACAAATCAACCACCCAAGAGACATTAAATAGCAGCAATCTTTCATTGGAAAGATCAACTTCCTAAGGAGGTTCATACCAAACCTTGTTGAACTCCTAAGAGACATCACGAACATGCTGAAAAGAGGAGTAGGATTCAAGTGGACCATGGAAGCCAAACAATCCTTTGAACTAGTAAAACAAGCACTCACTCATACACCGATTCTAATCAGCCCTGACTTTACCAAAGATTTCTTCATTTTCTCCTTTGCATTAGAACATACTATTTCTGTAGTACTGCTTCAAAAGAACATAATGGGGTGAGAATAGCCCATAGCTTTCTTCAACAAAGCATTAAGGGATGCACCTCTAAAATATAATATCATGGAGAAAAAAGCCTTTGCCTTGGTAAAATCTTTGAAAGATTTTAGAGTTTACATTTTTCATTCCCATATCATAGCTTTTGTTCCACTTACAATTGTTAAAGACATTCTAAATCAGGACTCGGATGGTAAAAGGGATAAATGGATTGCTATTATCTTGGAATATGATATGGAAATCAAACCCACTAAACTAATTAAAGGATAAGGACTCGTAAAACTCATGGTTGAATCAAATTTCAAGCACTAAACATGAATATGATTGATGCATTAGAAGAACAGGAAGAATTCATAGCTCCACCCATTGAAGAATTATTTCTGAATTCATCTTGGTATGCTAATATTTTATATGTGCTTCTTTATCTTAATGCTCCTCATATCTTGTCTAAAACAAAAGCTAGATTCTTGAAACAAAAGGCTTTACATTTTTGCATCATAGATAAAGTTTTGTATTGGAAAAATTATGTTGGTATCTTGCTTAAGTGTTTTCTTGAAGATGATGCAGATAGAATCATGCATGAATGGCATTAGGGAAAGTCTAGAGGTCACCTCTACTGGAAAAACACTGAAAATAAGATCCTTAGAGCTGGCTACTATTGGCCCACCCTTTTCCTTGATACCCACAAGCTAGTGATGACTTGCCATAAGTGCCAAATCTTTGATGGCAGGAGAAAAATTCTACCTTTACCTTTGCATCTTATCAGTGTTGAAGCTCCTTTTCAACAATGGGGTTTGGACTTCATTGGAGAAATCCACCCTACCTCATTTGGCCAACACAAGTGGACCCTCACTGCTACAAACTATTTCACCAAATGGATAGAGGCCATCCCTTCTAGGAATTCCACTGACTTAGTCATCATCAAATTCCTTGAAACCAACATCTTATCCCAGTTTGGCTGCCCAAGAAAAATCATCACCGATAATGTTGTTGCATTTAAGTCCAAGAAGATGGAGAAATTTTGCTACAAATATCACATCACACTAGGGCATTCAAAAAATTATTACCCTTAGGGTAATGGGCTGGCTGAGTCCTCTAACAAAATCTTAGTGAACATCATCAAGAAGCTGCTAGAAGAGAACCAAAAAGCATGGCATAGCAAACTACTGCATGCACTATGGGCTGATAGACTAACCACCAAGAAATCAATCGGTATGTCTCCCTATAAACTAGTGTATGGCATGGATGCAGTCTTCCCAACATCCTTGGGAGTTCCAGTGATGAAACTCCTCCAAGAGGAGCAATCAGAGGAGAATGATATGCAAAGAAGGCTGAACCAAACCATTCATTTGCAACAATCAAGGGAAGAAGTTTACAAGAGAACACAAGTAGTACAAGAAAACATCAAGAAGATCTTTGACAGAAGGACCAAGGCTAGTGATTTTCACATTGGAGACAAAGTGTGGAAGTGGGATTCAAGGGGAGAAGACAAAGGAAAACATGGAAAATTTGAAAATTTTTGCAAGGGTCCCTACATCATCCATTCGGTTAGAGGTAACAATGCATTATTTTTGCAAGAGCTATATGGAACTTAAGTATTTGGAGGTCCTGTCAATGGCAGGATTCTCAAGCACTATTTTTGTCAAACTTCCTAATTTAAAACTTTCATTCATTGTACATAACATTTCTTGATGAAAGATAAGAGAAACAAAAACACAAAAATAGAAAAAAGAAGTCAAAGAGGGCAGGAAACGAATAGGTATAGCCCCATATCCAAAAAAGAAAAGAAAAGAGTATTGATAAAAGTCTGCAAGCCTAAATGCCACTACTTGTTAAGAAAAAGAGTCTTATTTAATCATACAACCTAATCATGATTAGACATCTTTAAATTTCTGCTGATAGATTAGTTAAAGAAGACTTGTCAGACTATTTAAACTTGACTTGCCAGTAGGATAGATTAGGAAAGAAAGTTGCTGGTTCTCAATGCCCAAATCTGAACCAAGGAGAAAGAGAGGGATGCCTAAAAAAATTCTAAATCACAACCCTCATGTTTTCTAGTTTTTATTGTATAAAATTAAATATCTATGTGCAGCTTGTCCAAAATGCCACAGCCCATGACAAATCAGATTGCTTAATCCTAGTATGATCATGTTTTAAATTTCATATTAGTAGACTAGAGAATAAAAATATGTCAAACAACTCAATCTTGACAGATAAGTAGACTAGGTAGAGAATAAAAGTTCAGTAGCCTAATATGAACTTTGGAAGTGATAAGGGTACAAGTAGATAGTTTGTTTTGCTTTCAAGATAAAAAGAATGTCAAGGGTTTTCCAGTCCAAGTGCACCCAAAAGAAGAAAAAATTTTAGGCAAGGTAGGATGTGTAGGTAGAAATGAAGTTGAAGCAATCATGTCTTTCTGATTTTGAAATCATAGCTTCAAAGAGAAAAATTCAGAGATGAAGGAAAGAAATCTGCAAAGTGCAAGTAACGCACTGGTCTTCAAAGCTCAGAGATTTGAGCTCTGAGATCCTGGACACCTCCTGAAAATGAGCTTCCCTCCCCAAGTGGAGCCACTGTTAGTCATCAGTAATTTCTACTATCTTTGGATGAATAAATGTCAATTCTAGATTTATAAAAACAAGATTCATGAATATTGTGATTTTTAGAAATCTCACTGCCTTCATTATCCTTAAAAAAAAATTGTCACTATTTTACTACTCTGCCATTCCATGGTTAAACTACCACTCCTAAAAGATCCCTCATGGGTTCATGCCACTCATCTTTATCCTATTTTCCCACCCATAACCTCAGAACTCTGTTTTTGCCTTTGCCTCACCCCTCCACTTTCCATGTAGGATTTCCAAATAGCCCGCTCCTTCTCATATTCACCAGGTGCCTCAAGCATTGATGGTCTCAAAACTATCTCTGTAGGATCTTTAGATAAATAAGGAACATTGGATTTTGGATCTTCAATACATCAATTTGTCAATAATCTGTTTTTTACACTTAAAGACCCTAAGACCAATTTCAATCAAAGGCCAAGTCAAAGACTCCTCCCACTAGGTCAATTAGGGTTTCATAGGTTATAAGGTCATCATTGGTGTTCCAAATATTTTTTTTCTTGTGAAAAATGTTGACTCAAATGTATTGGAATATTGATACATGGTTATTCAAAGAAGATTTAAAAATCCCCAAAGAAGACTACCTTGCCAAAATTCAAGTTTGTGAATGCTAAGAATTTGACACTTCTGCAAGAATGTTAAAGAGATCCATTAGCAAAAATTTGATGAGGTAGGAGGTTTGATCCTGAATCAAGATAACTCATGGCAAGAAGACATGAAAGAACTTATGCTTAAAGAAACCTAAGGTTTTGGAAATATAGGCAAAATAGGTAAAGTGAAGATGTTAGACCTCCATGATGACAATAGAAGGAAGATTTGAAAGGACTACTGTAAGTGACATCCAGAGATTGCCAAGGTGAGATTCCTCACTGTTTCAAAAGAAAGAGGATGCAAAGGGTATCAGTAAAAGGAAGGTCAAGCTCTCATTTCATTCATTTACCCTCAATAATAAAAGGGATAAAAACATAGGGTTGAGCTCCAAGATGGAAATTCAAGATGATTATAAGGTTGCTGCTATGTAAATTGAATATGTCAAAATTCAAGAATATCAGAAAAGGCTAAAGTCAATATGTCATGGCACCTGAAAATCAGAAGTGGCCTAAAGAGGAGATAGCAAACATGATTTTGGAATCTATATTTCTTATCGAATATGAGTTTATCATGCCTAAAGATCAGTGAGAAATTTGAAATAAAGGTGTTCAGTCACCTGAAAAGCACAAGGTAATTCGATCTCCAAGGTAAGGACAAAGAAAATGTTGATAGGTGCTCCTTTATGTTTAAAACTCCTCAATATTGTTAAGGGTAGAGTTATCTTGTTTCAAAGATCAAAGGGAAGAGCCATTTCAAGGTTCTCACAAATCACCTGTCAACAAAGGAGTTAAAGGCATAAATATACCAAAGGGAAATTCAAGTTCACCATATCAGAAACCCACAGAGAAAACAGAGAAAAAATGGATAGAAAGAAAAAGTTAAGAAAGGCAGATTAAATGTTATGATGAAAAGAACAAGAAACTTTGAAAATATTACTGTATGCAGCCCTTCAAACATAAAGTGACTATGTCAAACTCAAGGAGAAAAAGGAAAGGGACATTTAAAAGTTTTTAAGCCACCTACAACAAAAAAGGGTCAAAGGGGATATCAGTTAAAGGAAAAGGAGTAAAAGAACATTAGCAAATTGGGTTCTCAAACTTTTATTTATTTTCCTAGGCTATAAAGGGGAATTTTGTCTATCATTTGACTTATTATTCACTTGGAAAGAGTCAAAAACCCTTAAAGGAGAAAAATATGGTTTCCAATCAAATTTCGGGTAAGTTACTCGGCACTATGCGTTCAGTGTCTGGCATTACGCATTCAGAGGATTTTACAGTGAAAAATTGCACTACACTACGTGTTTAGAGACACGTGTTGTGCATTTGTGCATGTGCTACTCTTTCACCCAGGAAATCATGATAGGTTCAGACTTTTTTCAGGCGCTGTGCCCAGGAGAGCCCGACAAGCCCAAATTGTGTTCAAGCGTTGCACCTAGAAGAGCCCGACACCCAACTCTATGTGCAGGCACTAGGCGTTGGGCAGAGAGGACCTGAAAATGCATGCAGGTGCTATGCATTAGGTAGGGAGTACTCGACTCTGCGTGCAGGCACTACGCTTTCGCCTGAATGTCCTCCTCCACCTGCAAATGCCAAAAAACAACAGAAAATCTCCTCCAAGCTGCATCAAGGGACTTTTCGAGGGAATTTCAAATTGGTAGGTGGATGTCTTGCCTATTCCTATATTGAATTTTGATGGTTTAATGTCAAAAGGAATTTACCAAACCCTAAGGAGTGAAAAACCCTAATATTCATGCTAAAAACCCCTGTTTCAACCTCCATCATCTACAAACAGGAATATATCAATCAAGTAGGGTAAGCAGTAGTATGGTTGCAGTGATTTGAAGATTGACCATTCATCAAAGACTAAAAATCTTAGTCATACACCTACACCTTCCTCTCGCTCACTTGAAAAGGATGCCTTTCATCATCATTCCAATTCACTTATCATATCAAGTTTCACAAGCAGAGCTAGGATTTGTTTAAAAATAGCAGTAATAAAAATGTTAGGAGGAGGAGGAAATATTAGTAGTAAAGAAGGCCAAGTGCCTAGGAGGCAGAAACACAGAGGTGGGAAGGTTAATAGGTTTGAACCCCAAGACACTGTGGAGCTTAATTCCTCTCCTATGATTATCACCTATTTCCAAAATGTAGGGTGTTTTCAGTTTTGTGAAAGAGTCCAACAAGTACAAAATCACCTAGAGCTCATAAGGTTATTCATCCTTAACCTACATAACAAACAATCAAGATTTGCAGGGGTGACCTTTGAACTCTCCTCAAATATCATTTCCCATGCTACAAGTATACCCAATTTTGGTTAAAAATGGTTCAAAAGAGAAAATTTAGATATAAGATGCTATGAGCCTTTTCTCAAACCTAGATATAAAGAAGGTTGCAAAACTATCTTCCCTTTTTCACATTTTCTGGAGAGGTATGCACCCTTGATGAGGGTCATCATGAAATATTTTACATGTGAGGGAAGGTACTCTAGAATTTACTCCTATCATATCAAATTACTCATGCATTTCACTAGGGTTAAAATGCTTAATTTACCCTACTACCTCTATAGGAGTATGGATCAAATTTCTTCTATTGTTCAAAGGAGGAACTATTCCTAGCAAATGAAAAGTTTGTTTCATTATTCTTTAATCCATATGGTTGTGCTACATCAGTTGGAGCAAAAGTGAATACCATGGGAAGTGTTCATTACTCATGAAGTGTTCACAAACCCTCAGCCCCATCCTCAACAAAATTTTCCCTCATCATCTCATCCTCCTCCCCCTACTCCTCCATTACCTCCCAATTATCATGTGTCATCATCCACACATGTGTCCTCACCTCAAGAAAACCTTCTTTCCTCACCCTCTCCCAATGCTTCAGGTCAAGAAGGGAGTGAAAATGAGCATTCAAATAAAAATGAGCAATAGGGTGATAATGAATCAAGCCAAAATGAAGCAGAAGACATGGAAACTGAAGGTATTTAAGGTGATAATGGTGGAAATGAGACTAGGAGCCATGATAACAGTGAAAACAGTTAGGCTCTTAGTGATGAAGAGGTAGAGGTTAGCAATGAAACAGAAAACATGGAAATATAGGGAAATGATGATGCTAGAAATGAAGAAGCTGATGATAATAGTGAAGAAAATAAAGAGGCTAATAGTGGAAATGAAGATCACATCAATAATGAGGCTTCTAGCAACAATGAGGAGCAAAATGAAAGTGCAAAAAGCATTGCAAATGAAGAGGAGAGCATCAATCATGATGATGATGATAAAGATGATGTTGACACTGATCAAAATAGCAAAGACAAGAGTGGTAATATTGAACACATTGAGGGTGATATTAGGAGTAATGAAGCAAGCGTCAATGAGGAAAAGGACAACAAGGAGAATGACAACAATCTCAATGGCCATGAGGAAAGTGAATACAATGAAACCCACAGTCGTAATGATGTTAATGCAGAAATTAGTGAAGAGGAAAATAGTGAGGCTAATATTGAAGATAATGAGGTAAGAAACAGTCAAGGTAATGAAGAGGAAGACATGGAGAAAAATGATGGCAGCCATGATGAAGACACCAAAATGGTCATAATCAAACCTCTTTATTTGACTTACCAAAGAGGAGAAAGGCATGTGTTTGCTGCCTCTAAAAGGCAAGCGACCATGCCTTCTGCATCAAAAAAAAAAATCTTTACAAAGGAAAGAAAAAGGTCACTGTTGGAAATAAGAAAGGCAAGCATCAAACTAAACAAGACCACCAACTCATTGACCTTGACAGTGAAAATGAAGATGAGGAGAGGATTACAAGAATCTTACTCCAAAGTAAGGATCCAGAGATCAGAGACCTACAAAGAAAAATTGGCATGGAAATGTATAACATTGAGTATTATAAGAATGAAAACAAGCAGCTGAAGAATATACAAAGGGACCTTGGCCTACAAAAAAAGATGGCCAAGCACTATGCATTGAAAAATCAATTTGCAAGGGCCAAGCTCAAAAGAGCCCTTGCCGAAATTCAATAACTCAAGGAAAAAGACCAAGAAAACCTTGGAATTATTTCTGAAGCTTGTCTACAGGCCTCCCAAATCCCATAAGGAAGATATCTACAAATTTTTGGAACTTTTTCAAAATTTTTGGTTTTTACTGATTTTTGAGGTCTGAAAACACATCACCCTTGGCACTACGCTTTTCGTACAAGCGTCCTCAGTATGAAAACTTTATATTTTTGGAATCCTCAGCTCCACATAAATGTCACCAAATTTTAGAGCATTTGGAGCAGTTTTGGTCCCTCAAAAGACCCAAAAACATGTCAATTTTCACCTTTCTGCCATGTTTTCAGGGCTAGCGTTGTGCCTAGAGAAGTATTGGGAGATTTACTTTTTGAATAGGTTAATGAAGCCCAATTAGAAAAACAAAGGAATTTATGGAAATTAGACTCAATATGCTTTCCAACGAGCCATCACAGAGCCAATTCCAACATCAGGAAGTCCATCCAAACTTGGCTGCAATTGGACCCAGTTTTCATGTGCAGGCGTTGTGCTTTCAGACCAATGAATCTACCCCCTTGCAAAAAAGTCAAAAAAACACATTGAAGGATATTTTAGAGATTTTTTTGGGCAAATCACTCCATCTTTGATTAAGGAGTTATGTTTAGGTTATCTTTCATTTATTGCAATAGTTATTATGTGCCTTGGGCCTTGCATGGTCTTAATGGAAAAATTTGGCATTTATGATGCATTTATGGTTTCTAGAAGCCTCTTAGGGTTTCCACCTCCTCATTTGCTAGTTAAATAGAGCCTTGTGGCCTCATTGTAATTGTTGGTTGGTTGCTGAGCATAATATGATATAGACTTTGAGTTTATTTTTGAAATTGGCTTTGATGTTTTGTGATGGCTTTGGACTAAGCAATTGTTGATTGAGCTCATTCTTAGGATTCATAAAGCTTTGTTGAATGGTGATGTATTCCACCTTTGTACATGTTCTCTTTCTTCATTATGTCTCTTTGATCTTGTATAAATCTTGAGTAGATGATCTTTGTTTTCGTAATATTCCAAATCTGGAATTTTCTA